>OU744318.1:75392371-75581363 GCA_916610145.1 Eristalis arbustorum | reverse complement strand
TGATGATTGCACGTTACCATGCAACGGTCGCTAACAGTTCCGCTGACTTATGATGGATTTCGCTGCTGCCACAGCCGTGGACGTGAGGCGGTGGCTAACCGCAGAGCCCGTTCCGCATCGCCTGGCCAATTCATTAAGCTAACAAAGCAGCCGGGCAACGGAATGGAGCCTATTTTGGGCAATTTTTCTTCGGCCGTTCGGCCGTGGAGGGGGTGATTAAATTTAATTAGTTTATGAGAATTTATCGCTCCGTACATCGAATGGGAGGAGCTTGCAGCTAGGCTCTGGTGGGGTGGACGATGAACAGGAAGACGGTGTGTGCTGGAATAAATCATATTTCTGCCGGGAATCCGCGGGTCTTGGCGAGAGGATCGGGAGCGATCGAGAGTGGATCCGAAGTGGAGCGGGATCGTAAATTTCTCAGTCGCAATTGTTAATTCGAAAATAATACACGGCGACGGACGTGGGATCGTGCACGGGCTTCGCCGATTGTCGACCGAGTGCTGAGTGCAGAGGGTCCCAGGATCGAGTGGAGCGATTTATGCTTCCGACAGGTTGCATTGAAAGTGTCCTGGGAGGCGGATGGGAGCAAGATGTGGTCGTGCGACAGTGGGGTGGGCAAGGAGATGGATTTCTCTTGCCAGCGACCCTTGAAGCACGCTCTCTTTCTGCATTTTTCAACAGGTTTCCTGTAGTCAATGCGGTTGCGCGACAGTGGGGTGCACAAGGAGGAGCACGAGATGAACTTTTCTTGAATGGACGTCTCTCAGTGGGAGCTCAGTAGAGAACGCTCACTTTCTGAAGTTTTTCAAGAGATCCAAGTTCGATGCCCCTAAAGCGCTTTTCTACGCGACAGGGGGGTTGACAAGTAGGGGTTCGAGACTCACTTCTTTCGGATAAGGGTCTATCAGTAGCCCGGGGATGGTGCATCGAAGATCTTAGCTTGCTGCCCTCTAAGCAGTTGCGTAACAGTGGGGTGGGCAGGGAGGGTGTCGGGATCGACTGTCTGTCTGCCAGTTGAAGTTGAAGCGCTTTCAAAGGTTTGCTACTTCCACTCGTGAGAGAACAATAACACGCACAACACGAGTGCTTGCTGAGAAGCTAGGCCCTGGCCCCCTACGGGCTGTAGCGCCACCCATATTATATTATTATTATAAGCTTGCTGCGATGCGGATGGTGCTTGGAAAAGGAGACTGAACGACGAGCTGTACGTGCTGTACAGCGGCATCGACCTGGTTAAACGAGTGCGAATATCTCGTCTCAGATGGCTAGGTCACGTCGAGCGAATGGACACCAATGCTCCGGCCCGGAAAGTCTTCGACTCCAACCCAGACGGACAACGCGGTAAAGGAAGACCACGCCTAGGGTGGCGCATGTTGCTAGAAGGGGACCTGCATAAGTTGAACGTGCGTGGCTGGAAGCCAACTAGCACAAGACCGGTCTAGATGGAGGCCCAGATCCACCCCGGATTGTAACGCCAGCCAAAGAAAAAGAAGAAGCTTGCTACGCCCAAGGCGGCTTGCTGTACGACAGTGGGGTGGACGGGCATGGGCTCCAGACTTTCGGAAGTCTTCAACAGATCCAAGCTTTCTGCGCCTAAAGCGATTTGGTGCGCGACAGTGTTGCGGACAAGGAGGGTTCCGAGACTGACTTCTCTTGACTTCTCTTGGATGCGCGACTGTCAGTAGTCCTTGGAGCATTCTCACTTTCAGAAGTCTTTAAGACGTCAAAACTTGCAGCTCGAGAGTGGGGTGGATAGAAGGAGTCCAAGATTGACTTCTCTTGGATAAGTGTCTACTCGTGACCCTTGGAGCACGTATCAAAGATTTAAGCTAGCTGCTCTCAAATTGTGTGACAGTGGAGAGAGGGAATGGCCAAGGAGGGTTCCGAGACTGACTTTTTTTACTTTTCTTGGCTAGGGGTGGAGTATGCTTCGAAGATCTTAGCTTGCTGCATCCAAAGAGGTTGCGCGACTGGGATGGACAAGGATGGTCCCCAAACTGACTACTCTTGGATAAACGTCCATCAGTAGCCCGTGGACTTATGTACTTTCTAAAGTTCTTAAGAGTTCTAAGGCTGCTGCGCTCAAAGCGGTTGCGCGGCAATAGGGTGGTACGGGCACGAAACTGAAATTTCTTCGCCAAGTGCCTGTCAGTAGCCTTTGCACACTTTTTGAAGTCTAAAACAGATCTGCTTCCAAATTTCGGCCACCATCGAAGTGCGCCCGATTCCGTTCCACACTTCCTCTCCCCAGTGTAGCTCGCTTCGCTCCCGTCCACTCACGTCCGTCCCGAGCTATTTGCCGATTTGATATATGCACTCTCTCAAATTGATGGTCTCCCGCTTTTCGGTCGTCTATCTCGCCACTGACCACCGTCGGAGATGCACCGACTACATGCCCGGCAACAGGTCCATAACTAATACGAGCGTCTTGAGACGACCCACCACTGCACAGCACAGCATCGCATTGCATCGCAGCACGAGAAGAGCCATCACTTAGCGAGTAATTCCCTTTTGAATTTGTGACGAGGGGCGAGCTCTGCTCAATTGGTCGTTTGCATGCTCGTCGCAGTGGGCCGCCGCATCGGTCCCATTTGGCGCGAGCAGACAAAGCGAAGCGCCACGGTTAGTCGAATATGACACACGTGCGCCGGGCCACAATGATAATGTGGCTACGATTGGCGAGGCGGCTGCTGGTGGTGCTGCACCGCAGACCAACTGGTCCGGTTGTCATTTTTATGATTATTGATGCGCGCCGTTCGGTGGTCGCGGCGCCTGCCTGGTTCGTCTCTGGGTCAGTGTAGCGTCTTTATTGACGTCTAATGGTGGCCACAGCACTTCGACAAGACGTTTTCGCTAATTAATGAGATTGTTTGCTTCAACTGCTGTCCGGCTCCTCACATCTTCGGAGTCTTCGGGTTTCAATCAAGCGGAGCGGCTGTCCAGCCCGTCCCCGCGAAGGGCAGATAACAAGGGCTTCTCGGGAACTACTAATTATTGGCAACATGCATACTCTCTCTGCACACACAGTGAAATAATAACAACCTCGCGGTGAAGACGATGGTCGTCGTCGTCGTCGTCGTCGTGGCGGTGGTGGTGTGGTGATTTTAATAATAGAGTGGAGCAGTTGCCTCTGGTGGTACCACCAGAACCAGGCCAGGAGCCCAGCGGAGAACGGCGAGAACTGCTCGCGAAGTCATTTGTTATGCGTTGCATCGGTGTGTTGGTATAGCGGCGGAGTAATTTGTCTTCGCCGGGAGATGGTAGTGAAGAGATTTACTAGAAAGAGGAGGTCCCGGCAAATTCGGTAGACGATGTGTGTGTTGTGTAGTCCTTTGGGTTTTAATTGGACTCGCTGCTCTGAGGTGGCGCTTTAATTTGCATTTTTTTTTTGCCGGTCTCTCTGCCCGAGCGCTGTTGCTTGCTGTTTTTGGATCTTCCTGTGGAGGAGCGACGAGCGAATGTTTGCAATGAATTTATGGGTCGCTGGGTTGAAGGGAGAATGTGCACAATTTGGCGGTAAGTGATGGCAAATTGGTTAAGTGGACATCAAGTGGCATTTGAATGGTTGGTTGGAGAGAAGTTTGCTGGAATCTGGTGAGAATGTGGAAAAAATGTGTCAAATGTCATTCTGTATGGAAATTGTGGTCAATTCTACACTAAACACCGAGAGGAAGAAAGAGTAGGGAAGACCACTACGGCTTGACAGATGAGCCAGAAAGACATTTGGCATAAATGGAGTCTCGAACCTTGTTTGAGAAGCTGTAGCTGTAACCATCCCATCTTCGTAAGTCGTTGTTCACCAAAATAAACCTTAGGAAGGTACAGAGGTTCAGGTTCATCAGTGGTGCCCTTAGATCCACTTCCACTGATTAGAAATTCTCTCGGCCGCCTCTTGACATGCTAAGTAAGCAAAGAGCTACCAGCTACCACAGCTACAAAGGCATGCTTTCAGTGCTGTGACTACACCTTTAGACGCGCCAAGATCTTACACGATGAAAAACCTGCGTGATCCTAGGCCTGAATCGGCAAATAAAAAATGTGGTCCTCTTCATCAAACAGTATACATTTCCTGACTACGATCCTCCCTCATTATGTGAGACCCCTTAGGTTACGTTACAGTGGCTGACTGCTAAGGGCTGTCACACTAAGGCCAGAGTAGGCCCATTGTGATACGACGCGGATTGACTTTTCCTAACATCGGAATCAGTTGGTGCTCGTAGTGAAGCGATATAGCTAGCCTATGCTGGCGCTGTTTAAGTAGGCCCCTAGGTGTACGAACCTACGGCTAGCTAGAGCGCTACAGGAGGAGATTAGGAGATGAGTGTTTTCTTCCTCCTCTTCATCCACGCAGCTTCTGCAGATGTCATTATATGGGGCCGCCATCCTGCGAGCATGAGTGCCAATTACACAGTGCCCGGTTATGGCTCCTATGTGAGTTCTTTATAAGTGCTTACTGAATCTAAGTAGACTGATGAGACTGTTTAAGGTTAAGTGAGGCCAGATTTCTTTTGTTTTACGGCAGGTGGTGCCTTCTAGCCATTTGTCATTGGTGGTTTTGATTGTGTGAATATTTAAAAAATGATGTAGACTGTAGCAATCGGCATGGAAGGTGGTAGCCCTGCTATTGATGGGGATGAGGTTGTACAACACCTTGGGAGTATATCGACTTTGCAGTTTCCTGTCACAGTGTCCCGACACCCCCATGAGGTGCATGTTAAAATGCTCAGCCATCTCGTTAAGAGAGTTTTTGAGTAAAACATTACATTGTCCAGCGATTTTATAGCGGCCTGACCGTCCGAACAGATGGCGTAATCCATTTTTGATATCACGTTGTTCTTGAGCCATGACATAATAATAATAATATGGGTGGCGCTACAGCCCGTAGGGGGCCAGGGCCTAGCTTCTCAGCAACCACTCGTGTTATGCGTGCTATTGTTCTCTCACGTGTGGAAGGGACGTACAGTTTTTTCTAGTCAGGAAAAACTCATTGAGTGACTCGAAAGAGGTGGGGTCGTGAAAATTGTTTTCGTCGCTCAGAGCTGGAATCGAACCTACGACGTCGAGGTTGGGGTCGACGCACATACCCACAAAGCCACGGGCCACCACATTGAGTCATGACAACGCCTCTTTAATCGCAATGGTTTCGCTACAGTAATCAAGGAGCTTAAAAGAGATAGCAACGTTGAGATCTTGGGAATAGACACCCGCATCCACCCCTTCGCTTGTCTTCGATCCATCTATGAAAATATGAGAGGATCATCCAACGTCTGCCTCTCAGACTCCAGTCCGATCTGGGAGGAATGCTAATCAAGAATTTCTTCTCGAAGGTAGCCTAGGGTATAAGGTGGTTAGTGTCGCTAGGAAGGAAGTTGAATTCCTTGAGTATGGTCGGGTGGCCGATGTTGAGTTTGGACCACAGTCGTAGTATTTTGAGTCTCAAGGCTGTGCTGGCTGATGTTTGTTTTCTGAATATTTCCAGTGGTGGAAGATGGAGGGGAATATTCAGTGCGTCTGATGCAGTACCAGGAGAGGGCCAGTCTTTGTACTCGATTGAGTGCCCTTGTCTAGTGCTGTCCACCAAACTGAGACTACATACAGAAGTGTCGTTCTAACAATCGAGGTGAAAATCCAGTGAGCAATGCGTGGTTGTAAGCCCCATTTGCATCCATTGGCGTGAGACCACTTTAAAGCTGAACAGTCTTGTACTCGACACGAAGCTGGAACTGGAAGTGTGATGAACTTATCCACGACTCTGTATTGCTGCAGAACGGCGATTGTGTGCAAGTGATGGCTTCAACCCTGCATGGCCCACTGGCCATTTGTATCAATAGTCAGGCCCATACTGCTGTATGGCGGCCCGATGTGGTGGACTGCAGTCGAACTGCTTGAGAGAGTGCAGGGAATGACTTGCGTAAGAAGTAAAGCCAACTCCCTCCGCTGTTCTGAGCACCTTTAATCTACCACCGATAGACTTAGTCGGTAGACAGTTAGCAAATAACATGGCGATCAGGTTGAGATCGCTGCATCTCTGTTAATAACTTCGATCTGGACACTCTATGATTCTTAGAAGGTGTAACTCTCTACCTATAGACACGGACCTCATGATACCTGGCTTTACTGGGCTCACTAGGAGTCTGTGCATCAAACACTGAACGGTCCACTGCGAGTATTCACAGATGGATCGAGGATGTGCGTAGGAGCAAGTGCTGGTGTCTATTCTGAGTATCTGAACATCCAGCCGTCTTTCAGACTACCAAACCATTCTAGCGTCGTCCAGACTGAAACTATAGCGATGTCTTGGCTAGAAAATAATTTAAAATCAAGAACAGATATCGCCTTCTGCTCTGGCAGCCAGGCAGCAATCAAATCTCTGAGCTCTGTCACCTTGAACTCCAAGACTTCTCGTCATGCAGCATACGGGCTCCTCTGGACTTGGCAAGCTCTCTTTCTCTTTTGCGAAGCGTATGCAGTCGAACAATAAGTTTGGCGGGCCCATCTTCCTTTTGTAGAAATGCCCCATTTAGCTGACCACTGTATACGTGATGCTGATCGCTTCTTGTCTTGTATGGTCTTGTGCCCATTCAGGGGGTATGCCTGTGGTGCCGGAATATCGATGGGCAGCATTCCTTCTAAGATAACCACTGCATCATCAGAGACGGTCCGAAAACCGCTGATTACCCTGATTACTCTTGTAATCACTACACTTGAGAGTAGGACCAGTGATGTTTAGAAGCACCTGGGGGAGTGTTCCTTGCGAATGTGGTGCCCTCTTGAGCAGTGGTGGCGTGTGGCGTTGTGGGTATGTGCGTCATCGACATCGTAGGTTCGATCCTTGGTTTGAGCCACTCTTTGGAGTCACTAACAATGCTCGCAGGGTATTTCCTGTCTAGAAAAAGCTTCTCAAACTTGGCCGTTCGAATTCGGCAGAAAACTGTTGATCCGTTCCACTCGTGAGAAGCTAGGCACTCTACGGGCTGTATTATTATTATTAATGTCTAGCATCACTCCGAGGTACTTGAGAGACTCTTTGGATTTGATCTTCTGATTTCAACCCTAGACGTTTGCAAACTTTGCCACTGGTTATGAGTACAAGCTCTAGGCAATTTGTTATTGTCGAGACGCGAACTCCACTTCCCCGATAGTCTTAGCTACTGTTACTACAGCAGTGGCAATAGACATATAAGTATATGTGGGTGGCGCAAGAGCCCATGGAGGGCCTAGGCAAGCATGCCCTCGTGTTGTGCTTGATCCTGTTTTGTCACGCGAAGTTTGAGAAGCTTTTCCTTCACCACCACCAAGTTCTGCAGTTTCCACTGTGTGGGGAAGACCTATTGTATCCCTATGACATGTCGCAATGGCCACTTTGACGGGCTTATTGTCTTAGACGATGCTCCACCCCTCTAATGTAATTGGAGAGATCTGTTCCATGCTGGCCTTCAACATGATGGCGCCAACAACAGACTGTCTACTTAGAGGGTGATGGTACACTTACCATCCGATGAGTCAAACTGGCAAATCTGACCTCAAACCCACGTAGATGATCCCTGCGTCGAGACCACATTCGTCGCCAAAGTCTAGGACTCTGCACTTCTCTTCAATTTAAGGTCGAAGCCTGTAAACCATCTGCGAATTGATCCTAACCCGCTGTTGGAGTGAACAACAGAAAAAACTCCAACTCCCAGTTAAACCAGTTCACTTGAGCTTAAATCACCTAACGTCACCTGAACCCCACGAAACATCAGTGGAACCACAAACCCACTCTCGTAGGTCATGCTTATCGCGACACAAAAGAAAGCATCAAATTACATCGGTTCGAGCTCGTACATTATCCACTTAGCACCCTTCTTGCATTTCATTCCGAACACGTGTACCCACCAGCCGACGAGTCCACCTGTTGACCCACCGTTTCAGTCCCCGAAACAACGGCACGCCGCAAAGTATCCAATGACTAACCACTTGGCCACCCATGATCCAATTGTAATCCTTTTCTCCGCACATCTAGCGCGACAAAGCAGAGCGAGCCAGAGCACCACCACTCGCCTATTTACTCGCGCCTCCTCCAAACAAAGCACACAGCACAATGGTAAACAGCGACTCCTGTGGCCTTTCACTCACTCTCCGACGGAAAGAACATTCACACTTGTGGGGAACGACACAGCCACGCTCTCGGGCCCAGCGCTTTATGCAAAGACGCGACGGCAACCACCCGACCCGCCGGCCGGGCCCCTGGAAGCAGCTAATCACCGATGTAAACATGTGGCTTTTTGACATTTGCCTGTTAACTCAAGTAACCTCTTCGAATGATACACTCGCTCGGACATGGGTTCCTCGAATAAAACAAAAAACACACACACCTGCTCCACTTGGAAAAAGAGAAAGGCCACGGCGAGCGCGGGGCGCACAAGCAGTGAACAAGCAAATTAACACCGAAGCGGCGGACTGGGCGATCGGACTCATCCCGAACCTGGCCAATAATTTGTCACTTTTGATGGATTTCCCTTTTTCGGTGTCGTGTGCACGTCGAGGAAACGGCACGATCACATTCCAAATTTGGGCTGAAACCCTAGATTTTTGTGTCAAGTAGTCGCAGCGACTGCGGCTGGGGCTGGGGCTGGGCTGGGCTGGGCGAGGCTGCTGCGACATATCCCAGCCGATCTTTTTCGCCGTCGCAACATGATCGATCATTAATCACGCCGAGATCAATCGGGGCTCTGCGAGTGTGTGTTCGGTGTTTGTTTTCATTTTTGTCTATTTTCGACGTCCGCCCGGTTGTCACCTGTCGGGCATGACATGACATCTCGTAGGCAACCGGTCGCCGATATTAATCATGTCGCCCGGGCGACAGTTGATCATGATCACTGCGCGATCAGCGCCGATGCGATGATGATGATGTTCTGTTCTGTTCGGGGTTTTTGGAGACGTGGCAGCGGGAGCGATGGCGAGTGGAGGACGCATGCCAGCGATGACCTCGGGCGGTGTGTCATAAAGATGTGAATGTAGATCTCCGGGCTGGAGGTTGGTGTAATTATCGCGCCAGCGTGGCGTGGACATGCTCCGCATTGTGGTCGTTAAAGATGATATACGGGCGAGAGGGATCGTGAAACTGGTTTTACGTGTGATAAATTAACCGCCCGACGGGCACGAGGGTTTCCGTCGCCACGATCTGCCCCCGGCCGGGGCCTGGCACAGTTGGTGGGGTTATGGGCGCTTTTACTGGAACGGGCCTTGTGCCGTGTGATCGTGACCTCGCCGAGGGATGACTGACCTGCGACCGTTTTCTGATGACAAGTGTGTGGACCGTAAATTCTGGAGGCTGTCAGCACGGAGGGGTCATTGCTCGCGGAGTTCTACATCAGTTTTGACTCGAAAACGGCTTGTATTCCATCTGCCCTTCCGTCCCAGATGATGTCTGTCTTCCTCCGGAATGTCGTCATCGAGGGTGGTACCCCACTGTCCCCACCCTTGTCGAAACCTCTCAAGCACTTCGCATAACTTTAAGGGTCCACCACTCGAACACCTTAAAGAGCATCCTCGACACTCAATCGCCTTAAAATTTGACGCGGGGAAGAAAAAGAAATGAAAAGACGAACATTCAAGGGAAACCGTCGACTTCTGCTCCTGCCACAGATACAATTTGCCCCCACCCCACCCCCGGGACCGAGGACTCTATTCGATTTCGAGTGTATTTGCCTTGTCGTCCGTTTCAATGTCCTGCGTCCTCTCGAAGCGTATTGATCTTCTTGAAAACGTCGACACAAGACTGACTGAATGGTCGGAGGGAGAACGGACCGAAAAGAAAAAAAAGATGCTCGCCCAATATTTGCCTTGCGTAGGATTGCTTTACATTCCTCGTGCCGCTGCCTCGGTTTGCTTTCGTTTTCCTGCTCCTCCTCCTCCGGCCGCCCGTGGGAGTGCAAATATGTATTTTTAGGACATTTTTCAAGAAGACTGCACATCCTGACGGCCACAATTGGACCTCATTACGTCCGGCTTCCAGGCCCCCACCACGAATGAATGGATGAATGAGAGCTCGCCTCGTGTGTGTGTGTGTGTGCGTTCGTCTCTCGGTGCACTTGGAACACTTAATCTCCGGGTTTCGAGGCAAATTAGTCAATTAAGCCCCAAATTGCAGTATAACTAGAGCGCAGTTAATTAAATTATGTTTCCGAATCGTTTTCGTTGTGTTGTGTGGTGCGCGCACGTCTTGGCATTTGTGCCTCCGACCACTGCACCTGCACAGCACACCCGGCTTAGGTGGCAGCTTGTGGTTGACTCTCGGCCAATTGGTGCTGATTGCGCTCTTGGGCCGTTGGGTTGAGCTTGAAATTGGATTCCTGTAATTTAGGAGTTTAACCGTTCGTAGCCCCGGCAGGTATTTGTGATGCAATTATATTCTGAAAGGCGCCGTGGAGGGCGGCGAGGGGGAGTGGCTGCCTTTGTGTCTGGCAGCGACCTTCAGCAGCAGCTGATGATGATTATGGGTCAAAACAATTACCCGCAGAATGGGGCGGTTGACGGGCGAGTGGGTTTTATTGAATGGCGCATGACGACGCCCAGTCTGAGAGCGGGGAGAATGGAAGTCACGTCTCTGCGGTGCTGAGGTGTGCTGGCATTCACCGTCTAGGAGAGGGCGGTCGAAGGAATTTCTGAAGGGAAACTTTTGACGTGACAGGGGTAAAGGTCTGAAGCGCACTGCTTTCAAATGAAGGCTTACGGCTGCAATGAGGCTTCAAAGCGGTGAAGTTGGCGTGGAGTGCAGTCTTCTCAAACTTTTAAGGCTTACCTCAGGCGTGGAAGACAAAACTGTCTGCTTAAAGCTTACCAACCATGCTGTCATCACGGAAGGACGCACAACATCGACGTCTCGGACAGAGCGTCGTAATGGACAGCAGAACCTTTAAGGTAGTCAAGGACTTCCTCTACCACGACTTTGCAGTAAACAGGGACAAGTGAGCAAGTAATAAACGTGATCCCCTGCCATTGTCCTTACATCGCAAAGAGCCCTACACTTCGGGCCGTTTTTGGATGTTAAACCAGACGCCTTAATTAGGAGTCTCATGTGCCAAGTGTATAAGCAAGCTTGTGGACCCATGTCTCCACCTGGGAATGCTGGTGAGTCCCATCTAAGCCCCTCTGCTACACTTTGGGTCGTAGCACACGGTAGTCTCATTTGCAACTCAGCGCTGGTTTGGATCAACACGTTTCTTGTCTCAGAGTCGCACAAGCCCATCGCTTTAATGGAAAAGGTCAACTCTGAGACATGCAGGTATATCCCTGTATCCAGCCACAGCTCTCACGACACTCCCACTTGGGGGCCAGCCACAAACGATCAGGCCGATAGTTGCGCGGGTCTCAGAGGATATTCATGATCCCCCGTGGCTCCTCTGGCCAGGTGCCACTAGCACTGAAGTTGGTTTGCTTTCACAAGCACCTCTTAGGTCAGGATTTTAGTTGCCTCTTACGACAGGCATGCCTTACCTCGGGTATAGTCTACGACCCAAACTCGAAGGGGGAAGTAATGCGGCAGTAGACAGATTAGCGTGCAGAAGAAGGTACTCTTGCCAATTGCATTTTCCTTGGACTCTAAGGACAATTGAATAACAGAGCCATCTCTCGAAAGACGAACAACAACCTGACCATCCCTGTCCTCCTCATTGACGCAGGGACGTGGACGCTATTGAAAGCGGATGAATAAGCTCTTTTTTGAGAAAAAAAGTTCTGCGTGCGATCTGTTTGCGTTGACGACGTCGTGAGGAGAAGTCTCAATCACTTACTGTACAGCTCTGCTCTTCGGATCCAACGCTTAAGATGACTAGCTCCTGAAGATCTACGAACACCCCAACTCCGACCAGAAGAGTCTTCAAATCGAAGCCATTATGACAACGCAACAGAGGACGTAATCGATGAAGAAGACGCACACAAGTGGAGAAGGAGGAGGACCTCAACCAACTTGGTGTGCCCAACTGGAAACAACAGACAAAACAGGTCCAACCTATGCTGTAGCCTATCAGCCATGAAAAATCATCAAAAAATGCCAGAAAATCAAAATATTCTACCACCATGGCCATGTCTTGCATAGCTTCGAGGTCGGTCTTTTTAAACAGCTAAGCCTTGATCCAGGCATCCACGACATCATTCCTGGCGTCAGCTCCAATTGTCATGACTGGGTTCAGAACGCGATCGGCAGTTGATTTTGAAAGCATTTTCGTTCCGGTTGGCGTCGGATTTGGTTTTCTTAAACATTCAAGCATCGGTTGTGGCGCTTAGAGAAGAGCATTTGTAGGAGATAAGTTCAACAACCACAGTCCTGCTTTATGGAGCCGACAGCTTGACACTAACCAAAACTGCAAAGCTTATTCTTGGTGCCTTCTACGTCGGATATATGGTCCCGTCTACGAGCAAGGCGAATGGAGGAGAAGACACAACCACGAACTCAACGATCTCTACAAGGATGTCGTCCGGAAGACAAAAATCAGTCGACTACACTGGCTCGGCCACATCGAGCGAATGGACAACCAGCCCTTCTAATCCGAACCGCCTGGTTCGAGGAGGAGAGGAAGACTGAACCTCCGATACAGAGACCAAGTCATTGCGGATGTAAGACAGCTTGGCCTTGATGACTGGAAGCAGCGTGCCCAGGACTCAGGCTCAGACCAGACCCTTCATGGTTCGTCTGCCTGATAAATAAATAATAAATAAAGATCGAGAACCATGACTTGTTGTCAGAAGCATTGATATCACAAAAACGCAAGCTTTAAACCGAAGTGTCTGCCGTCAGACCCAACAGAGGACTAGAGGTTGTCGAAAGAGCGACGGTTTCGACTTCTTCGATGGAGGCGTTGAAAAGGTGATCTGCGAGACAAGATGTGTGACTAGGAGGTAGGTAGGTGGGACTAGCATATGGTCCTAGGGACCCTTGCTTCGCTTAAACCTAGAATGTTCATTGTGCTGCTACTCTACGAATCTTTCCGGCTTCCTACGAAGCGTGTCACACTTGTACGATCTAGTACAAATTGGTCTATATAACCCTACGACGACGTACCGATGCCTCTTCGACTTGGAAACGTCTTTGCATTCGGGTTGCGCACTTTGATTTCGTCCTCGTGTCGTCCACCATTCTTCTACAGACCTCGAATGTCAGTGCTGGTGTCACTAGAGCAGTCCAGAGATTGTGTGGTCGGATTCCACATTTGGGTCCGACACGTTCGAAGTACAAGTGCAAGTAGAGGTTTTAAGGCAGTAGAGACGTTCCTGGTACGCTCTTGTGTGCAGCCTAGTTTGGTGTCGACGAGGTCGCCTAAGTGCTTAGCTTAGCTAAGCCACATTTCTTCTCGCTTCAGCGGAGTAATGTTTGATTCTTTGTGAACAGCGCGACTACAGACACACGACGAGGTGTTTGGAACAAGTCCTAAAATTTGGTTAGTTACGCTTGGCATAAATCATGAGGAGTAAGAGTCGATGTCGGAGGATCGAGTGGAATGGAGATCTCTAGTACGTGCCTTAGACCTCGACCCATTTAGTGGCTCATCCTGGTCAGATGATGAAGATGACATCGCGAGTTCGGTCTTGGATGGGTTAACATCAAGTCTGACACGGTCCGTCAACTTTGCAAGTCTTTTCACGGCTACTTCCATCACGTCTCGGATGGTTTTTAGAAACTTTCGATGCTCAGTCAAAAACTGACAAAATCTAGGCCCTCTTGAAGCCTCTATTTTTTAAGCACCTTCGTTGCAGTCGTTGACCTCTCCACTCCCCGGCAAGGCCTGCACCAACAACTGCTCGCATTCCCCACAAGCCAGGAAGTCCCATAAACCATTAAATCAGATCTGATCACTTGCAATTCATTACCAGTTCGGTTCTCGACGAGCCATCAGTCATCGCCAGGCGGTCAAACTTTTCCCCCGGAGGCCCTTCGAACCAAGGCCGACAAAACAATCGTTTATTCTCTCAAGCAATTAGAGACAACGACGACGACGACGACGACCAAACCACAGAAAACAAAGAGGCTCGCCTCTCGCTCCCTCGGCGGACCACCTGTGTTACCAGTCGGACTTCGTGTCTCTGGACATTAAGCGAGCCCACTCCGTCGGCAAGAGAATCCGCAATAAAAAGCCAATAACTAGGATAGTTCTACATTTCTTCAATTAATGAGTAATCAACTTCGGCTGGTTTATTCCCTCCATCAGCGCTGGGCTGTGCTGTGCCCCCGGGCTGGCCGGCCAGAGCTCGTTTTCGGCTCCGTGTGGGTCAACCTCTGCCCTTTCGACAGCTGCACGTCGAAGGCACTCAATAATTGTTCTCCGATATTAATGATGCTCCTACTCCCCCGTTCTCCCCAGTTCCCTGCTCCGGCAGCATTACACGTGTAAAACAAACAGAGGTGAACACTGAGCACTCGGCACTGGGCACTGAGCAGCGCTAGGCAGTAGCAGCATCGTTTCGGATTTTGTATCCAAGTAATTGCCGTCCATTAATTTTCGTATCTTTTAGCCTCGATGTGGGTCGCTTTGTGGACCGGCTGGGGAGTGTGAGTGCGTCGGGGGGAGGGCTACGATTCGATAAATATCTCTCTTACACGAAACCCAAGATAGATTCAGCCACCAAATGGATTAGATTCACGCAAAGCGTCTGAGATTTGTCTCGCCGCTCTTGCGTTGGCGCGCTGCTCGCATTGAATCGCACGCCGACGTCCGGCAGTGGCATCGTCTGTCCGCGACGCTGGCGACTGCGCCAAGGACCCAAATAAGAAGAAATGAGTTTAATGAAAGGAAAGCAGAGAGTCGCCTCGGAGCGGCGGTTGGCGGTGGTGGGCTCGTCGTTGCCGCTTATCTGTCGATTCTTCTCCGCGTAGCCCGTATCTGCTGCTCGCACCGCAAACCGGCTGTAACCAGCTGAATTACATAATTACACGTCACTGCGGCTGATGGGTGTTCGGGCGTTCGTGTGTGCTTGTGCGTTTGGGTGCAGCAGTGTAAAGTTCTTGTTGTCGCTTGTGTTCGATTATCAAAAACGTCTAGCAGCGGGGCGCCCGACGGGCTTTCGGTTGGCCGGTCAGGGGCTCTTGTAAGAGGCTGCTGCTCAGGTTGCAATTAGCTTCGGTTGCGTTTCGATGTCTGTTCGCCGTGCCCGCCGTGTGTTCTGGGGCATGGCAGCGGCAACGGCAACGGCGGCATCTTGCCAATTACACCGAACGCAACGCGGAATTTTCCTCAATGAAGCACTGGTGTGCTGGTGTATCGGTGAACTTTCCTCCTCTCGTTCGTATCGCCTTCGCTTGTAATTGCTCACTTTTGTCTCGTTTGGTGGCAATTGTTTGTTGACTTAAGGTCGGCGCATTAAGATACGCTGTAATTGTGTGTCGTGTATCCGAAGTATGTCTCGGTGCCTCGGCGAGAGATATCAATCAAATTAGGGAAGACATTGTCGGCCGATGGCATGACGGTGCCTGCTGGCTGGTGGCTGGTGGCTTTGTCTAATTGTTCGGGTGATTAATGCGGTTAATGTCGCAATGGGGATAGGACATGTTGTGTGACACCAGATACGACGGAATCGTTCCTTTGTCTTTCTCCGCGCGCTCTTGGCGTGACTTTCGATTGGCTTTCGATTGCACGCGCGTAACAGGTCGCCTTGGCGGGAGGACCTGACGCAATACGTGGTTGAGTAATGTCAAATGGTAGACACACGGGGGCATGCTCGCAGCTATCTGGTGTCAGAAGTGTTCGACATCGTCGATTGCTTCTGAACAGAAGTGAGAAAGTGGGCTGATCGCTTATCGAGTGGGCCTGCGGCTTGGGTAATTCAGGGTGACACAAAAGTTGCACTGAGTCACTCTTGAAAGGGGGGTCATTTGGCGGCGAGCATGCAAGGAGCTCAAGTGGTGTGGGTGCTGCAACTGGAAGGGGTTTCTGGGGTGACTCCTACGTGAGTAATGTCGGTGGTTCACAAGCAATTTACTAATCATTCAACTTGAGGCCAACTTTTTCATGATCTTTGCAAGAGTGAGGGCCATAGTTTAGTCCCTTGTGGTGCTTCATTCTTGTTTCTTTCAGCAGCGAACCATGTCTGAGCTCCTCAGATCCATCCCCGGCACACTGGTTCCAGGCAGCAAGCCCACTCCGTCATTTGTCACAGAAGTTCTTCTTGGTCCTCTGCTTAGTTTACAGTCTTCTTTAATTGGTGGGATGTCTTGCTAGACTCCCTTCGAGTTGACGAGCTTATTTTCTGCTCGTGTACATCACCTTACATCGGGTCGTCCTCTGTTGTGTTGACTGCCACTAGCTCGGAGTCGAGGGCTATGCTGATCGAAACCAAGTCGTCATTGCGCTCTACAGGGGCTAGACTCCTGGCTGGGCTCATCAAATTGCGCAGCCTAGCTGAAGTTTCTCCTCCGTCCCAGTTGATAATGAGATACGCAGAATGTTTCGCTAGCAGGGACCGAAGAGCTCTTCATGCTTGTGGAGCCAATAGCTGGCAGGCGTGATCAGCGAAATGGCTCCACTACTCAAGTGTCGCCTGACCCCTAAGACGAAGCGGTTGGATTTTGTCTTGATTCGGACAAAGTTGTCAACTGCTGACTCAAGGTAAACAAAGTCTGATACTGAATCTCAACACGTCGATGTGGTTTGTCTTTTCTGAAAGGCAGAGCTTTACCTTGTACTTTGTTGTGCCCTTGACGAGCGAGCCACTTTCGCTTACGTCCCAATGGTTCATGGACCGTCTCTCTGTCCGACCAAGGTACGAATTTCTAGAAGAGGATGTTTTTTGTCTTGACCTACGAGTCTTTCATTCTTCTTCTGAAGAATGACCACCATGTCTTCCACCGACGTGTTCCACCTTCTCCACAAACCACGTCTGCCCCAGGAAGAAAGAGACATGCGGGTGTATTCCTCGCCTCTGACCACGTTGCCATGGCTCGTGAAATGGACGAATAGGTGGCGGGGGTCGCTCGTCATTTCCCGACTATTCTCAACCGCAGTGTAAGAAGCAAAGCTGTTCGATTTTGTTTCACTGAATCCACGCTGAATGACGCACAAATCATCCGTCATACAAAACAGCAGAGGTCCTCTTAAGACTTACTCATCAGTCGTTAAAAGAAGAATGGGCCATCAACCCCACTTGGCTGTTTGACGACGCCTAAAGACCAGTCAGACGGTGTAGTGGAAGCAGGCTTTGCGTGACACAGATGCAACATAGCTCAAATGCCTCCAGAGAGTCCCTAAAAATTTCAGGAAGTAAGCCTTAGATGTAAACAAGGCTGACATAGAGATGCAATGTGGCGGACACACAGACCACTTTACATGCAACCATCATCCATACGAAATGTAGCACGCCAGCTCAGACAATTGTAGACACTGGACAAACAGAGGAAGCCATGGAACACCTACAAGTCCCCCAACCAGCTTTGGCACTCTATTCCACTTGTGTGCGCCAACTTGGAGCCGAGTTGACATACACAGCCCAGCCGTCTTAGGCGTTGAGTGCGTAATCGTCTGTCTAGGCTCAAGTCGGTGTATAGCCCTTGTAGTTCTTGGTTGACCGTCACCGCAAACAGGAGCAAGATCGCAAGAAGGGTCCAAGGACCTGTTCATCTGTCTTGGAGATTGCCCTTGCCTCCGCGCCGTGTGCGCGATCAGTGTCCGATATAATGTCAGTTTGATCTTTGAAGTGACGGCACTCACATCGGCGTTTGAGCTCGGAACTGATGTCGCCACCGAGGTAGACGAAGGCTTTAACTACCTCGATGTAATAGATGCTCATTGTGAGGCTCTGTCCAAGACGTGGATGTTGTTTGTCTATAATAGCCACTTCCGTCTCAACGTTGCCAAGCGCTTCATTGATGAGTGGGTGAGTTCTGCCAATGTGTTCGATCTGACTGACCGGAGAGGAGGGGCAACCAGTTGGTGAGTCTTGCACCATCCCTCCATAGTGGGTCCATCCACAAAAGCCTAGATTGCATTCGCAGACAGCATGCCCCTCCGATCATGAGCTGTTGCATTAATTTCCAACGCGATCACTCCGAATCAGCAGCTTTCTTAACCTTTACCCTCAGCTCTGCCACCTCAACCTCGTCTATATGGCGACACGATCGAAGCTACCTGCCAGATTGGTTCCACCATTCAACGGAAGCCCGGTGTTAGCATTCCATCGTCTCACCATCGACTTCCACTCAACTACCAGTCTCAGCGGGGATTCTGCCGCCTAATAAAATTCGATTCCCATCCCTCGCCAGACGAATTCCCCATAAAAAGCGAAAGTCAAAGAATTTACGTTGCATCCATGATGTGACCCCTCTTCCCAGCCAATCGCACTGCCAACCCCGTTGAAACCCGATCACCGATGCACTCTCACCTGACGCTCTTCAATTGAAGTTACAAAACCCTTCCGGTAGATGCCTATCGTCTCACCTATCACAGAGAGCGCTCGCTCGTCGAATTTGTCCCCCGATCCCATCTAGATGTCAATCTTCGTCAATTCCTCCAAATTAATTTTATTGGCTACCTAGGAAGACGATAAAACCAGACGATCCTTTAATGGCCTCACAATGCCCCTGCGGCCCCTGCACTCGCACTGGCACTCGCATGTGTGTAACCGAATCTTCCTTCAGCAGAAGAAGAGGAATTCCTTCCTTCTCCTCGCCTCCACCGTCCCTCTCGTGTGAGTGTGTCGATTAGAATTTTTTATTGTTCCCCCGAAGAGAAGAAGAAAAGGGAATCAATCGAAAGATTCGAGCGAACAATGTATCTATCGATCTTTGTCAGAATCACCTTCACTGTCGTATCTATTACAATCCGTCTGACACATTGATTAGGTGTTCGTCATCATTTATCTCGATCGATCATTTCCTCCTGCCGTCTGCCGGCCTCCCTCTGGTCAGTCAGATCGGATTGATTTCTCGACATGCGAGGCACCTTGGTGTGCGCGCGCTCAACTCAACTCAACTCAGCCTGAAGCTTCTCCTCTTGATTCCATTAGAGCGCGATCGCGGGGCAAATTAATAAAGAATTCAACACACACCGAAAATCTATCTAGACATCATCTGGGAGCGCGAGCGAGAGCACAAACGACGACGACAGCACGGCTTGGCGTTGATGTCGGTTAATGAACAAAAGTATCCATGACCGGGGTGGAGATGAATCAATTTGACACATGCTCGCCACCGCTGGACACAGACAACATCGCCAAGGAATGTGATTTACATTGAATCGCGCTTTTCAGCTGCGATCGGCTGGAATAATGCGCGCCGCTGAGGTCCATTAGGAGTGTTCGGTCGGCATTCGCGCCTCTCGTCGGTTTCTGCCGCGTCATAGGTAATGGTGTTGGAGCTGTTCAGGGTCATGCTTCAGTCGAACTGGCGGCCGTAGCAAATTTCGCCTCAGCAGCTTCACCGGCAGTGCCAATCGGAATGGATGGACGAGGTGTTATGGCTCGGTAAACATGGTCTTCTGTGCGGCAGGTCAACGGGGGTATCTGGGGATCGATGGTGCAACTTGTGCACCGATTTAATGGAATTTTGTGATGAAGGTGCATTTGATGGGCACTCTTTTGCTTGACTTCGGGTGAAAGTGGAGGAGAGTTGGACACCTCTTGAGCCCTTCGGTTTCGACGTTCTCTGCTGATGATGGCAACTTCTTCACTTTGCCTCTCAGACGGGCTGAGCTGTTAGAGAAGAACTTGTGAACCCCTTTCCACGCTGATTCCGGATCTATTCCGTGGCTCAAGAGTGACGTACGACATGCGTCTTGTGCAAGCCTCACGGAGTTCAACAGAACAGACGCCCAACCAACCTGCTGATGATGGCAACTACTTCACTTTGACCCACAGACGGGTACAACGCCTAAGAGCTGTTTCACAAGAGCTTGTGCCGCCCTTTCCACGCTGAATTCTCTCTATTTCGTGGCTCAAGAGCGACGTACGACATGCGTCTTGTGCAAGCCTCACGGAGATCTACAGAACAGACGCCCAACCACCGACTGTACCTACTGAGCTGCTTATCCGGCCGACGACCCATGGAACCCGAGCAATTGCCTCCTTCCATCAGCGACGGTCCTGCTTCTATTCATCAATGCTTAGCTGCCTGACATTCGTGATGACTTGGTCTTTATACAGGAGGTTGTAACGGCTGACTGGCGCAGTCGGTTGAATGGCTGCTCTTGGTTGTAGGGGTCCTAGGTTCGATTCCCAGTGAGCACGAGTTAATGTGCTTTTATTTAGTTTTCAAATCTGGTGCAGTCACCATTTGCCGTTCGGATTCCAAGAACCAAGCCTAACCTTACACAGGAGGTTCCGACATCCTCTCCTTCTCGAACCAGGGGGTGCGGAGCACGCTGCTTCCAGTCATCAGGGCCAAGCTGTCTTACATCCGCGATGACTTGGTCTCTGTCCCGGAGGAGGTTCGGCCTTCCTCTCCTTCTCGAAACAGAAGGCTCGGATTCGAATACCATCTTTGCTGGAGTGTTGTTGTCCATGCGCTCAAGTTGACCGAGCCAGTGTAGTCGTCGGATTTTTTGCCTTCCGGATGCAGCACATCCTGGTACAGCTCTTAGAGTTCACCTGGTTCTGTCTTCTTCTCCATTCGCCTTTCCGGCAGACGGAGCCATATATCCTAAGTAGAAGGGAAAATCCGCAACGCTCCGGTTGCTAAGTGTCCAGCGGCTCCACTCAGCAGGATGGCAGTTTTGTGGAGCATTTGTTGCCGACAAACTCTTGGTATGCAATGAAAGCTACTCGAGACAGTAGTCGGAGTACTAACTGGCCATGACCATCGGTAGAACCAGGACTTGCCCCTGATGAGGAAGAAGTGCCGAGACAGGACACTCCTCACTGCCGATTGAGGATTAGAACGCTGGGAGAAGATTTCCTCCATGACCTAAGCGCGTTAGGAGAGGAGCCACTAAACTCTCTTTTGCAGATTCATCAAGGCATCCGACTGGGTGGAGAGCGAACAGACAGGAAGTGTGACATGAGGGATTGGGCACGACGAACTCAAGAAGTGGAACACGCTTCCCAATGGGTCTGCAATGACATCCAAGCCGTCCCAAGACGCCAATTAAATTCAATTAAATTTTATTTGAACAAAAACTATACAATTGGTCTTACATGCTTAAAGCTTAAGGTAGCGAAATAGGGGTTGGCTGAACAATAGGTTCTCAACGGATGTACAATGCTTACAAGGTTTACAATGTTGTCAATTATAATATTTCATTTTAAATTTATCATTTATTAATGTAGATCTTTAACATCGGGGTGTTCAAGTCCGTGTATCCTTGTTGCTCCTCTAGGGATGGGGTGGTGGTGAGGCGGCTCAATTAGCCGCGATGGTGACTGCTATCACTGCTTTGATAGAAGTGATACAGTCCGTTGCTTAGTGTCCTTGGGAATGTCTGCTCATCAAGCAGATTCAATGCGTTGAGGAATCGTTGTCCGGGGGTCGAACTTCTCAGGTCCTTGATAGCCATGTTTGGGTGGTTGCGGATGTCATGTAGTTGTCTCTGAAACAGTGTCACTAAGTACTCTTGTATGGGGACGATGCGGGCTTCCTCGTAGAGTTTCTTGTTGCTGGGGTACTTCTGCCGGTCCCTGTCATAGGTGAGACCGGTGCATATTCGGAGTATCTTCCTCTCAAATATCGAAAGCTTTTCCATGCTGGTCTTGGAGATGGTATGCCATATAGGGAACCCATACGCTATGATTGGCCGAATGAGTTGCTTGTAGAGTAGCAACTTCGTATTCTGGCGCATGAGCGGGTAGATGCGATGAAATCCGAAACTGGCTTTTTTGAGAGTCAGCTTCGAGTGGTTGTTAAATTTTAGTTTCTCGGTAAAGTTAATACCGAGATACTTCACCTTGTCAGTTGGTGTTATTGTCGCGCCATTGGGAAGCACGATTCTGATGCTCCGGCATTCCGCTAGTGATCTGCATCTACCTCCGGATGGTCTTCTGAAGCAAGACGCTTCTCCGAAGACGCCATTCGTGAAGTTCACGTCTGCCCCGATTTCGAAAAAATTCCTTCACTGTCTCAAAACTCTTATTCTGGCAGTCTTGCTTTCGGGAGCCGAAAGCTTGACACTGAGCAAAACTGCAAAACTGATTCTTGGTGCCCTCTACGTCGGATATATGGTCTCGTCTGCGAGGAAGGCAAATGGAGGAGAAGACACAACCACGAACTCGACGAGCTGTGCAAGGATGTGGATGCAGTTCGGAAGGCAAAAATTCGTCGACTACACTCGAGCGAATGGACAACAACGCTTCAGCAATGAAGGTCTTCGAATCCGAGCCTCCTGGTTCGAGGAGGAGAGGAAGCCCGAACCTCCTCCGGGACAGAGACCAATTCATCGCTTGGCCTTGACGACAGGAAGCAGCGTGCTCCACACCGTCACCGATGGACGACAGCAATTACTCAGGCTCAGACCCTTCTTAGTTCGTCTGCCTGCCTAAGCAGTCCGCTGGATAGGATCTTGTAGGCGACTGTCTGTTGGTGCTACAAGAGGTCTGATCGTCTTGTTGGTGAAAGGTGCATATGGAACCCCAGACTGTAGGCCTTCACAACGCCACCACTGCAGGTGAACAAGCAAACGTCCCACTTTCTATGTGAGGAGTCGTCATTTCAGCTGCATCCGGACACCACATTTTTTAGCATTTTCCATAAATGCGGGCACCCTTGATCGAGTTAAAGTTGTAGCCTCTAAATGAAACGCATGCTGATGCAGGGAGCTACTTTGCTTCTCAGACTAATAAATCGCCCAAGAGCGCGGAACAAAAGCTTGTTAAACATGAGCTCTCAATCACATGCCCCTTCCCACACTTGTCCATGATCTATTTCGTGGCTCAAAAGCAACGTACGAGATGCGTCTTGTGCAGGCATCAGGGAAATCTACAGTAGAGAAGCCTAACCACCGACTGTACCTACTGAGCTGCTTATCCGGCCGACAACCCATGGAACCCGAGCAATTGCCGCCTTCCATCAGTGACGGTCCTGGGCACCCTGCTTCTATATTAAGCTGTCTGAAGGTGTACTTGATTGAGTCTGACACGATGGCTTGGTCTGTATACCAAAGGCTCGAGCGTCCAGTCCTTCTCGAACCAGGAAGCTCCGACCCCAAGACCGTCACTGATGGAGAGGTTGTCCATGCGCTCGTTGTGAGGTCGACGGATTTCTGCCTTCCGGACTGCATCCACATCCTGTCACAGCCCGTAGAGTTCATTCATTCGCCTTCTTCGCAGACTGGAACATCCCAGTGGAAGGCATCAAAAATCAGGTCAACAGTCTTGCTTAGCGTCCAGCTCTCAGCTCCATAAAGCAGGACTAACGAGACGAAAGTTAGGTAGAGCATTCGGGCGCAGTTGTTTTTACAATCTGAGCGATCCTGAGACGTTGGTACGCATCGGCAACATCAAAAATGTTTACCCAAGAAAATGGACAGTGGTTAGTAAGGCATTTTTGTCGATTTTGGCCTTCATCTTCCGCCTGCCACAGCGGCGCTACTAGGCGTACCTAGGACCTCTGTACACCGTTTTCCATGTTTTCTCACGTGTGTCAGCCGATCCCGAGCCGTTGGCACGCACCCGACGACATTCGAATTTTGACCCCAAAAATTGGTCAGTGGTTAGTAAGGCATGTCGGTTTCAGGTTCATCTTCCGACTGCCACAGTGGCGCTACTAGGACGGTCTATGACTTGTGTACACAGTGTCAACCGACTCTGAGACGTTGGCACGCATTACATCACGTCAGGCACCCTCACACCACATTTTATTCCATTTTTTTCACGCATCCTTGATCGAATTGAAATCAGTCACAGGCTCGCTCATCCTCCCAGGCACTCCCCACAGTTTTGATGGAGCCTCCTCCTCAGCTCATCCATTACCGCCAGTGCTCCCATTCATCTTGGGCGATGCAAATCCCCGCCCCCCGGCACACACACGCTCAACAGATATCCGCCATCTAATCGGTGAATATCTTCAATTCTCACCTTGTTCCTCTGATTCCAGATTAAATCACGAAATCTAAATCATGCCACAGACACAGGCAGTCTACAGACAGCAGTCCCCCCGGTCGGACACAAACACACGCGCGCCTCCCTCGCCTCGAAATAATTAGCCGCCAGTCTTGTTCATTATATGGCCTCACCGGGCGCACCAGTGGAAACATCCGCAGTTCCTCGCTGTGCACGGCCCCATCCATCCGGCAGCAGGAGTGCCAAACACAACTCCAGTCGCTCCCTCAGCCTCGCTATCTATCTATTTATCTGTCCGCAGGCAGGCACCGAGGGCTGGGTGCCGCTCCTCTCCAGGCGGCAGCGCTCGGAGCGGAGAGCCCGGAGCATCATCATTCAAATGAGATAGCAAAATACAACTTTGCACACAAATAGCTTAATCGCAAGCAATTAAACAATTAACCCACCTATGGGCTCGAGTGGGCCGGTGTGGGAGCAGCAACGGCAGCCGGGGCACCGGGGCGACGACCAGACGACCAATTCGACAATGGAAGTGTCTGCAGAAATCCACACCGTCGCGTCCGAACACGGAACAAATTGATATCGACGGGTGGAGCGATGCGACGGGTGTGTGGGTCTGGTTCGGGAGATCGTGAGACGATTACCGTCGGGGATCGTGGTGCAGAATGCAGATGGCTCGATGACGGTAATCAGTCGGGCCCCGTCGAGATGGGGTGCTAATGGTTTCGGTCAGTCGGGGAATTTTTGGCCGCGAAGGGGTAGACGACGACGACTAAAGGTGGTCCGATATATCATCCGGGATGACAGAGCTAATGGCCTGTGCGCGATGGTGATTGAGCGTTGAAGGGTCAAAGATGAGATGTGTGGAGCGTGCGTGTGAGTTTTGTGTGGATTTTCTAAGAAATCGCGGCTGTTCGGGGAAGCCGCTCAGATGGTGGATGGAATGAGACTGGTTCCGTGGGCACGATCGTGGTCCTTTGAGAGACCTTCCGCTGGACTTCGCAGCTTGATCAGTGGTCTCCTGGAACAGCAGTGATGAGTAAGAGCACGAATTTTCGCGACGACCGCGTTCAAAAACAACAGACCCCTCGATCAGTCGACGTCCAGCTGTGCGCCTCGTCGGACACGATCACTCGAACATTCGTTCGACCATCAAAATCATGTCATTGACACTGCTTCGGTCTGGAATTTCATTGTTCCACCAATCGCCTGGTCAGACGTGTCAGCCGATGTCAATCATTTCCACGATCTCCTATCGATCAGTCGCACGATCAGCGGGCAATTAGTATCGTGATCACTAGTCCACGATCGTTATTGGATTTGTGTGGCACGTCGCTGTTAGAATGTGTGTTTTGATCTCTGACCGACTTGGCCGACCGTCGTGAGAATCGAAGATGTCTCTGCGCGCGGGAAAGAAAACACTTGTATGGTGACATTGCTCACTGATCATCGGTCAGAGATCACAATCGAGGGAGCCACGATCGCGTCGGAATGTGAAGTGTGGGAAAATTTGAGACTGATGAGATGTGTGACACCTTTTTATGGACGATAAGCATTTTCATACGTGATCGAAGATTGATCTTGAGCGATTGTCGGAGGAGGTTTTTTGGGAGGAGGGCAAAGTGATCGCGACACGATCGGATGATGGGCTAGAGAGAGAGGTGCTTGTCCATTTGGGGAAACCCAGTGCGACATCACCGAATGGGGACGAAAAAATTACTAAGGAGTGCTGCCTATTGACTGGCTACCATAGAACATTTCACGAAGCATAAACTGGAAAGACTAAAACGACGACTAGTCTGTGAGGCACAATACTGGCTCCAGTAAAAGAGGTAAAATACCTAGGGGTCCTCTGAGAAAGCCAACTCTTCTGGAAAAGACACACAGTTGGGATCACCAGGAAGGCGACGCTGGCTTTGAGGGTCACTAGGAGCTTAGCGGCAAAGTCGCGGGATTGCAGTCCTAGTGTCCTAAGATGGATGTCCAAGGCTGCTGTTACACCTACAACCACAAACAGTGCAAGAACATGGTCCAAAACAACCTGATCAGCGCTAAAAAGACACTTAACTACGTTCAAACGTTGGCAAGCCTTTGTGTTACAGGGGCCATGAGAACCAGCTCAACTGCGTGACATGGAGGTGCTATTGGATTTGAATCCATTGCGTCTGGTGGCTGCTGAAAGGCAAAAGGAGACAATTCGTCAAAAAGCGACCACTCCTGGGCATTACTGGCATTTCAATTTCCAAAAGGAGCTTACCATTAAACTTAGCACCAGTGTTACCACAGGGACTCTATAGAGTCAAAAGGACTCATTTGTACTAGCCTGACTCGGGGGCTCATCATTTTTGGATTTGACTCGTTTTTTCAAGAACAATTTACTTAAACACCTAACGTACCAGCACTGCACCCAGAAATGGCTCTGGCCTGAGTCAGAAAAGGAATGTAGTCGAATCTTCATGAATGGCTCCAAAACCAATCGTTTTCGTGGAGGACTGTACACATCATTAGGTAATTTTGAGTCGTTCTTCCAAGTGCAAACCTATGCGATCCTGATGGCAACAAACCATATTGTGAAGGACTGGTCGACGTATCTGTGTCTGTAGTTACAGTCAGGCTGTACTTTAGGCATTACTAAATCCTCTAACCACTTCCAAGATAGTTCAAGAATGCAAATCCTCTATTGCCAGTCAAAATTCACTGAGACTCATCTGGGTCCCAGGACACCAAGGAATCGCTGGAAATGGGATCGCCGATGAATTTGCCAGACAAGGATTAGAGGAAACTTTCTCAGGACCTGAACCTGCTCTCGAACTGCCTGCGTCTGTGGTTAGGGCTTGATTGTCCAATATGTAAATTAGAGAGACCAAACGTTTTGCCCGCAAAAGTCTGTAAGAAATCCGCGTAAATTCTGTGCTTGGTTTTAGCGAAGTAACCATCTGTGACGCCTGTGGAGAAGACGACGACACAGCAAAGCACCTCTTCTGTCACTCCGTTCCGCCTTTGCTTGGATCAGGTGGCAGGTCTTCGGCGCTGACGGGGTGAGAGCTGAAGAGCTGATTCTCTGGTCTTCAGAAGAAATTGTAGGCTGCTGCCTGGTGGTATAATAGACCAGTCTCAGTTCTCCTTTGTATACTACAAAAAACCACCAACAACAAGCAAAATTTTAGTTTCTTGTTTCACATAAGGGTCATTGTGTTATCAAAAACCTTTTTTGGGATTCATTTATCTTCAAATTTACTCTTTTTTTGAGCTGCTGGGACTCATAAATAATTTAGCTTGTGGTAACACTGCTTAGCACCAAAAGAGATGTGAGCAATGACTCCATCGTCCACAGACTGAAATGGATCAAGAACTGATGAGGGCACAGTGGCGGGAGTATTTGGACCCCGGACAAAGTGGATACTGAACACTTTTTCTATGCGCTACAATCCAGGGTGGACCTAGGACTTGCACGTCAAGCTGGTTGATACCCTTCTCCACTTCAGAGCGCCATTTGCTTCTTGGGTACCCTTCAATGAGTTCGCCCACTAGTTCGAAATGGAAGACTTTGCCGGGTGGAGTTGTTGTCCGTTGTCCATGCGCTTAGGCGGTCTGGCTAGACACATGTAGCTCAGTAGTTCGCACAATTAAGCACACAGACTGTAGACGTAGTCAAAGTTTCCCAACAAAGTCATGGGCAAAAACATCAGTATCTGTCAGGGGGAAGTCTGTGCCGTAGACAGATGCGCTCAAATCAATCTTGACAGGAACTCTACCTACAACGACACAGCAACAATGTCGGACAGTGGCACTTGACTCCTTCGTCATCAAATCGAAGCTTGTACAGAAATCTGGACAGGAGTAACAGACAAAAATTCTGCTAGAAACCTGGTCACACAGGGAGAGAAGGCAATGAAATGGTCGACTCCCTCGCTGGGAAAGGAGCGTCGGAACCTAGAAGAAACGAGGACAACGAGGACAAATGACCTAGGCCACGAAGGCCTTCTGCGTCGTAGGAGATCATGTCCTCAGGGAAGAGTTCAGGGAACTAGAAAGAAGGAACCGGGTAGACTCATGGCGCGAAGCAGTCCATGAACATCTTGGGTCAACATAGCCGTAAGAGGTTTGAGGCATGTATCAGATCCTAACAAGCTTCCGATCTTCCAGAAGTCCGTACAATTGTTAGCATACACCGATGACATTGACGTGATTGGCAGAACTCAGCGAGCCGTCATTGAGGCGTTTGTTAACATTGAGACGGAAGCGGCTACAGAAATGACAAGAAAGGGCACACAACATCGACGACTCGGTCAGAACCTCACCATAGGCAGCAACAGCTTCGAGGTGTTAAAGGACTTCATCTACCTTGCCTCCCGAGTTCATAGCACGAACAACATCAGTACCGAGATCAAGTGCAGAATAACTCTTGAAACCCGCTGCTTCTTTGGGCTCAAGAGGTAATTGAGTAGTAGAGCCCTCTCTCGAAGGACCAAGCAAAGATTATAAAAGACTCTGATCATCCCTGTCCTGCTCTATGGCGCGGAAGCCTACACTATCTCAAGAGCAGATGAAGACGCGCTGGGTCTTTTGAAGAGAAAAGTTTTGTGTTCAATCTTTGGTCCTGTTTGCGTTGAAGGTTTCTGGGGAAGAAGATTCAACCACGAACGGGCTGTACAACGGCATGAGTCTGGCCAGGCGTCTACGGATTCAAAGCTTAAGATGGCTGGGCCATGAAGAGCGCATCGACAACACTGCTCCAGCCCGAAGAGTCTTCGACTCCGAACCAGTGGGACAATGCAATAGAGGACGAGCACTAAGCCGATGGCGCACTCAAGTGGAGAAGGACCTCAATCAGGACCTCAATCGAATTGGCGTGCGAAATTGGAGGCAACTGGCTAAGGATCGTGCCAGCTGGAGAGGCTTGTTGGCTGAGGCGCAGGTTCGCCCCGGACTGTAGCGCCATAAAAAGAGATGAGAAGAGCTCCTAAGAAAGCAAAGTCACGAATGGGAGTACAATAGATCTTTTGGACGAGGTTCAATGTACCCTGAACAATAATTGTCCATTGGGGGCTATTTTTTCGCAAGAAACTGCGCCCACTCTTCAGCTGACAGAGGCCAAGGAACTCATTGTTGTCAACTGAAGGCCGGTGGAGATGGCACCTCCTCCGGAGCGCTCCGAGGGAGGTCGGTGGAGATGGCACCTCCTCCAGAGTGCCCCATCTGGTGATCGGAATGCAATTCCCAGGGATGCCCGAACCCGCCTCTCATCGCTCCATCCTCGTAAAGCACTAAATAACACAGCAGAAGCTATCAACAAGTTTTCGCTTCAAAGCGCTCTGAAAATGCACCCAATTTTCAATCGAACAGATCTGGACATCGACGGAAGTTGCATGACATTAATCCTGTCAGCAACACTGACAAAGCTGTAAACTTTGATGACTCCTGCTCCTCTCCAAGCAAAGACCTAGCTAAAGAGATGGAGTTCAGTCTTAAATTAAGTCTTGCGCCATAAAAATTTGCTCCAATTCACTTGGCACCTTCATTAGGGCACCTCCCTTCGCTGTGCCACCACCCAGAGCGCGATTCACTCGCTGCCCGCCTTTCGAAATTCCATTCAAAAGACGCAGGACTTCCGCGGAGAAGAGGATAAATTGCTGCTCCTTCAATTTTAACATGCAATCGCGCCCCTCGAAGGTTCTTATCAAAAAAACAACATAAAATCGGCAATTCCTCCTCCACCCACACGCACGCACACACAAATTAATCGCCGTCCTTTAGCACAACACCCTCGAGGATACTCCTTCCTACATTGTTGTGCCAGGGATAGTAAACATCCTGTTCAACAAAGGAGCACACACAAGGCAGGGGAGAAAAAACACAGAAAACCGATGGAAAAACAAGACGAGACCGAGGAGCCAGTGATGGTCCTCCTAAAAGTGGGCGGGGAGGGGGTTCAACATACGGAACGCTGTAGATGTGTTTTGGAATTTTTCAATTTTCCACTTGCCACCCGCTTTCGGCTCCACACCCCCACATGGCTGATTGCTGCACCCACTTGCTCGTGTTTCTTAGAAAAACTGAACCACTCTCGGTGCTCCACGCCACCACCCGACCCGACGGCTATTGCGCGCGCTTGTTGTTGTGTTGATTTAACAATTTTATAATTAAAATATGCAAATGGCTTTCTATCGAGCGCCGAGGAAGGATCTATAGATTGTTGGCGGGAGCGACAGGCGATGACTGCCGCGCTCCACGCCACGTCACGGCGGCGAGGTTGCAGAGCGCTACGCTGTCCTAATTGCATTGTGCTAGAATGCACAATGGCGGGTGCCAGCAATACCGTGGAATGCCGAGTGATTGGATACCGATTTGAGAGCGCGGACGGGGCTGGGGCTGTGGCTGGGGTGCCCCCTAGAGGTTAGCATCAGCACAAGTCTTTCTTTTCCAGTTTTTTTTTTTGCATCCTTCCTCGTGCTCGTCATCGCGTCATCACTGGGTCCCTGGGCGAGCGCGCTGTGATTTGTCCGGGCTCCACCCGTCCCTGGGATGTCCTGGGGACAGGACGCTCGTCCTGGCGGGCGTACACCCCGCTGAATTAATTTAATATCGCAGCGAGCTTGTTAAATTGAAAAAAAAAGAAAAGAAAAAAATCAAAGTGAGGTACCGCGGGAGAGAGAGGAGGAATTTCATTCGCGCCGGCACACACAGCTGAGGGTGTTCGATTGAATAACAATTACTTTGCCGGTGCTGCCGCAGTTGCTGCCGCCGTTGCTCCGGTTACGCCGTGCCGTTGCGTCCCCAATTTTTCAATTCTCTTCGATTAAAGTCGCGCTGGCGGGCTGAGAGCGCTGAGCGGCTGGCATCGCTGGAGCAGCTGGCTTGTGTGTGACGCTGGCGGGGCCCAGTGCGCCGGGGGATGGCTTATAAAGTGTTTATTGCACAGTAATTGATTCAATGTTAGAATCTAATTATTTGATAGAATTTTCACGCATCAATTATGCATAAACTCTTCAAACAGTCTGCAGGGGGGCTGCTGGGATGGAATGAGACGCGCGTGCCGGGGTCAATGGGTGGAATGTGAGTGGGGCAAGTTGATCGATGATGAGGTGGACTGATGCGGAAGAGGGTCTGTCTTGGGTGATGGGAGGTTGTCTGCGGGTTGCCTTGAATATCAATGGAGGCTGGGCGATCCGGGACCTTGAATGGTTGCGTTATGAAGTCAGCCTTCAGTTTCGGACACCAACACCTCTGTTGCTGGCTGCCAAGCCGAGAGTCCTTCGCCACTGCAAGTCGCGACGATAAGAAGGAGATCCACAAGCTTAAGTGAATTTCCGAAAGTGAAGTCCAGCTTGAGGCTTTTGTGCTCTAGAGAAGGGCATCTCTGAGCGATAAGTAGGAGGTCATCGAAATGAAGTCAAAACATTAAGACGAAGAGCCACCTCGCCTTGCAACAAAGTGTGTGAGGTCCATGCATCTCTGGTAGGAGGTCTGAAATCTTCAACAACGACCCGAGCGGCTTCCTCGCCAGTGGCTTCTTCTTAAAGGGGTTGTGGTTGACGTCTTGAGAATCTTCCTCATCGCCTTGGACAGCCTAGATACGGTTGACAGTCGTTCAAGTCGAAATTTTGAGAAGAAGGACGTCAATAAGTTTACAAAGAACCAAAGCATGTCGTAGCCAACCGTCCAGTGTCCACAGGAAGGCTGTTTTCAAGGAAGTGCCGCGAACAGCACCAAAATTTGGCGAAGTGCATACTTTCTGAGTTACTTAGGTAGGGCTACACTTTGGGGTCAACGAGGGCCTCAAATTAAAAGCCTCTCCAGCTAGCACGGTCGGTCAGTTATCGACTGCCGCGCATCGCTTAACGAGATATCAGAGCAGTTCAAAATTCGCCTGTGCTGGGTGGCAGGTCATAGAGACCTCGAGGAAACTGTGGAGCTGCCGAACTCGCTAAATACACCACCAGACTGTCGATTGATGAAATCTCTTGTAACGAAGGTACCTAGTTACAGTTCTATCACCCCACAGAAAATAACTGCCAGAGGGCGGACAGTCAACGCATCAAATCTGGCCTCATTCCGATCCAAAAAGATCAAGTAGCCTGGTCTCCCTAAGGCGATCAAAAATCAACATCACCGAACACTTCTCAATAGTCCTTCGCGCAAAATGATTATGCCTCTTCTCCAGCGACTTCTGTAATAACAGACGAGACGAGGATGAGGAGGAAAGAAGCCAGCACCGCCTTTCCGACTGCCTCTCGCCACAATAGGCTCATACCTTAATGACAGCCAAAGTGACCTAAAACAAGACACAGCTGCAGGTCATGAGCATAGATTAGAGGCTTGGAAGCAGCTCTGGGGAATGGACACAGCATCCGAACCTGGGCACAGCTTCGCGCCGTGGACTCCGCTCTTCGACAGGAAACAACTCCGAACTATGGACACAGCTCCAGGTCAGGGGTAAACCTCTCAGCAATGAACACAATTTCATGCCCTGTTTGAGGCATGGACTCAAATCTAAGAACAGCTAAGGGCATGGTCAGCCCCTCTGGCTGGTGATCAAGGGGCAGTTGTCTACTCAGCTTCGCCAGCAGCCTTTTTATGGTTGAACCTCTTCTTCTCCTCAAGACTTCAGTCTGTAACCGGCTCAAATGGAGGCATCTACTCTGACTCGTTAGGAGACAAAGACTGGTCGTGGGTATATGTAGCTTCGCGCCCTGCATCGACTGAGGACGAAAGTACCCGCAGTTTGTGTGAACCATTCCTTCGTTTGCTCGAACTCACTCTACCCTCCAAGGGCCTACTTTGGCCTAAGAGCAAGAATGCCAATACCTAGGACGGTCTTTACATCGCTGCCTCCAGTTGCGCAAGTTGCAAGCCCTTTAAGGTCTCCTGTGTGCGTCTCCTAAGGCGAGGTCTCCCTCTACTGCGCTTTCCACACGGGTTAGATTGGAAGACTCTTCTGGTGGGAGAGTTGGTGTCCATTCGCTCTACATACCCTAGCCATCTTAAGCGACTGGAGTGCAGTTTAGAGACTAGCTCACTGTCGTTGTACAGATCGTTTAGTTCGTCGTCCTCTTCCGTATATTTTCCGAAAAAATTTTCTCTCGAAACGACCGAGATGAGATTTTTTCGTGCTCTTGTGGGAGATACTCGCCGGGATAGGGTGATAAACGGGAGGAACTCAATGTCGAGAGCTACTTCTCCGCACGGAAAAAGGTATACTTCGATGGTCTGGACACGTGGCATGTAGGTTCCCATCATGACGTCTTCCGGGGCGCGCCTCAAGTGCGACTCCATTATGAAGGCGATCCGATGGCAGACCCAGGACGAGGTGGCTTGGGCAAAAATCCGAATGAGCTAGAGTCGATAGCGGAGGATCGAGTGGCATGGAGATCTCTAGTACGTGCTTCTCAGTGGATCATGCGGTCCAGAAGTTCATAACGATGATGATGACAGAGTGACAGACCGTTTTCGACAAAGACCATGCTTCAACGCCATAAAGTAGGCCTGAGAAGATCGGGACCTGTTCCTCGAGATAGTGCCTAGCTAGTGGTTACACCGACTTTAGAAGGATTGTGCCTCCGGTCTTGGCGTTTGAATAACTCAGCTACAAGGAATTGTTTGGTGTTAAAGAAGACAACGCGTCACCTTGTCTAAGTCCTCTTTTGACATCAAAGGTCTCGGTGAGGTTGTTACCGACCGTTATTGAGCAGCGAGCGTTCTCCATCGTCAATCTGGACAACCTGACGAGTTGGGCAGAAATGTCCAAACCAGACGTGGCTCTGCATAGCTCGTCTCTATAAACGATGTCATATGGGACTTTGAAATTGATGAACAGATGTTGAGTATGGACTTGGACTTCTTGGGTTTTGCCAGGATCTGTCCGAGTGTAAAAATGTGGTCTACTGCGGTCCTTCCTGGCCTGAAACTAGACTGATGGGAGCCAATCAGGTTGTTGACGATGGGCTGGTTCGCAGAATATGGCATGATCCTAAGCTAGCTGCTTCCAGTTGCGCACTCCAAGCTGGTTAAGATTCCCTTTAACTTGTGCGCGCCATTTAAGGCAGGGTCTTCCTCAAGTGACTTTCCGTGATGTTCAGGAGACTGATGCTTCTGTAATCGACGCAGTTGTCTTAATCGACCACAAGGATGCACAGGATGCTGAGATTCCACCTTTCTGACCAAATCTTAGAAATGAGTTGTTGCGGTTTAGAAACTAGTAGCCTCCGACAAAGTGCACAACCGCGTGATGAAGTGCATTGGCGGGTGATGACGAACTGCATCACCGACTAGGGAAGCCCATCGCCGATCAACTAAAACCCATGCGCTGCCAAAAGACTGGTCAATGACAGCCAAGCTCCCAGTCACCACCCAGATAACAGCCAAGCCGGACTGACCACAACAACCGCAGCCCCAGGCGCTGTGAAGCAGCTCAGACATCACTAAAGACGCTGCCGTCATCCCAAGTGCGTCAAACCGCCCTGCCCTGGCCTTAATCACGCTCGCCTTCGCGTGAAATCCATCAATTCACGTCGCATCAGTGTCGTCGCCGCAGGGCCACCCTCGGGCAATCCCGCCACGGTCTTCGACCGCCACCCATCGGCAATGACTCAGTCGATTGCACACAATCCCCGACCACCGAGGAAGACTCTGACTAATTGGATCACACGCCGATGCCGATGAGTGGTCCTTATCAGCCAGTCCCATTCCCCCGCCGACAGTCCTCGCACAACGATCTCGTGTTCCATTCCGGCGATACTCTAAGTGGCATTTCCCATAAACAATCATTACAAATGGCCACCGCGCCATTTGCGGACAGCTGCCCGCGCTCAGCCATTTTGTTGGCGCGTCGTTCTCAAACTTTCTCCAATTTGCAATTTAAAACAATATCCCGGCGAGGTGCGATGAATGTGAGTGCGCTCGGCCCCTCTCTCTCACGCGGCGCACCGTGAAATAAATTGCCAACTAGTGACTAATGGCGTTTGGCTGTTTGGCTGTTTGGCTGGTGTTGTCGCCGGCAACGGCCCACCACCTCCGCGTGAAAATAGTTCCGCATAACAATGCCAAGCAATTTGCCCCCTTGATGTCGTGGACGGAGATCCAAAAATGGCCAACTGAAATGCGCGCACGCGCACCCCGCTTAGATGCAATGATCGAACACGAAGCTGAATACTGATTCGAGCTCTTCAGGTGCCGCCACTGTGCCTGGCTGTGGCGAGTGTGTCCTTTGCGACATGCTAACACGTCCCAAAAATAGACTTTGAATAATGTCACGCCAAAAAACTGACACAATCCCAGCCAACAAGCGGCAACAACTTCATGGTCGCTGGGCAGACCAGGCGACGACAGCGGCGATGACGATCCAGGCACCGCCAGGTATAGGTATCGTCGTGTCGTGTCGTGCCGACATGCAAATCCGTGCATGTGAGATGAATTTGTACCTCAAGCTGGGAGCGTGTGTGAAGGATGATGCGCCGGGAATGATGACAGAATGTCCAAAGTATGCCACCCACAAGGATGAGCGACAAACGAGCAGCGACTAGACACGAGCATGACACTGACCTATCATCGGCGTGTCTCCCTCTGTCACCTCTCCACGAGCAGCCGTTCAATAAAACAAATGTCGTCGCCTATTATCCCCGAGTTCGGCTTCTTCTCGCTTGCATCTAAACATTCACACTTAACGCCGGCTTGAGCTGGGTCGTGCGAAGGCCTCCGGCAGTTCTCACACCCTTGCCGAAGCCATTAAGCTTCCATCACCCGAAAGTGCTACATTGCATCAGTGCTGGCTGGCGCTCTCACTCTCTCGGTGTGTGCAATGCCTAGGCATCTAGGCAGTTAGCAGCCAGCCAGCCAGCCAGCCAGCATGGTGTTTCATTAAGAAGGCAATCTATCTATCGATTGTGTTGTAGTGAACAGCGCGCCGGGCCATAGTGTCTGTATCGCCAATCACGATTCCACGGCACTGTGTTCTGTTTTTTTGCGTGTTTTGTGCCTGTTCCCTGTGAGAGATCCATTGGACCACCAGATACTCGTCGTTGGTCTTTTTGCTAAGATTGCCCCGGGAGTCGAAAATTGAAGAAGAAGCAAACAAAAAAAGGTCCAATAAACAACTCAACAACTGCAGCATGGTAATGCCACTGATGACGACGGATACTGGCGGCGATACACCCGTGAAATGTAGCAGATACTCCGTGGCGATGCACTGCGAGGATGCATTTGGTTGTTGCTAGAGACGATTGGAAAGTGGACAAATAGGAGTCCTAGTAGCGCCGCTGTGGCAGTCGGAAGATGAAGGCCAAAATCGACAAAAATGCCTTACTAACCACTGTCAATTTTTTGGGGTCAAAATTCCGATGTCGTCGGAAGCGTGCCAACGCCTCGGGACCGGTTAACACACGTGAGGAAGCATGGAAAACGGTGTACAGAGATCCTAGGTACGCCTAGTAGCGCCGCTGTGGCAGGCGGAAGATGAGGGCCAAAATCGACAAAAATGCCTTACTAACCACTGTCAATTTTTTGGGGTCAAAATCTCGGTGTCGTCGGAAGCGTGCCAACGTCTCGGGATCGGTTAACACACGTCAGAGGACATGGAAAACGGTGTACAGAGGCCGTAGGTACGCCTAGTAGCGCCGCTGTGGCAGGCGGAAGATTCAGGCCAAGATCTTTAAAAATGCCCGCTAACCACTGAATTTCTCTCAGTGTACCCACCGCCACAGACAACGATCTACAACTCGACCACCGTGCCGCAAAAAAAGAGGCCCCCATTCACTCTGCATCCTCCCGACGGTGTGTGCCTTACTGGCGCACCAGGAAAATCGAACGAGAACAGAGAAAGAATATAACTACTGATAGCGCGGAAAACTACTCGATCGACTTCAAAGATTTACATATAACGCGGCTTCGTCATTTCGCCCGTTCGCCTCCCTGCGCATGCTCGCCCGTCTATTTGCGAAGAATTCTCGCAGAGAACCAACCCACCAACACGTACCCATGAGATACGAGACAAACAAAACCGACGAAAAACAACATCAAGCACCGCACATCGATTCTTAACAGCGATATCTTGTATAGGCGACCCATGTCGTGCCATTGTAACAAGATACAGCAACCGTGCTGCTACATGCGCTCCCCCTCGTCCTGCGCGCAATAAAACTATTTTACTTGGCCTCCGCGGCTTGGAAAGGGTCCGTTCAGTGCACTGCCAATGGCAGAAGTGCGCGATATCTGCAAAGATTGAGATGAAAATTTGAAAATTCTCCAGCCTGCGCGCCATGTAGGTGGCGACGGTGGCAATGGTGCCCCCAGTGGCCAATGCTGATGCTGATGGTGACGGTGTGCTGTCGCTGTGAAGGTACGGCTGCCGCGGTGGTGGCGGTGAAGGCGGCGGTGGCGACTCACGGCGCATCCGGGGACACGTCGCATCGGTCGCTCTCTAATGCATTTAATGTGCGCGCTTCGCATCTATTTTTCTTTTGCATAAAGCCCCGCGACGACGACGACAACAACGCGGACGACGACGATGGCGACGCGGATGATGCCAGAGAGATGAGGTACATGTGAAAACGAGGAAGCGAATGGTAGCAACGACCGCAACTGGCGGAGCTGGATAAATTGAATCAACTATCGTCATGGTCGTCGGCATCGTCATCATCATCTTCATCATCAGCTGCAGCAGCAGCATCATCGTCGTCGTCGTCGTCGTCGCAAGTATGTAACGTAACAACAGCAGCAGCAAGTTGCAGCGATGCGATGTGATGTACCCACCGCCACCGTTAGAATTGAATATGTATATCGCGCGTTCGCATCGCATCGCATCGAAGCCTCAATGTCAAGCGAGCTAATGCGATGCCATGTTCCGCCGGAGCACCACCATCCGAGCGACAACCAAGACCCGCCGTGGTAAGACAAAAGATGCGCGAAGAACGAACCGCCCGGTGGGAGCTGGCCGCTCGAGTGCGCACGAGTGTTGGTGTGGCGTAGCATGGTGCATCTATGGGATCCAATAGAAGCGCAAAATATTGACAGATGAGGAGGCGCAGTGTGGGAGCAAAACCAATTCTCGGCGACCGGGTCCCCAAGTGCCAAGTGCGACTCTGTGACTGCCAGGTGAAGCCAGCTTCAGTCGCGCCTCGCATTTCGGGGCCAAATGCATATCGCCTGGGTCTCCCGCTTCTGCTCGCACATGAATTTCCATTCGAAAGTACCTGACGGAATGTGTCGCTCCATTCCGCATCAGTGCATCGGACGGTGCTGCCGGGAAAATTGATTGTGTATCCGTTGGATGCACGTCGCTTGTTATTAGCTCGGCAGCCGAAAGCACTTAACTCCGTCAGACGCGGGTGCTGTGCGTTGAAACAGAATCCGAAAATTCCGCTGACAATTTGCATGTGCATCCCATTAGGATGGCGAGGGGCCCTTGCGCGCGTCCGGGTGAGACCCTTTTTTGGGGATTGTTTCAATTTCCGCTCGCAGTCGGATGGCGAATCAACTTGGCCCGCGCTGATTGTATCTCGTCGACCTGAAATTCAAATCAGCGAGGATATCGTTATTTTGGGCGATCCTGTTTGGCTTTTGACTCAATTAGTTGGGGCAATGTCTCAGGCGATACCGTTGGAGGCGGTCGTCAGGCGGAGCTAAGAGCTGTGAGGCAGAGTCCTTGTGGAAGCGAATGGAAGTCTTTGGCATCACCCGAGGAATGGTTGACATCACTCGAGGGCAGGGCAACAACTGTCCGGTGGTCACCTATGGACAAAGTAGGGAAGGAGCCGGGGACTAGTCCGACATGGACTTCGCTGTGAGGGTGTGCTCAAGAGCTTAGGTGGTTACATTCGACAAAAGCATCTCAAATCGTTCCCTGTTCTAATCAGGGCGCCTTGGCTTCACTTCCTAACTCCACTTCCCAGCCTTTCTTGCTCCGCTTTGGAAACCTCCATAATTGCCAGCCGGTCACCTTCGGTCAAAGCGTCATCAACGCTTGCTCAGTTATAATGACGCTTAACAGGACGCTTTGACTCCACGTCCTGGCTCCACTTCCCCGCGTTTGTTGCTCCGCTTTAGGAACCTTCATGATTGCCAGGCGGTCACATTCGCCCAAAGCGTCCTCAAAGCCTGCTCAGTTCTAATGACGCTTTACAGGACGCTTTGACTCCACGTCCTGGCTCCACTTCCCCGCGTTTGTGGCTCCGCTTTATGAACCTTCATGATTGCCAGGCGGTCACCTTCGACCGAAGCGTCCTCAACGCTTGCTCAGTTCTAATGACGCTTTACAGGACGCTTTGACTCCACGTCCTGGCTCCACTTCCCCGCGTTTGTTGCTCCGCTTTAGGAACCTTCATGATTGCCAGGCGGTCACCTTCGTCCAAAGCGTCCTCAACGCTTGCTCAGTTCTAATGACGCTTTACAGGACGCTTTGACTCCACGTCCTGGCTCCACTTCCCCGCGTTTGTTGCTCCGCTTTAGAAACCTTCATGATTGCCAGGCGGTCACCTTCGACCGAAGCCTCCTCAACGCTTGCTCAGTTCTAATGAAGCTTTACAGGACGCTTTGACTCCACGTCCTGGCTCCACTTCCCCGCGTTTGTTGCTCCGCTTTAGGAACCTTCATGATTGCCAGGCGGTCACCTTCGCCCAAAGCGTCATCAACGCTTGCTCAGTTCTAATGACGCGTTACAGGACGCTTTGACTCCACGTCCTGGCTCCACTTCCCCGCGTTTGTTGCTCCGCTTTAGGAACCTTCATGATTGCCAGGCGGTCACCTTCGTCCAAAGCGTCCTCAACGCTTGCTCAGTTCTAATGACGCGTTTCAGGACGCCTTGACTTCACGTCCCAGGCCTACTTCCCCGCCTTTGATGAACCTCCACAATTGCCAGGCGGTCACCTTCGCCCAAAGCGTCCTCAACGCTTGCTCAGTTCTAATAGCGCGTTTCAGAACGCCTTGACTTCACGTCTTAGCTCCACTTCCCCGCCTTTGTTGCTTCGCTTTAGGAACCTTCATGATTGCCAGGCGGTCACCTTCGTCCAAAGCGTCCTCAACGCTTGCTCAGTTCTAATGACGCGTTTCAGGACGCCTTGACTTCACGTCCCAGGCCTACTTCCCCGCCTTTGATGAACCTCCACAATTGCCAGGCGGTCACCTTCGCCCAAAGCGTCCTCAACGCTTGCTCAGTTCTAATAGCGCGTTTCAGAACGCCTTGACTTCACGTCTTAGCTCCACTTCCCCGCCTTTGTTGCTTCGCTTTAGGAACCTTCATGATTGCCAGGCGGTCACATTCGTCCAAAGCGTCCTCAACGCTTGCTCAGTTATAATGACGCGTTGCAGAAGGCTTTAGCTGCTCATAGATCGTCTCTTGACTTCCACGGCTTTAATGCTCCGCTTTGGAGACCTCGCGTTCCAGCGCGACTTAGCAGCTCATGTGACATCTTCTCCTTACATCCGCGTACCAAAGCACCTGTCACGCGTTCCAGCCCTTAGTTGCCCGCTCACGCGGCATCCTCTCTGCATTTGGGCTGCTTGGTTGCTCCGCTTGTCAGGTGGTCACCAAAGCGTCTGTCACGCTCTCACGGTCCAAATTACGCTTCGCGGAGTTCAGCCTTTTTGCGCAAAACTTGCCCTCCACCCCGACTAAAGCCCATTTCTAGTCTGCTCCGGATCACTGTCACGAGGACGACGTGCCAGCAAGGCCCTCAAACGACATGAATCTGCCGAATGTTGCTCTGTCATCATGTGTCGTCCAGGTCCGCCTCTGCCTATCGCAGCACGTCACCATAATTGACCCCCCATTTGCCGGCGAAGTATTCAACTCAGCTCCGAATGCCAGGCACACACACGGGATATTACGAAATTGCCTAACCACGCAAAATAAATCGCCCACACCTCCCGTGACGGTCCCGCCCGCCAGCCAGTCAAGGTCCCTCACACACCCACACATCCGCCGTGTCCTTGCGTTTTATTAATACACAATTTCTGCTCGAATTAATTCCAACCGAAAAAACATCGCAGCGCAGCATATTGAATAAATCACGCCAGAATGACTGTGCCAGCCCAGACGAGCTTGACATTTGTCTGCTTTGGCTGCTTGACTCGCCTGGCACACACACGCGCACACACGCGTTCCCACGCTCACGCCCACGACCACGACGCATTCAATTTATTCAAATGCCAGTCGATTACCTCATTTCACTTCCTCCCTCAGTCAGCAGGATGTCAGGCTGGGAGCCGGGGAAGGTACCGAAACCGCACATGTCCTTGTTGCGAGAGACAAACCACATGTTGTACGTGTACCCCTTCCCCCGGGCAGGCATTCACCTGAAATCAACTGAAATTAACTGAAATTAGATTTTTTCTTCTTCTTCCACCGGCGACGCACATAAAAAAGATACACGACACGAATAGACGAGGAGTAAATCCAATTTATCTCCACACACGCACACACGGAAGCGACGCAGGACACATTGAATCAACAGGATGTTGGTGCTCGTAAATTTAATGCAATCCATCACGTCAAGGGAAGGGATACCGAGCGCACTGCATCGAATAATTGTTTCTCTTCAAGCAGCCCAGGTAGATGCGATTTAACGAGGTTCTCACAGGACTTGCTCGTGTACGGCATCTTATCGCAGAACGCGCAAAATGCGAAATCTAGGACGAAACGTTGAATGTTTGTTTTGCGGACAACGCAATGCGCACAACCGGAGAAAAGGAGAAAGGAGCCATTGTTGAAGCGGAATGTATCGTTTCCTTCGACTTATTGTGATTTGTATCCCCCCGACAAATGGGATCAATTTTTCACTTTCATCCATCAAAAGGTTCTCTCTCCCTCAGCCCTTCGTGGACTTTATCGACTCAGCTGGCTGTTGTCCATTTGTCGAGGAGGCTGAGCAAAGAAAAGAAAAGGTCCTTGGATCTCCCTCATCATCATTCTTCAATTTGGTTCAGTCTTAAGCCGGGTTCCTGGATGAGTCCTTTTTTGCCCGGCCTGTGTGTGTGTGTTTGCAAACATTCTGTGGGCTGAAAAGTTAAAGGAAAAGTATTTCGGTTTTTTTCTCTGCATGTCCTTTGTGTTATCCTGGCGGCGTATGTGGAAGGCTATGGTCCGGTGAGTGGTGTATTGTCCTGCGGGATGTTTTTGGGGCGCGTACACACAGATGGCTGTTTGTTTACTCCTTTCATTCGGGCCGGACCGAAAGCAAACATGTTTACACAGAAAATTTGTTATCCTCCTCTCATGGAGGAGCTGTGCACACACACACAGCACACACACCCGCCTCCCGTTCAGGTGAGGGATTTATTTGTCTTTGACCCCGGCATTCCGGGAACACACACCCTCTCTCCGTCTCCGTCTCCCTCTCCCACTCCACTCAATCGATCGTGTCTCAATTGCAGTCTTAATTGATCCGATCGTCTGTTCGGCCATCGCCATCGCCCACTGTGCCTGCCCCGAGTAGTCTCATTTTAATTGATTAATGTTGGGTCCACCGCTCTGCCTTCAATGCATTCGTGCATCCAGTGGATGGATGGATTGGATATCTTGTTGTGCGATCGCTCTCGATCGATCTCCTCAGTCAATCGGCGCGCAGCAGTGTGCCCTCAAAGGATCAATTAATATTTCGCTGCGGAATATGAAGGCCGATCGATGACGATGAGGAATGGCCGACCGCAAGGGGGACCGTACAACCAGAACACGGGTGGCTAATCGTGTGTACTTGATCTTGAGACGGGCGATCTTTTGTGTGAAACCCACACACAAGTGCGCACGGATCGAATGGTCATTGCGATCGCTTCTAGCGAGCGGACTCCAACTGCGTCTGGGCCGGGTGCGGCGGCGTGATCGTGGCGGTGCCCGATAGGCGATATAGGCTTGTGTCGTGGTCCCGACCATTTGTCTAGGAGCGAATTGTGGACGCGTGTGGTGTGAATTATTCGAGGGAAATCGCATAAAGGGGGATGATTTGTTTGAATTCACGAAAGTGATCTGGCGATCACGCGATCGCATGGGGATCGGTGATGAGATCAGCGACATGAGCGAGAAGGAGGTCGTTTGTGGGACGACGTGTCTTATGGGGAATTGATGGGGTACCGCATGGGTTCTGTCTTGGTCCTGCGGTCTTAATCGTGTTTTCTTGTGTCTCTCTCTTTGTTTGGATTGGGCTCTAATAAATGTCTGTTTTTTTCGTTTCTTTTCAGGTGAGTTGGTGATGGATATGCAGACGCTTGGGGAATTTCAGGGATGCCGAAAATGAGACTGAAACGTGCCCAGCGGGCGGCTGCTGATATTTTTTCAGGTTGAGAGTAAGTTCTAGTGAAAGGCTCGGTAAGAATGGCCACGGGGCTTGGGCCGCAACGTGTCCAAATGACTCTGGGGATGAAGAATTTCAAACGAAAGGATAGCTATGGAGCTCCACGAAACCGCCAATTGTGCCGTAAATCGCCCCTTCCTCTCGATGGATAAAATTGCTCGCACGCTAGTCTTTTTCAGGTTGGGACAGCGTATAGTAAGCATCGTCTAATTAAGCGACTAAGTGATTTCGCAGGAAGTCATATAGCGACTGACTATTAAAAGACAGGGGCTTTAAGTTACTTACACGCTATTAAGCGACGCACCTTTAGACGACATTAATAAGCAACTTAAGGTCTAAACCAAAATTAACCGTCACTGAGCGATAAATCAACAAAATTCATCAAGATCGAATGCGCGGCGACATCGCTCCGTAGCCCAGTTTTCGCTCAAGAACTACATTTCCGCAATCATTGGTGGTGTCCTTCAATCGCTCAGTCGCTTAAGAAAATCGCTCAGAGGCTTCGTGGCGAAAATCGCTAGTTACGCCGTTAAAAAATTAAGCCCAACAACATCGTTTATCGCTCGTGGTCTATGTGGCCACAGTCTTTCCCATCTTCAGTCTTTCCTTCAGTCGCTCAGTCGCTTAGCAAAATCGCTTAGAGACTACTTGGCGTTGGTGAAGTCGCTCAATCACTAAGCGACTTCGCTCAAGTATTACATGGCCACAATCATTGGTAGCGCCGTTCAGTAATGAAGTCGCTCTGTCGCCATTGAATCTCACCGTCGCTTAACAAAATCGCTCAGGTACTTCATGACGAGTGTCGCTCAAAGAGATAATCAATAATAAGGTCGCTCTGTTGAAAAATGACATCCTCCATGCTTGCGAAGAACCTGGCCACGCTCGTTCCTGATGCACTTCAATGTCTCTGTCGCTCAGCCGCTAAGCAATATCGCTCATAGGCTACATGGTGAAAATCGCTAGTAACGTCGTAAAAAAAATTAAGCCCAACAACATGGTTTATCGCTCGTGGTCTACGTGACCACAGTCTTTTCCATCTTCAGTCTGTCTTTCAGTACCCCTGTGGTTTAGCGATTTCGCTCAGGCACTACTTGACGACAATCGATTGTGGTATGGTTCACCTTTTAAGCGCCCAACAACGACGCTCAACGCTCATGGTATTCGTCGCTCAATGGTTCAGTCACCCAGTCGCTCAGTTGCTTAGAGACATCGCTCAGCGAGTACATAGCGACAGTTGTCCGCGGCGTCGTTAGTCGCTCAGTCGCTCAGCGACATCGCGCAAGTACTACTTTGTGACAATCGATTGGTATAGTTCCTCTTTTTAGCGCCCAACAACGACGCTGAACGATATGGTCTTAGTAGCTCAATCTTTCAGTCGCTCAGTCACTCAGTCGCGTAGCAAAATCGCTCAGCGAGTACATGGCGACATTGTTTGTGGCGTAGTTGGTCGCTTAGAGACATCGCTCAGCGACTACATGACGGCAATTGTCCGCGGCGACGTTAGTCGCCCAGTTGCTTACCGACATCTATCATCACATCACTCCTGTCCGTCATTCGCCCTCTCGTCGTTCCTTGACTAGTCCTAAGACCATCGGCCCAAGTACGTCACCTTGAGGACCACCGGGTCATTTTCCTCTTAGCGAAATGAACTACCCCGTGAATGCTTTTAATTGCAGATTATGCCTCCTAAGCCTTCACGTTTCTCTGCGAATGCCACAGCCACACCCTCAGCCACTCTTCAGTCCAAGAATGCATCACCAGAAGAAGAGTTCTCTGCGAACAACAGCTACATCCAAGCGATCAAGTTTCCCTCTCGCAGATCCTCAACCATCTCCTCCTCCCAGCACAGTGGCGGAATTGATGGCACGCCATTTCCCATCGGCGACCCCCCTCAGCGAGTGCGCGTCGACCGCAACGCTACTTCATGGAATTTCCGTCCTAGAGACGCAAACCTCAGTTCAATGGCCATCGAGAGCTGCGAGACCAGCCGCGAGAACAGCAAACAACCAGTTGCAGCTCCCCGAGTGCCATATCGTACGAAAGGCGAACTCCAGAGCGAAAGATGCGCAACTCCACCACTTCTGCGTGCGATCAATAAAACAGTTCTCTGAAGCTATTAACTCATCCATAAAAATGAAATAGCTTCTAAGGGGTCCCCGACGCTAGGCGACCGTGTGCTGTGTGCATGCAATTCACCTTCAGTCGATCGGTCCTCGGTCTCCCGGTCCCCGTCCTCTTGTGAGACCGAAAATCCAAGAAAAACTGAAACGTCTCAAGAGCCTGCCCAAAGGTGAGTCGATCCCCCACTCACACGCAGCGAGGCCATCCGAGAATTAGATTGGATTGCCCGAGAGTTTCGTTCCTCCGTTCCTCGCCGGATGAGCCGACGAGGGTTGCTCGCTCGCCTCTCGTTATGATGTTTATTTGTTATTTTTAGAATTTCCCTAAGTGGGTTCAGTTAATCCATCATAAATCAGGCATTAACTATTAATTTTTCTGTCCGTCCACCGAGACGACGACGACGGCGACGTGGTCCATCACTGCGCCTAGTCTTGGACAAACAGACTGAACAGACACGTCCCCCGCGAGGGGAGGATCCTTTGTGTCAGCTTTTCGTCTGCCCCTCGGTGGTTCAATTAAAACCGTGGGTCCCATGCAAAAAGTCACAAGAAAGCGCTTAATAATAGATTTAACGGATGAAAAACACTCGAGTGTCTCGCGAGTGAGAGAAATTCCGGCGAATTGGATTAAGTGGTGCTCAGTCGAGATCTGTGCGCACTCGAGGCGAGGCTCTGGCACCCTCTTTCCCTCTCTCTCTCAGCAAATTGCAATTAATTTGCAGATTGTTTTGGATAAATAAATACGGGAACCCATTTTTTGTGTACCGCCCTCTAGGCCTAGGCGGTCATCTGGACGCTCTGGTAGGAAGTGGCTTCTCTCTTGGCAGTCAAGAGGTCGAGGCCTTGGAGGCCGACTTCGAGAGCACCGCACTCGTCGGTGTGGAGGAGAAGCTCATCTCGAGTCGGTGCGGGTTCAAGTGTGTATTGTAGTATCTCACGTTCGAGGGGGAGACGCTTTTGAAATGGATAGATCGTTGAGATGGTTGTTGAGTTGATGGCGGCGGTGGTGATTATGGGGGTTTATTTGCGTTTGGTGGCAGTCGGAAATTAAATCAAGACTGCTCTTCGCTTCTCGTGATCGGTTGGTCCGACCGGCGATCGTGATCGAGTTTTTTTTTGGTTTGGTTCGATCTGTGCCAATTCAAGTGCTTAAGGGCTTTGCCCCTTTCTGTCTGTGAGATTGGCTGTGAGTTCTGGAGGACCCACGAAAGGCACTCGTGCCGTGATTCAATATCCCGCACTTGAGCGGGGTTTTTTTTTCCTAAACGTGGGCAGAGGTTGAATTAAGGGGAGCTCGCTGTGTGGCTTCTTTTAGAGTTGCTTTGGGCGGTCATAGTGTACCACCAAGGAAGTGGACGGCCGCAGAGCAGGCGGCTCAGTCCACTAGACAAGAGCAACCAGGGCTCAGGCCGCAAGCAGGACAAGTTGGTCTAAGGCTCAGTCGCTGAGGGAAGACCCCAGCCTGCAGCCAACTCGGCATACCGAACTGAGGGCAGCTTCAGTCCAGGCTCAGTCGCTTAGGCAAGGCCCCAGTCAGCAGCTGGCCCGGCATACGGCCCAGAACAGAGGACAGCTTCAGTCCAGGCTCAGTCGCTTAGGCAAGGCCGCAGTCAGCAGCCGGTCCGGCATACGGCCCAGAATAGAGGACAGCTTCAGTCCAGGCTCAGTCGCTTAGGCAAGGCCCCAGTCAGCAGCCGACCCCGCGTACGGCCCAGAACAGAGGACAGCTTCAGTCCAGGCTCAGTCGCTTAGGCAAGGCCCCAGTCAGCAGCCGACCCCGCGTACTGCCCAGAACAGAGGGCAGCTTCAATCCAGGCTCAGTCGCTTAGGCAAGGCCTCAGTCAGCAGCTGGCCCGGCATACGGCCCAGAACAGAGGACAGCTTCAGTCCAGACTCAGTTGTTTAGGCTAGGCCCAGAGAGCAGGTTCAGTCCAGACTCATCGAGATCCAGTCAGCAGCGAGGCCGGCACCCCCATTTGAACAGCTCCAGATGCCACGACCGACGAGGCATGAGCTCCTACCAACTGACTTTCCTCAGCCGAACGTGGTTTTCTTTCTGATCGCAGACAAGATCTCGTAACCGATCGTGTTAGACTTCAATTTTCGCCCAACCTCCCCCTGAATCCACTCCAGATCCCATATCCCAGATCGGACAGCAAGTGACGTTCGTCAGCCTTGACGCGTTATCTCAAGCGAAGCCGAAGTCGCATCAGCTGCTCGGTTGTAGGCAAGTGCAGCGTGCACACGATCAGTGATTAAAAACATGGCACTGAGCCAGTGCACACACAGCAACGCACGCAGGGACGTACGAACCGCCGATGGCTGGCCTAGCGCAACATTCAGTCATCGGGGAGAGACCAGGTCATTCACTCATAACCGAAGAGGAGGCCTGCCTGCTGGAGCTCATCTCTCAGCCCACCACCGCCGCCTGCTTCACATCCACTCAGTCTCGAGGATGAGTGCTCTGCTCCGCTCCACTCCGCTCCACTCCGCTCCATCTCCGTCAGCGAAGAGATTCGGATTCGCGAAGCGTAAAGAAGAAGAACGGAAAACATAAAAACGAGCTGAATCATGGGCGCGATGAGATGCTGCACGGTGGCGGACGGGAACATGGGAAAGGGACTGCGACTGCGACTTCGAGTTCGACATTGACTCCGAGTTCGAGTCGCAATCGAAATCCCAGCGCAAAGTGAACGGCGGCGGCTAGCTGCACGGCCACGGGTGGAGAGGACGCCGAGAGGATGTGGAACAAGTTGCAAGACGAACCGATGTATCCGCCGACGGACGAGATGAGCTCTTAGAATATTTTACGATCGACTTTAGCCGCCGCGCCAGTGTCGCTGGTTCCCATGTGATGTTGGCTTTTCGACTGCGCGCCGCCGTCTATTGGTACTTTCTAAAACAATGTGTGTTGCCGTTCAATCAAGTGAAAGCTTCCTGAATTCTATTTGGGCCATTTTCGAATGGCTTCCCGGCGGTGTGCGCCGCGCTCCGTCGCCGGGGAATCCGTGACCCATTGAGTGGTGGCTGCGCGGTGCTGTGGTCTAGTGGTCCATGGCCGCGGACAAGAACACTTGTGAGTTCTGCCGGCCATTTCTTGGAAGCGCTTGAGAACCTTATGGATGTTAGCGGTCAGGTTGTTGTTGCTGTTGTTGTTGTGAGTACAGCACTTGTCGTGAGATACTTTCGAGATACTTTCAAGAGTGGGCACAGTGAGTGGGACAGTTTTGCTGCGCGGATGTCACCGCAAGAAGATACAACTTGTCGTGGTTGACCGCCGATGCGAATGGCATCGACTGGCGTTTGTCAACGTTGAAGGGGGCCGGCGGGGGTTGTTTCTTGTCTCGGAGAAAGGTTGGAGTAAGCACTTCTTGAGGGCTTGAGAGGGGTCCAGTGACACGAGGTTGATTTGTTTGAGTGATGTTCGCTGCGGTTCGAGTGCCGTGGGGGCGACATCTTTGGCTTGACTTGGAGGGCTGACGACGTAGAAATATGTCACACGAGGCTTGAACGCATTCTTCGGTCCCGTATGTACGCACGGTGTTTGGGGGAGTAGACTGAACGACGTGCTGTGCGGGATGTAGAGCGACATCGATCTGGTTCGAGTCTCAGATGGCTAGGTCACGTCGAGCGAATGGACTCCAATGCTTCGGCCCGGAAAGTCTTCGACTCCAACCCCGAGGGACAAGGCAGCACAGGAAAACCACGGTTACGGTGGCGCACGCAGCTAGACGGGGACCTAAGTAAGTTGTACGTTCGTGGCTGGAAGCAACTAGCACAAGACCGGGCTAGATGAAGAGGCATGTTGGCTGAGGCCCAGGCTCACCCCGGATTGTAGCGCCAGCCAAAGAAGAAGAAAAGGCTTGAAACAGAGATTCGAACTGAAATGAGGCGCACGGTTGTATCCAAGGCTAAGCTCTCGACGGGGAACGAAAAGGGCTTTTTTATCCGAAGAATCGGAGCATAAGCCACGATTTTCTTGCCTCGTTGACAGTCCGGCTGCTTCAAGCCATGCCACAGCTTCCTGTCATCATTACCACACCACATCTTCCAGTCCCGCGTCCGGTATCGCTTGGTCTTCTTACCGGGGACTCGGACTACTTCTCCTTCCCGATTCGGGAAGACTCTCTGAGCTGTTCTTTCCTGTCCATACACTCGTTGCACCGCGGGACCCCTCGACGAACGATATTCTGTCAACAAATCGACACTCAATGCAACCACGGCTTCACTTCAGTTGTCTCCGCCTTCCCACCCATTCAGTTGCTCCACCACCGGCACGCCATTACCATCGACTTAAATTTCCCACGAAGCACTTTAAACTTTCACATCATCATCGCAGGGCCAGTCGCCACTGAGATTCAATTACCCGCCTCCAGTGCATGGCCGAGTCCTTGCCCCCAGATGATCGTTTCCTGCCAATACTATTATGTCAACATTAACCTCTCTCCAAGGGACAATAACGCTGCTTGGCATCCCTCATATATCATCGCCCACCACAGACCCATCGCCTCCCCCCTCCCCATCCCTCCATCATCCCCCCTCCGGCCACCACTTTGCCATTTACATTTGGCATCCGTAACAAATTGAAAGGCAAGCAGTCCCTGGGAGGAGCACCAGCAGGCATGGCAACGGACTGGGGAGGGACCAAAAAAAAAAAGGTCTTCTGTTGGGGCATCGCATAATAAATCTTAGATCCGGCTGCCGTCGCCCCACCCCGCCCGCGCCCGCGCCCAATTCGAACTCAATTATTCACCGTTTATAAGAAATAACAATCATAACAATAACATCCCCGAGATTCACCGATCGGTCGGCTGCGGTCGGCGACGGTGTGGTTTATTCGCCCGGTACACAATGGCATATGGCAGGCAAGTTCAAGACCAATTCGTAAGTTGCCGAGCGCTGGCCACTTATGGGACCAGATGCCGGAGCCGGGCATGCTGTGCTTCGGTGGGTGTGTGTGTGGTGCTTATGCCCACAGAAGGCCAAAGACGCGCGCAAGAAGGTGGCTCAATTGAATTGAAATTGTGCTCTGGTTTGGCTGCGGCTGGGGTGCAGAAAACGGATCAGAAAATCATTTGGCGGTGGGAAATTAATGGAGGCACGGGTAGTCACGAATTTCGCGTACCTTATCCGGGACGCTGCTGTAATGGAGACTGATTAGAATGGGAATTTGGTTGCTGGAGGGGTGCGGTGGGGAGAGGGAGAGGGTGAGAGGAGGCTGAGTGAAGACGACATTCCACAAGAGTGAGTTCAGTGAGGAGGCTCCTGAAGCAACTGAAGTGTAGAAGGTTTTCTCGAGTGCCTGAGGCGTATGTTGGCTTGCCAACAAGCGTTCGCACCTAAAGCTCTAGTCGTCTTGTCTAAGTTTGCTGCTGATGACAAACCCGCATCCAAATCTGCGCTGACCACGGCCTTTGTAACAGCCACCGTAGTAAATATCCGTCCCACCCGCCAGTTCATGTACTGCGGTAATATCCTCGGGAATTTGTTCCCCTGCACGTTGTCCGATAAGTGTCATGACATTCCACGTCGCACGTAGTCTGTTACATTCCACGTGCAGATTCGACAATCGTTGTCCTTACATCGTCTGCTTGGGTCGTCAGCGGTAAGGTCAACCATATCTGAGGCTTGTTGAAGCTTCGTGGTTATAATGCTTCCATGGTAGGGAGGGCATCCCTGCGCTTAACCTAAGGGACCGGGTCTGAGATGAGGCGTAACCCCCAAAGTTGGGAGACCGGGTCCTACATTAAGCCCCTGGAGATGGTGCCGCTTTATCCATTGCTTCACCTCCAAGCGGTTGCCGCAGAGGCTATCCAGAGGGCGCCACTATGAGGCACTGTATGTCGACTCGACTTGCGCATTTACAGGGTTTGCTGCTGACATCTCGCCATGTAGAGAGCAATCAACAACTTTTCTCTGGCCCATGCTCTCCACACGTGGCTATCCTGGGATCTGCTTTAGCTTCTTCACATAACCCGAAGTCGATTACCTTTGGAAGCTTGTGTGTGAATTTCTGGTTCGGATTTTCACAAGGAGAAAGAACTTGTCCCACCTTTTTGTTCTGATTCTACGGTCGACGGCGTCTATCATCAGCCACCTTTTCCTGCAGACTGACAAGAGGAAAGCTGTCTGGAGTTCCACAAGGAAACAGGCTTCTTCAGGCAATCGGTATCGTCTTTCATACCTCGCCTGGTAACACATTTTGAATGGCCACCCTTCGATGCAAAAAAAAATTACCTGCAGTTCCGCAAGGAGACCAAATATTTTTCTCTTTTTTTTTCGCTTGTTAAGGCATCGACATGTGGTGGCCCGTGGCGTTGTGGGTATGTGCGTCGACCCCAACCTCGACGTCGTAGGTTCGATTCCTGCTCTGTGCGAAAAAAACAATTTTCACGACCCCACCTCTTTCGAGTCACTGACAATGCTCAAAGAGTATTTCCTGTATAGTCAAAGCTACTCAAACTTGGCCGTTGGCATAAAACTGTAGGACCCTTTCACTCGTGTGAGAACAAAGGCACGCACAGCACGAGTGGTTGCTGAGAAGCTAGGCCCAGGTTCCCTACGGGCTGTAGCGCCATCCATATTATTATTATTAAGGCATCGACATCCCTGGTAGGCACTGCTTCCTTGCCTGGCCCCCTCTCAGACTGACACGGGAAATTTGTCTACAGCTCTTCAGGGAGGTTCAACATGTCCCACATTTTGTCTGCTTCTTCAGGCAACCGCCATCTCGGTCTGTCACCATCGTCTGGCAACGACTGTGTATTTGTCTGGCCACCTTCCTATGCACCTCGTTTGGAGTTCCACAAGGATGCATAATTTGTCCCTCTGTCCTTCTGCCTGTCTTCTTCTTCTTCTTTGTGTGGCGCTACAGTCCGAGGTGGACCTGGGCCTCAACCAACATGCCTCTCCAACTAGAGCGATCTCTGGCTAGCTGTCTCCAGTTTCGCACACCAAGTTGTTTGAGGTCCGATCCCGACAGATTCGGATAGAGCGGAGTGTCCATCCGCTCTACATGACCTAGCCACCGTAGGCGTTGGATCCGTCGACGCCTAACTAGGCTCATGTCGCTATACAGCCCGTACAGTTCGTGGTTGAATCTTCTCCTCCAGAACCCGTCAACACAAACAGGACCATGGATCGCACGTAGAACTTTTCTCTCAACGAGACCAAGGACTTCTTCATCCGCCTTCTAGATTTTCCATGCCTCCGTGCCATGGATGATCAGTGTCTTGTATAGAGTCAACTTGGTTCTTCGAGAGAGGGCTCTATTACTCAATTGCCTCTTGAGCCCAAAGAAACAGCGATTGGCAAGAGTTATACTACGCTCGATCTCGGTACTGATGTTATTAGTACAGTTTACTCCGGAGCCGAGGTAAGTGAAGTCCTGAACTACCTCGAAGTTATAGCTGCCAATTGTGACGCTCAGTGCAAGACGTCGATGTTGTATGTCCTTTTTGAGGACAGCATATACTTCGTTTTGCCCTCAGTCACCGCTAGACCCATTTAGGCCGCTTCCGTCTCAATGTTAGCAAAAGCCTCACTGACGGCTCGCTGAGTTCTGCCAATCACGTCAATGTAATCGGCGCATGCTAGTAATTGCACTTACTTGTGGAAGATCATGCTTCTAGTGTTGGCGTTTGAGTTTCGCACGATCTCCATCCAGGACGATGTTGAAAAAATCACATTCACCTTCTGCCTGTTAGTGCAGCGAAATCCTTGAAACCATATGCATACTGGTCTGACCATACTTCAATGCACACTGACACGATAAATTTGTCTGGACTTCCACAAGGAGACCAAACATTTCCCTATTTTTTTCCGCTTGTTAAGGCATCGGTATCCCCGGTAGCCAATGCATCTTTGCCTAGTCCCCTTTCAGACTGACACGTTGAAGTTGTCTGGACCTCCACAGGGATTGTCAACATGTTCAACATTTTTTCTAATTCTTCTGCCAACCGCCATCGCTGTCCGTCACCATCGTCTGGCCACCTTCCTATGCAGAAACGTCGTTTGGAGTTCCACAAGGATGCATGACTTGTCCCTCTTTCTTTCTGACTGTCAGTGCATCGAAATCTTTAAAACCATACGCATACCTGTCCAACCACCCTTCAATGCACACTGGACTTCCACAAGGAGACCAAACGTGTCCCATTTTTTTTTTTAATTTCCGTTGACAAACAACATCATCGCCCACCACCTTGGCCTGTCCACCTTTCGATGCAGAAAAGACTCACTTGGAGTTCCACAAGGCGAGCAAACATGTCCCACCCACCAGCCATCACCGCCTGTCAACGCGTCGATGCCAAAAAATCATCAAAAAACGCATCGATTCCCCACGAATTAGCCTCCACCGTCGCATATCTGCCGAATCTCCATTCGTTGGATCCAAGCGAAATCTGTCAGATTTTATTATTCGTTATGAGGCGGCACACGGCTTGTGTGTGCGTTCGTTAGAGAGGGAGCATGTGTTCCTTTTTAAAGTTTCCCCGAGTCCCTAGAGACACCCACCATCGCAGCCGTCACCACCATCATCATCATCATCGTTGTCGTCGTCGTCGTTGTCGTCGTCATCATCTGGTCCCTGCGGCACTGCGCTGTTGTGTCTTTGCCAGCCACTGTCTGCTCGTACCAATCCGGCCAATTTTCAACCCATAATCCTGTGCGGCGGCGATGTCTCCATGGCTGCGGTAAACAAGCCGAGACGCAGCGCAGAGAGAGAGGAAAAAAAGAGGGAAAATTCGTTCGATCATTTGTATCTGTGCTTTATAGTTCCGATGAAGATGTCAGATATTTTATGATGCTCTTCCGTCAAGATAAAATGCTAATGAGCATCGATCAGTTTCGTGTGCCTGGCTGCGTGAGCGCGGCTGTGTGCGTGTGTGCGGAGCAGCCGCCGCCATCCAGTCATCCTCGTCGGCGAGACGATGACGGTGATGATATAATCACTTGGGAGTCATTGGTTATTAGTCGACTCGAGGCCGGGCGAAATCGAGAGTTTTGCAAGATTATGTATCTCCTTTGGGTACACTGGCTGTGTGCGCTGGTGAATGCGAAGATGCGTGAAAGAGTTTCGTTTTGTGTATCGTGTTTCGAATTGATTTTATCGCGGGAAAACGTTGTCATTACTAAATGTTTTTGTTGACAATCCACGGGGGTTTCGAGGGAATTTGCGAGCAGTCACTATGGGAGGAGGACGACGAGACATGTTGACGTGAAGATGGAATCTTGATGGTCATGCGAGACGACAGGCAACGTTTTTGTTCGCTTTCTGGAACTGGTTCGCAGTCAAGCTTAATTTCGCAACCCAACAAATCCGACTTCAGCTTGGCATCCCACAAGAGTCCACCGGTAGACCTCTTCTATTTCTTCGAACAAGAATCCCCTCGCATTTGAAAACCAGTAGCACTCGTGTAAAACATCTCACGAGAAGAATAGACGAACAAAAAAAAAAGGTTCTTGGCCGTCATCAATTTCATCCGTGAAGTACATTTTTCATCGACGAAACTGCCCCGAATCAAACACAGAGCAACAAAGCCGAAGACCATTTGCCTTTTACCTTTTCGTCACCTTTTCCCCCGTCCGTGCCGCTCGCTTCCTCGTCTTCGACACGCCATCACTCAGCCGGCTATTCATGCATACGAAGAAACGGACGAGGAGGAGGGCCCAATTCAAACGAATCCCTCCCGATGCCCGTAAAAGTTAATTTCTGTCGATATTTTATCATTAAAAGGAATACGCGAACCGTTAATTTATCACGGGCCAAACGAGCCGAGCGCAGAAGCCATTGACGTCCAGAAACGGAAAAGAAAAGGGTCCCCAAAAACCGAGACCTCGACTCCGAAGCTGAAGCCGTGGCCGTGGCCGTGGCCGTGAAGCGAAATATTAATCAAAGCCCATCGCGGACGTCGCATGAGTCAGGGGGTTATTCGAAAAATGCGCCAAGATCTCCGGAGGATTACTGCCGCAGATACCGGAGGTGCACGCAGCGCATAGCAAGCTGCTAAATTCCGTCGACAGAAGAGAGGCACCAGCACCACTCCGCTGAGCCGGATCGTGATGAGGACGGCCGATCAAACTCGACTGTGGTGCTCCTGCTGCTGCTGATGATGATGATCTTCCGATCGAGATAACTTGACAAACATTAATTAGGTACCTGTGCGTTGGCTTCAACGTCTCCTCCACGCAGTCAGTCTCTTTCATCGCCGATCGCTGATGATCGTACCCGATCGCACCGATCGTTCATACGCCGGCCAGTGTGTGACAGTGTGTGAGTGCTTGCGCCGTTTAAGGCACATGGACGGTATAATAATTTTGCATTTCTTCGACGGAGCAGCATTTTTGCGCGCATACCACACCAGGCACCGGCCGCGCAGATAAGATGCGCAGATACAAAATTTTTATCTAAATGGACTTAATTCGCGGTACATGGAAGGACAGACCTCAGAACTGGTTCCTCCTCATCACCATCACGATCGGTCTTCAGATGATGAGACGCGATCGCGATGCGAGTGTAATCGATACCCACCGCGCCGGGCTGTGGACACAGTTTTGTGAACCGTTTGTCCAAGCAATCAGCGGGGAAATTATGAAACTTATTTGTGAGGCACACTCCCGCGGTGAGCACCGCCCCGGTTCTGGTGGCTGCTCCCCGATTTCCGTGGAACCCGGCCCCATTTAATCTGCATACAAATTGAACTCAGCCTAATTGATTCCTAATTTCTCATCACACACCGTCCTGGCCTACGTATCAATTTACAGACTGACCAGTCGGGTGATGACTCAAATCTGTGTCAAAGAACGCGAGTAAATCTCGCCATGGAATGCAGATCAAATGAGAAGATACATCATGGTTCGCGGAAAAAGATACGTTTGCCCCGCGATAAATCAAAACGAATTTAACCACACCACATGGCCGCTCCTCGCGGCTTGAAAGTGAAACTCGCTCGGGAGTACCGTAAAGAAGATACCCGGCTGCGTAATGTATCTGCGCGCATATTTTCGAGGCGTATCCGGCGTATCTGCGTTTGTGGCTTCGAGGAAGAGCCGAAATCGCGGCGACGGCGCGTTGGTCGGTGATCGTGGCCATTAGATGGGAAAGTTCGTGAGAGCTCCGATTAGGGAATGAAGCCAGAAATCTCTTTTATTCGAATTGTGAGAAGAACTGTTAGAAGTGAAGAATGGAATTCATTATCGATAGTGGATTGAGGCTGGGGGATGGCGGATGGCTAATTAAATTCTTTGTTGGGCGTTGTTGGTGGCTGTAGAGTTTGGTTGTTCGGTTTTCTCATGAATCATAGAGGCGCACATGTGCGCGTTCATTGGAAGTATCGAAAATTGTATCTTTCACCTTTCACTTGAGAGAGAGAGGAGAGCGTTTGAGGTCAAGCTGTCGAGAGGTGTGTTACTAGGATCCAGACAAGATGTACATGGAGTTCCATGGATCCAATCTCTCTTCCTTTGCTTAGTCAACTGCATTTTTGACTCGTTTTCAAGAAGATTCTTCACCATTCCATGCCGTTTTGAACACGATCAGCGACTATCAGTGACTGCCAGGGACGATCAGTGACTATCAGCGATGATCAGCGACTACCAGCGACGATCAGTGACTACTAGCGACGATCAGTGACGAGTATCAGCCACGATCAGTGACTACCAGCGACGATCAGTGACTACTAGCGACAATCAGTGACGAGTATCAGCCACGATCAGTGACGAGTCCAGCGACGATCAGTGACGAGTATCTGCCACGATCAGTGACTACCAGCGACGATCAGTGACTACCAGCGACGATCAGTGACGAGTATCAGCCACGATCAGTGACTACCAGCCACGATCAGTGAGGAGTAGCAGCCACGATCAGTGACTACCAGCGACAAGATCAGTGACTACCAGCGACGATCAGTGACGAGTATCAGCCACGATCAGTGACTACCAGCCACGATCAGTGAGGAGTATCAGCCACGATCAGTGACTACTAGCGACGATCAGTGACGAGTATCAGCCACGATCAGTGACCAGTCCAGCGACGATCAGTGACGAGTATCAGCCACGATCAGTGACTACCAGCCACGATCAGTGAGGAGTATCAGCCACGATCAGTGACTACCAGCCACGATCAGTGAGGAGTATCAGCCACGATCAGTGACCAGTCCAGCGACGATCAGTGACGAGTATCAGCCACGATCAGTGTCTACTAGCGACGATCAGTGACGAGTATCAGCCACGATCAGTGACCAGTCCAGCGACGATCAGTGACGAGTATCAGCCACGATCAGTGACGAGTCCAGCGACGATCAGTGACTACTAGCGACGATCAGTGACGAGTATCAGCCCCGATCAGTGACTACTACCAGTAGTCGATCAGTAAACCGATCCTGTTGCACGATCGTTGGAATATAGAATTGCTTCTCCCACCACATCGTCTCAGAGCGTCTGATGAACTGGAAGTCTAAAATTATTTCCAGCTCATGTGGAGTACATTCATCAGCAGCAGAACGCCCTTTGCCACCAAAAGCCCCCTCGACCTAAAGGAATGGGCTCCTCTGCTCATCTCATGCATCATCTATCGAATACAGCCTCGCTGGCCTCATTTTTTCCCTTCCATTCGATCATTACCCTCCACATCGCCTCGACTCGCTGCCGTCCAGTGCCCGAGCCATGGACGGGATCTTTCGACACACCCCTCCTCAAGCTAATGCATCCACCACGATTTACGAGTCGAAGCAATAGCAGCAGCAGAAGAGGCAGAAGATCTGTCTGGACAGAGCCGATGATGAATTCCTAAATCTACGCCTGATCCATTTAGATTGAAATATGTTCCACATTACCAATGCCTCATGCTGTGAGGGTTCTCTTCCCCACCCCCCACACCCGGTCACCGTCTCGGCAGTGTGCTCGTGCCCATGTTACGCAAAGGCATACAAGCAATAATCGTAATCCATTCTGACCTGCCCCACAGATAATAACACCACTCTGATGCAACACACAGCCAGCCACACACACATTTCCACCGAAAGTGCATCGAACGGATGAGCGAACAGCAGCAGCGAAGATCCGCGCGGAATGAGAGCGCATCAGACTCCATTTCCAGGGCCCCGACGAGAAACTTTGAACCACGGGCCAGCGCCGTCGACGGAGATGCGGTAATGGAAAAACGCCAGCACAAATACCTTCCACGCCGTCATCGTCATCCTTCCATCATCTCTGCCTTCGAACGCCATTCATGAGCTTTCACAGCGATCACTGCCATCCGATGCGGCCAGTGAATCGAATGCATGGAGGCAGCCCGGTCCGCGTGCGCCGCACTTAATCATTCGTCGTCGTCGGCGTGTGTACCCGGCCAAGGGGGAAGAATCTAGCGCAAACAAAGTGATCCATGATGATCGTGCATCCATTTCGTGCGTGGTTTATCATCGTCATGATCATCATGCTCGTCGCACGTCATCTGACGAACATGAACATGATTCGGAGAAACGCTGAAACAAAAGGGCGCATCGAAGGCAGTCAATCCTGCTCCTCCTCCTGTGGACATAATTATCATTGCGGCCGCTGCACGTAATAGCACTACGACGACGACGACTTGTTAACAACACACAAATGAGCGAGACGGCGGCAAGGAGCGACCGACTTTTCCCCGGCCGGGCCATATGGGCGCACTCAATTGAATTCAAATGACCATGCCCGGGAACGCGGGAACGGCCGCCGACGTGGTGTGACTGACGGTGGGTAGCTGACTACTCCGACGGTAATGTGTTTACCCAACGCGATTAAAGCAACGCGAGACGACTGCTGCTCCCCCTCGTCGAGCGTCCCGAGCTGGAAAGCACTTCCACTTCTGTTTGACAAGCTCCGGAGTGGTTTGCGTTACGAATCATCTGAAGAATTTCGAATCAATATTGACGCAAGGAAGCTTAGAACTTTGTGCTGGACTGTCCCCGTGGTGGGGTGGTGGATGGGGCCTGTACCCTTTCGAGTGGCAGTCGAGGTGTGTCCTACATTCGACGACGACACGGTGATGGATATTCCCAAGATCAACAAAACCCGAACCCGAAATCATTCCGAATCTCGAGTTTGACAAACAAGACTTCCCTGCGATGCGGTGTGCCGGTGGAATTATGCTCGTTAATTTGTTTTCGTATTGACCTCAGAATAACAAATGACACGTTGCGGATGCAAAGAAGTGCTGCTGCCTCATCCTCCCCTGACCAACTACCAGTGGGACATTGTGTGTGTGTGTAGAAAGAATGCATCGATGCAACTACGACTGCACAGAGAGCGAGACCAACAGCAAGCCAAATTTGAACAGGCTAATGAATTGAGTTGGATGCCGGCCGACGAGGATTCCATTTAATGGGATTCAATGTGAAATGAATGAGATGCTTGGAAATCAACTAAATAGCTTATGTTTAATTAATTTCCAAGTGATTCCGAGCTGTTTGCTTTTGTGGAATGTATCTGTGGGCTTAATGGATGTGTGGACGGCTGTGTGTGCGTGGTGGCAGAGGGGGGATTTTCGTTATTGATTAAATTTCTGTGATAATTGAGAACGAGATAGTTGGTATTTTAAAGGTAAATAATCTTCAATCGAAGGAGGGTGCTTCAGTGACACTTTGAAGGGTACTTAGAAAGAGGGAAGGTGATGACGTGATTTGGTTGTCTGACAAAGTGTGCCATCGGTCGCATCAGAGCTGTGACGTACACATTTGCAAGGGAATGCCAGTGACTGTCTAAAATTTCGAGAGCCCTGGGCCCCTTCGAAGTTGCTTAGGAAGTCGAAGAGGCGGTACCTGTTCGCAAATGACCCAATTTACTCATAATTAGCTCATCCATGACTGCAAACGAACGAGAAGGGCGACTAATTGATTAACGTGATCGCCTGCCAGCCGCAGATCCTGGGAAAGACCAGCTAGTTTCGAATCGATACTCACCATCTTTTCATCGATTTTAAAGCCGCATGCGACAGCATTCATCGCGAGGAGCTATTCGAAGCGATGGCCGAATTCGGGATCCCGGGAAAACTGATCCGGTTGTGTCGCACAACACATACGCGATGCACCGTGCAGTTCGGTTAACAAACCTCTGAACCGTTCGAAACCTGCAGCGGATTTCGGCAAGGAGATGCGCTGTCGTGTGATTTCTTCAATTTGGTACTGGAGAAGGTAGTGCGGCGGGCAAAGGTCAACACGGAAGGCACTATCTTCTACAAGTCAGTCCAGCTGTTGGGATACGTGGATGACATCGACATTATTGCGCGGTCCCCACGTGCCGTAGAGGAAGCTTTCACGGCAATTGAAGAACACGCCTTACAACACGATGCCTCTTACGCTTTGGACCTTTTTTCGACGCAGGACCTACCTTCGATAGAAATTTGAAGTACAGTCTAAACCCGTTCACAACGACGTGTCGGCCTCAACGACCGAATCCTCATCAGTCCCTTGAATGCCGTTATAACCCGTGTTGACTGTACCAAGTTTAGAAATAAGCTTGTGGACCTATTTCTCCACCTATCAGCTGAAGCCCATCTATCAGCTCTGCTTCAATTTGGGCAGTAGCACCGACACAGATTTGGGTCAATACCTTCCACGTCTCACTGGCGCACAAGCCAACTGCCTTAACAGACTGCATTCAATGTCAGGCCTGCAGGTATAACTCCACTTCTCCCGGCGACTTTGGGTTTTTAACCACAGCCTCCACCACACCACGACATTCCCACTTAGGGACCAACCTCAAGCAATCAGGCTGAGACCTGAGTCTCATGAGCTTCCTGATCTCCAGTGACATCAGACTCTAGAATCTGGTCAAGCTACCAGTGTGGTAGCCCGTGGAGTTCCACAACTCCTGTCTGTGCGAAGACCCCAACGCACTTGTCGACGTCTAGGCTTGATCCCTGGTCTGTAAGGCAAAAAAAAATGTTCACGGCCGCACCTCTCTCCAGTCACTGGCAATGATCAAAAAGCTTCTCAAACTTCTCATGTCAGACCAATAGCACGCACAACACTAGTTGTTGCTGTGGAAGCCAAGCCGAGGCCCTCTTCGGGCCCATATAACTAACGTCACCCATATAAGCTACCAGTCGACTGCCATAACATCCCAGAAAGGAGCCACAGCCAGGGAACTAGACCGTGCCAAATCTAGACAAGCCACTTTTCTTTTAGCATGAAACCTTTCTTTTTAACTTGCACTGGAGGTTGCTTCCTTGAACCAGTAGCTCTTAGGTCAGGATTTTCCTCGCCTCTTACGACAGGCATGCCTTACCTCGGGTACATTCTAAGATCCGTACCCAGAGGGGGACCAAGGAGAAGAAGACGCACACGATCAAGATTGTCTTCGAAGTTCGTTAACAAATTCCAAAGAGCCATCTTTAGGTGAATCGATTCCAAGGAGCGAAGTTGATGACGATATGCCCAAGCTCATGATCAGGCTTGAGCTCAGACTCAGGGACAGGCTCAAGTCTATAATCGGGCTCAGGCTCAAGCACAGGTTCACGCTTAGAGTCTGCCGCAGGCACAGTCTCAGGCTTAGGGTCGCTTTCAGACTCAAGCCCAGGTTAAGGCGCAGTTTCGTGCTCTACCCCATGTTCTGGCAGACGCTGATACCTTGGCTGTACCTTAAACCTAAGCTAGCGATCGGATTTTGCTCAGTCTCTGGCTCTGGCTCTGGCTCTGGCTCTGGCTCTGGCTCTGGCTCTGGCTCTGGCTCTGGCTCTGGCTCTGGCTCTGGCTCTGGCTCTGGCTCTGGCTCTGGCTCTGGCTCTGGCTCTGGCTCTGGCTCTGGCTCTGGCTCTGGCTCTGGCTCTGGCTCTGGCTCTGGCTCTGGCTCTGGCTCTGGCTCTGGCTCTGGCTCTGGCTCTGGCTCTGGCTCTGGCTCTGGCTCTGGCTCTGGCTCTGGCTCTGGCTCTGGCTCTGGCTCTGGCTCTGGCTCTGGCTCTGGCTCTGGCTCTGGCTCTGGCTCTGGCTCTGGCTCTGGCTCTGGCTCTGGCTCTGGCTCTGGCTCTGGCTCTGGCTCTGGCTCTGGCTCTGGCTCTGGCTCTGTCTACGGCTACGGCTCTGGCTCTGATTGGGGCTCTGTGTAGGACTCTGCCTTAGGATTAGCATCGCGCTCTGCTTAAGAATCAGCCTCATGCCTGATCTCTGCTTCAGGTTTAGGGGCACGTTTTTGCTACAGGCTCGCGCTTATACGTAGGCTCTTTCTTACGCCCGATTTCAGTACCAGTCTCATGCTCAGAGGCAGTCCACAAAATTAGAATCACAGCCCAGGCTTGGGCTCTGAATAAGACTCCGCCTCATGTCCACGGCCTTGAGCCTTTTTGGAGCCCCTGTGTACGCACAGACGTTCTTGCGAGGTCCACATTGACAGTCCTGTGTTTTACTCTGGCATCGGAAAACAGTTTACTAACCTCATAGTCTGTCTCAGAGTGACCCTTGAGCCTACCTGCTTCACCCAACCTTAGAAGTTCTATAGCGGCCCAAGTCTCTGAACCTGTGGTGTTCCCAAGCACCCAGAGACAGTTCTCTAACTTAGACTCTGTCTAAGAACTCCTTTGAATCATTTCTTGGTTCCGCCAAGCCTTTGGCATTTGTGAAGTGAGGTTCTGGGCCCACATCGTCTACCCTGCGGGATGCTCATTGAGACCTAGAAAGGTAGCAATTCAAATTCCGTCTCAGAGATTCCCGTGACCCCTAAATTGATTCGATCTAGCCACTGCCTTCAACTGGAGGTTGTCACTGGTTCCCTATCATCCACCTTGTGGTGCTCATTGAGACCTAAGGTCTTTTCCTAAACTCGAACAGCGTTTCCCTCGGAATACAAGAGGGGTTCCCACGCATGCCATGTGGCCCATATTGCCAACTCCGTGACGTTGACTCGAATCTAGCCACCGTCAGTTTCTCTCCCCATCATCACCACCGATTGCGTGGCATCTTGCACTCCCAAGCTGAACAGCAGACCCAGCGTCATCATCGTCGTCAAACCAGACACTCGAACGCACACGGCTCACACTCCATGTATGAATCATCCATAAATCAGTGCGCTTCCAAGTGTGTTCCATCGCGGGCAACCTGATCGGCGTTTCTCGGAATAACAGTGCTCCACATTCCCAATTAAAGTGAACCGCATTCGGTGGTGTGTGTGGTCCCCCCGTCCGAAACGCTGGCATCTCCGTCGTGTCAAAGAACTCGCGCGCGTCTTCTCCTCTTGAGCGACGCTCATAACTCCAATCGCGCCTTTCTTTTCTTTTCCCGCCGCCGCGACGGTTCCACCGAAAGCAGATGAGAATCAATTAAGCCTCCGTCTCGGAGGGAAGGCGCGAGCGCCCGAGCGAGATGGAGAGCCATCGTCGTCGATGATGCAGCGAAACTGTCCGATGCAGAGGCCCTTTGTATTCCCACCTAATAAACGCCATTAATAGAAGTGAAAAATTGGTGGTACCTTCGAGCCCGTATCTGTCTGCCCCCTTCGCTTGAGCTCTACATCGGTTGTTTGTGCGTCGCTCGTGGTCGCGCCCTTTATGCGCGGTCCATTCGCACGGGCTTTTCGTACCGAATTTGGATGGAATTTACTGATCTCCCGCCACAGCTGACGGCGGTGTTGAAGCGATCAGTTGGCGATTTATCGCCCGCCGGCCTCCGCGGTTCTGAGGCTCGATCCAGTTCTGTGAATGAGAGCGCGTTTCACTTTCGAGGGCAATAAACGTCGCACCGATCGCCAGCGGGGATCAAAGATGCGAATAGATCGGCCAACGCGATGATCGTGGGCCCGGCTTTGGTGGTTTTGTGGAGCAATTTGGATCGAAATTCACTTTCTATTGAGCGGGCCCCCCGAACTCCGTGTGCGTGTGTATCTTTTGATGGATCTCTTCGGAAGATGTTCCCGTGCCCAGGCGTGACCCACTTCCCGTGCTGAGCTGCAATGGCAGTCACCGTGCTCGTCACTTTCTCCACGCAATGGCCAGCCAATTAAGGGCTTCTTCACGTCACATTTGCATCCGTTTGACGGACGGCCATCGACAACTTTCATCTTTCCACCGATCGTGAGAGATGCTCGCCGCGAAGCGTGATCTACGAAAATTAGGCGCCTGCGGCACGATCTCATCACGACTTGGGGGAATCATCTTCGATTGGCGGCGGGCCTCCATCCGCACCCACCCGGCAGTCGGTCATAACTCATTCCGTTCGCATTTCTCTCCCCCCGGCCAACCGCCCAATAAAAGTCAAATAAAACGAACGAATCGAAGAATCATTGTCACCCCGACATGAATTCGCACTTCTCACCCCATCCGGCGGCGACGGGCTTAATCGCTTCCACCAAGAGGGCATCATTTGTCAATTCGCTCGCACATGCAATCGGCTGCCGGAGAGTGCCCCCAAAGACCGCGCGCCGCCATAAAGAATCAATTGGCAGTGCCGCACATCTGTTGCACGGACGGAGCAGCGCTGGAGTTGCGGCTGCGGCAAGAATTATGGCAATAAAAACTGAGAGCGAACATCTTACTGCGCGCCGCATCTCATCTGATAAAAGAGGAAACTTGAATTTTCCTCAGATAGTCGGTGCGCCGGGGAGGGGCGAGGGTGGCAAGTCGATGGAGCTCCAGTGGAAGTCGAGGAAAAATCGAATGTAAACCAATTTTCGATGTCCAGCGCTGCAGGGGCGCCCCGAGAACATTCCAAAACCACCAAAGCCAGCCAGAGTCCCTCCGGATCGTGGGAGTGGGTGAGGTGGGGGGGCATGGTGTAGGAGAGTGGGTTGAAATGTCAGAGCTGACAACAGAGTGCCCTGTAAAAATGCATCTCTCCCTGATTTATGATGCCAACAAATGCACACAGCGGGCTTGAAACAATTCCTCGACAATGCAGCTGGATGCGTCCATCGTTGCCATCGCCATCACCATCAGCCAGAGGCGCGCGGCGTACCGAACGCCCGAGCGCGCTCTCCCATCGAAGGCGCTAATGATTAAGCGATGCAACGCCCGGACCCGATGATAGATGCCAATGCTTTGCCGCTGAGCGCGCGTATAAATATTTTTGGATACCTTTTTGTTTCCTTTCCTTCGCCGAGTGCTCCAAAGCCGCACACACACTCGCTCTCGCTCGGTTATTAATGGCAAGCTTTTAAGTTTTGAGCGACTGACCGAACGACGGGCAACGGGCAGGCATTTTTCGCCCGATTAGATGCATTTCCATCCGACGGAGCGCGCACATCTCAATGAGATGCAAATGCCCGTGGGCTGTGGCAGAACGGGGGATCTTTCAGATTGAGACTTAACGCGATGAGGGGCCGCTGGGCAAAGCATATCGGAGCGCTTTTAGGCTTTCGGCAGTATATCTTCATTTGGTGAGAGATTGAATTGAAATCGATGTTAATCGGATGGAGAGTGACGATAAGCGGCTGATTGAGTGGCCGCCGGTGGGGGGGACATGTGGTGGGCACCGATGAGGCGATTAGATGGACATTTGTCTCGACGATTTGTCACCTGCGCGTGAGGGTGTGCTGGTGACTTATGCTTTTTTTTCGCCTCTCATTGGGCGACGCGAGGGAAAGTTGGACAGTGGCCGCTGATGCGGGGCGCAACTGAAGAGCCGTGGGAAATGGGGGGCTTATTGAGATGTGACACGATGGCTGGGAAGCAGTGTCAGCGGGAGATGCTGGCTGTGGGTGAGATGGAGAGATCGGAGAACAGGAGGCAGGCGGCTGTAAGGTGAGCCGAGCTGTGGCCATGGGAGCTGAGAGGAAGTCGGAGCCGCCCGCGTAACGATGGCCGAGTTCTAGAGCATGACGCCTTGAACCGTTCAGCAGTCGAACGAGGGCGGAGGACTAGAGGACGACGCTCGAGAGGAAGCCAGAGCCGTCCGTCAGTCGAACGAGGGCGTAGGACTAGAAGACGACGCTCGAGAGGTAGCCAGAGCCGTCAGTCAGTCGAACGAGGGCGGAGGACTAGAGGACGGTGCTCGAGAGGTAGCCAGAGCCGTCCGTCAGTCGAACGAGGACTAGAGGACGACGCCTGGTAGGAAGCTTGAGCCGTCCGTCAGTCGAACGAGGGCGGAGGACTAGAGGACTGTGCTCGAGACGAAGCCAGAGCCGTCCGTCAGTCGAACGAGGGCGGAGGACTAGAGGATGACGCTCGAGAGGAAGCCAGAGCCGACCGTCAGTCGAACGAGGGCGGAGGACTAGAGGACGACGCTCAAGAGGAAGCCAGAGCCGTCCGTCAGTCGAACGAGGGCGGAGGACTTGAGGACGACGCTCGAGAGGAAGCCAGAGCCGTCCGTCAGTCGAACGAGGGCGGAGGACTAGAGGACGACGCTCGAGAGGAAGCCAGAGCCGTCCGTCAGCCGAACGAGGGCGGGGGACTAGAGGACGACGCTCGAGAGGAAGCCAGAGCCGTCCGTCAGTCGAACGAGGGCGGAGGACTAGAGGACGGTGCTCGAGACGAAGCCAGAGCCGTCCGTCAGTCGAACGAGGGCGGAGGACTAGAGGACGACGCTCGAGAGGAAGCCAGAGGCGTCCGTCAGTCGAACGAGGGCGGAGGACTAGAAGACGACGCTCGAGAGGTAGCCAGAGCCGTCCGTCAGTCGAACGAGGGCGGAGGACAAGAGGACGACGCTCGAGAGGTAGCCAGAGCCGCCGTCAGTCGAACGAGGGCGGAGGACTAGAAGACGACGCCTGGTAGGAAGGCCGTCCGGCAGTCGAACGAGGGCGGAGGACTAGAGGACGACGCTCGAGAGGAAGCTTGGGCCGTCCGTCAGTCGAACGAGGGCGGAGGACTAGAGGACGGTGCTCGAGAGGTAGCCAGAGCCGTCCGTCAGTCGAACGAGGGCGGAGGACGAGAGGACGACGCTCGAGAAGTAGCCAGAGCCGTCCGTCAGTCGAACGATGGCGGAGGACTAGAGGACGACGCTCGAGAGGAAGCCAGAGCCGTCTGTCAGTCGAACGATGGCGGAGGACTAGAGGACGACGCTCGAGAGGAAGCCAGAGCCGTCCGTCAGTCGAACGAGGGCGGAGGACTAGAAGACGACGCTCGAGAGGTAGCCAGAGCCGTCCGTCAGTCGAACGAGGGCGGAGGACAAGAGGACGACGCTCGAGAGGTAGCCAGAGCCGCCGTCAGTCGAACGAGGGCGGAGGACGAGAGGACGACGCTCGAGAAGTAGCCAGAGCCGTCCGTCAGTCGAACGATGGCGGAGGACTAGAGGACGACGCTCGAGAGGAAGCCAGAGCCGTCTGTCAGTCGAACGATGGCGGAGGACTAGAGGACGACGCTCGAGAGGAAGCCAGAGCCGTCCGTCAGTCGAACGAGGGCGGAGGACTAGAAGACGACGCTCGAGAGGTAGCCAGAGCCGTCCGTCAGTCGAACGAGGGCGGAGGACAAGAGGACGACGCTCGAGAGGTAGCCAGAGCCGCCGTCAGTCGAACGAGGGCGGAGGACTAGAAGACGACGGTCGAGAGGTAGCCAGAGCCGTCCGTCAGTCGAACGAGGGCGGAGGACTAGAGGACGACGCTCGAGAGGAAGCCAGAGCCGCCCGTCAGTTGAACGAGGGCGGAGGACTAGAAGACGACGCTCGAGAGGTAGCCAGAGCCGTCCGTCAGTCGAACGAGGGCGGAGGACAAGAGGACGACGCTCGAGAGGTAGCCAGAGCCGCCCGTCAGTTGAACGAGGGCGGAGGACTAGAGGACGACGCTCGAGAGAAAGCCAGAGCCGTCCGTCTGTCGAACGATGGCGGAGGACTAGACGGCGACGCAAGGTAGGAAGCTCGGGCCCTCCGTCAGTCGAACGAGGGCGAAGGACTGGAGGACGACGCCTAGATGAGAGCTTAAGCCGATCGTCGGTCCCAAGGACCCCAAGAGCCCGCATTCCCACCCGACTAGCCACTGTTTATTCGACGAAGCCACCACCCACGCATCAAATTTTGGCAACCCAGGGGCTCGAGCTCCAAACCCGTGCCATAGGGATAAGCTGCCTCCCATCGCTCGTGCTCCTCGAAGAAACTACGGCCAGCCTCAAACCTGTTGCAAGCCCACCCCGCCTCAATGGGAAAACAATTCCCCCTCGAAATGCGCCAGGGGCCCATTAAAACCCATCCTAAAGGTCGTAAGCTTCGCTCTTCAACGTTTACGATCAACCATACACCGGAGCCATCCACCCATCCGTCCGTCCGTCGTTTGCTGCGCCCGCCCGGCAGCCACCAGCGCCACGTATCGAACCTGTCCGGCTCCAGAGTAAACAATAAACTCATAAACCACTGACACAATGAACCATTGGCATAAATTCTTTTAATTTTCATAAATGCCGGCCGTAAATGTGTTTCCTTTACAGCGCCTCACCGGCCCGCCCAAAGCCCATCGCAAGCCCTGTCGGAGAACAAAGTCGAAGTTATGAAATTCGATACCCATAAAGCCGTCGTCGGCGGTGGGCACGTTTGGGCAATTAAATTATTTTATGTCATATTTTCCCCGAATCGGATTTTCGAAAAATAATTCAAAGCCCCGGCTGCCGGCGAGAGGCGAACCTGACCGAGGACAACCCCGCCGCACACGAGCGGGCGCAGCGCAGCTAATACGGTTCCGATAAACTCCTTTGATTGAAATTCCATTTGCGGGCCTTGCCGGGCGACCGACGTCTGAAGAGGATGCCCGGGCGGCGGCGGCCGCCCCCACTTAACTGATGAAAAGCAAACTGAAATTCAATCTAATTCCCATTTTAATATTTACATGGATAAACATCGGACGAGGCGGCCGTGCTACTCCTCGGAGGGAGTCCTACCGGGGGGTTGAAGTTTTTGCGCTAGAAATCAATATTTTATCTTCCACCCTCTGTGGGAGGGGGTTGGGGTTGATTGGTCGCACGGACGGACGGACGGATGGGGGTTAACCCCGTTCGACTGCAGCTGGTGGGCGATTGAAGATTTGGGCCACAACTTGGCCTAACAACTGTTTCATTCTTTTTGGCGTTCCATTGGCTCTTCATCGCTTCCGAACCGGAGGAAGATGAAGAAGTTTTTCGAAAGTTTTGTTCGAAGTCACTCGTTGGGTGTGTGCCGGGGGGAGTCGGACACACTCTTCGGAGGAAAAAGTGAACAAGGCCGAGTTGGAGTTGGATTTGGGGAACGAGAAAGCTTTTGATCATCATTCGTGTCTGCGGATCACGTCTCAGTTTTTGGCAAATTTGGCTTGAATCAAGACCGACTTTGCGAACTCGAAATGTTAATGAACAGAAGTTTCCACATTTTGAATGGAAAATGGTCTGGAATGACGACATTAAGAGTTAGAGGAACATTGTCGTAGCATTCATCTGTCCTCTGCTCCGTCATACTTGCTTACTTGTCATACCGACGACCCATGAAGGATCCGAGCCTGAGCAAATGCTGCCTTCCATCGCTGACGGTCCTGGGCACGCTCGTTCCAGTTATCAAGAGCAAGCTGTCTTACACCAGCGATGACTTCATCTCTATACCGGAGGTTCGGCCTTCCTCTCCTTCTCGAGGCAGATGGCTCAGATTCGAAGGCCCTCAGAGCTGGAGCGTTGGTGTGCATGCTCTTGGTGTGCCCGAGTCGACCGACTTCTGCCTTCCAGACTACTGATAGAACGATGACTGGTTCGCGAAATAAAACAAAGCGGTTCAGTTCAATGACCTTTTGTTGTTTCTCTCATTTGTTACCGCGTGGGCGGTGACCGAAACACACTGTCCGTGAATGGTCTGTGACTCGGGCTTTTATACCCGCGTACATCTAACGTTACACTACGTTCACATCCTGGTACAGCTAGTAGAGTTCGCCTCTGGACCGCCATGTGGACATGATGAAAAATGAAATTTCGTCCAAAATCGTTTCAAAATTCTGAAATTAAGCTGCACCTTGTGGTAATTCAGAACCCTTAAAAATCTGTAAGTGTGAGGCTACAAATCGGCTATGGAAAGCTTGGGCATGACTCTGCTGTATACGCACGAATTTGGGATGAAAAGCAACTGAAATTCTGACCCTCAAGTCTCAGAACTCTCCTTTTTGTGGAGTTTCGTGAATGTGCATGTGTCCAGAAAACGGGTTATTTTTTCGGCTGTGACTAGCTAATGCCCCTCCATAAGGATACAGAAAATGAAAAAAATGCTGACCATGGTCGAAATTGTATCAAAAACACGACGCATCGGTTGAACATGCTGGTTCATGGCGAATATGGACCTTCTTCTTCTTCTGATGGCTACAGTACGGAATGGACATGGGCCTCAGCCAGAAGGTTTCACCAGCTGTCATGGTGTTCTTCAACTGTCTTCCGAGCACGCTTGCATTCTAAAAGGTTGGAAAGGGGCACAGAACAAGAGGCCGAGTGTCTACCTGCCATCAAGCCTAACTCCTGAGCAGGCAGTCCATCTAGGTCTTGCATCGGGGACGAATGGTAATAGCAAATGGATGAGACTTCTCTCTATACACTGATGACTGAAAAACGAGTACAATGTACAGGCGCAAGGTCTTCTGTGACCAAGGAGGTCACAGAGGACTACGATGGTAGCGTCGCTCAAACCGAAGTACCTGCCTTACATGAGCCAGCCCTTAACTGAGAGACCACACTAACTACAGCCGACAAATCAATTAAGAGTTTTTCTGAGACACAGCGGCCAATAAAAGCCACAGTAATCAGACATTCTGACATCGGATCTGGTTAGGTTACGCAGCCAAAGCGCAAGTGATATGTCTTTGGTGACACGATGAGACTATGCTTGGTGCCAGGACATGCTGGGATACAAGGGAACGACTAAGCAGTCAGTCTCGCAAAAATGAATGTGAGCAGGACAATCTCTCTAAAAACAAAAAAACAACTCAAAGATGAAGCTTTAGATGAAAACAGAATCTGGTGGTTTGGTTTGTGAGGAATTTTATGGCCCACACTGAGCAAGAAGAGATCATCAACATTGATCGCTTTCAGTCGCTAGAAAGTGTCTATGCTAAGAGGAGTCCTGACCGGGGACGATGCCATAGGACCACAATGACTTTTGAAGTAGCTGCAGGGATGATAAGGAAATAGGAAGACTCTGGTCCTGTTTGCGTTGACGGCGTCTGAAGAAGAAATTTCAACCACGAACATTACAGCGGCATGCCCCTAGTTACGTGTCTTCGGATCCAACGCTTAGGATGGCTAGGTCATGTAGACACCACAGCTCCGACCCGAAGAGTCTTCGATACTAAGCTATTGAGACAGCGCAACAGAGGACGTCGTCGAACGAGATGGCGCACACAAGTGGATAATGACCTCAGCCAACTTGGTTTGCGCAGCTGGAGACAGCCAGGTCCCCCCCGGACTGTAGCGCCAATCAAAGAAGAAGAAGGGCTGGATGGAACGGCATGTGGGCTGGTCCACGCCAGACTGTAGCGCCATCCACAAAATGAGGTATTCTGACGTCGAAATTGGTCAGTTTAAAAATTCATAGCCATATCCTTGAAAACGGCAAACCTCTGCTGGGTACCATAGCTCGTTGGAATACAAGGGAACAACTTAACGGGCAGTCTTGAGAAAGGGTCACCAACACCTCCAGTAAAAATAAACTAGAAGGCAAAAGGACTAAATAGAAGCAGAAGTCGGCTTGGTTTGGATATTGGAGGAACGTCAAGTCCTCTATGGCCTACACTGTGCAAGAAGAGATAGTCATAATTGGTCAGTTTTAAGCGCTGGAGAGTGTTGATGCTAAGAGGCCTACTTACAGAACACCTTCCGAGGTGGAACCTCTCGTGATGAGGTGGCTTGGAAGTGTACCTCGATGGTACGTTAAACCTCAAATGGATCTGTTTTCAAAGATTGGCCAATCTATTCTCTTGTTGGTCGCCATATAAAGAGCGACGAAGTTGTCTCTGCTAATGTGTCTACATAGGAACGCATGCATTGTGTCTGGATATATCGCACAAAGACGAGGAAGAAGTAGTTCCCGTCTGAAATCTGCCATGCGAATGTCCAGCCTTAGGCATGAGGCAGTTTCCAAATAAACACGTCTTAGTGAGAGCTGTAAGACGGAAGCTGTGTTGGTCTGAAAGAGTCCTTCGCTAGGAAACCATTTCATATTAAGAGCATAATGGGCTCAACATGTCGGTCCAAGTTTTCTTTAGAACACCCATGTACCTAGTCAGCTGCCTCCAATCAGGCACTTCAAGATGGCTGGGGTTCTTCTCTACTCGTGTGCTATCGGTTTCGTGAGTATGCTCCTTGCGCGGAGTCGAAATGGAGCAGCCTTGTTCATGCTTTGCATCCTTACACCTTTATGGCTCCGGCACTGATGTCGCTGTACAACTCAATTCGTAGTTGAATCGAAGCGAATTGGTATGAATTTTAGGTGGATACACAGATCGCAGCGAAGACGGGGCACATCCCTTGCATTTCCTAGTTCGGGGCTTGAGCTGGAGAAATACTCAGCTTATCAAAATGCGACTAGAATGAACCGAGGTAGCAAGTCCAAATTGGCGACTCTTTCGGTGGACGAACTGTTTAACACATTCACGGGGAAGTTCAGCTCGCCCAGAGAGTTGAAAAACTTTGCACAATTTTTACGAAATTTCGGTCGAGAGACGATCAACTCAAAATTGCAACAAGGAGTGAATGGACGGTAGAACACCAGACCTAGGGGACATTGAAAGCCATAGTAATCAGACATTCTGATATCGGATCTGGTTAGGTTACGCAGCCAAAGCGCAAGTGATATGTCTGGTGCATGATGAGACTATGCTTGGTGCCAGGACATGCTGGGATACAAGGGAAGGACTAACCAGGCAGTCTCGCGAAAAATAAATGTGAGCAGGACAATCTAAGGAAAAACTGAAAGATGAACCTTTAAGTGAAAACAGAACCCGGTGGTTTGGTTTGTGAGGAATGTTATGGGTCACACTGAGCAAGAAGAGATCATCAACATTGATCACTTTCAGTCGCTAGAAAGTGTCTATGCTAAGAGGAGTCCTGACCGGGGACGATTCCATAGGACCGCAAAGACTTTTGAAGTGCCTGCAGAGATGAGAAACAAATAGGAAGACTTGTCCTGTTTGCATTGACGGCGTCTGGAGGAGAAGATTCAACCAAGAACTTAACAGCGGCATGCCCCTAGTTACGTGTCTTCGGATCCAACGCTTAAGATGGCTATGTCATGTAGACACCACAGCTCCGACCCGAAGAGTCTTCGATACCGAGCCATTAAGGCAGCGCAACAGAGGATGTCGTCAAACGAGATGGCGCACACAAATGACCTCAAATAACTTGGTGTGCGCATCTGGAACCAGCTGGCGAAAGATCGTTCTGCCTGGGGAGGCTTGTTGGCTGCAGCGCCAATCAAAGAAGATGAAGAAGGAAGACTTAAGAGGCGTCGGTCTCAAAAAATCTCGGAAAAAAATATATTCAAGGGCGTTGTCCTACTGTCTTAGAGTCAAACTGGAGCAGTATTGTCCAACCCGTCTGGACGCTCCTGACCCGAACTCATGTCGCTGTACGGCCCAGTTCGTGGCTCATTCTTCTGGAACTTGAAAGACCTACCTACCAACTTGTGAGAAATGTCGTCGATATACTGATCGAAACGTATACTTGACCTGATCGAGAAAGTCTCAGCTTATATCAATGCGACTTGGGATCAAGGAACCGTGTCTGAAATGACGACAGTAATGATGTCTAACAATGTTCAACACATCCCTAGCGTTCAGGGTGGTCAACTCGTCCAAAGAGTGGGATACGTTCGAAGAATTTGGACCAATTCTTGGCACCAAGAGGATCTAAATGAAATCACAACTAAGAGTGAATGGACACTCGAAAATCAGTCTAAGGTGGTGAGTGTGTACTTATTTTCTACTCATTGAATGAGAGTCCGGACCGCATGCTACATTTTTGATAGGATGTCGAAAGAAATGGACACAAGGAGGCTACCGAAGCTCCGAACACAGCCAGAACTCGATGGCTTGGACTGAGTATTGGAGCAACAGCATGGGCTCGTTAAGAAAATAACTGAAAATCTGGGTTCATGACTTTAGTGCTCCCGTCATCTTGTTAGCCTAGTTTAGTCTCTTAGCTAGTCATGCCTGCGAGTCTGAGCTTGAGTCTGATCTACCTTCCATCGTTGGCTGTCCTCGGCACGCTGCTTTCAGTAATCTTGAGACCAATGGCTGCATCCCGTCCACTTTCAGTCGCAATACCTTCCACACACAAATCCGAAACCGATTTTCTTCTAAATTCCCGGCTCCTTTTCTTCTTGAGCAGAGTGTACATTTCCACTGATGATGGTGATTTTTGGCAACGCAAAGCGAATCCTATAACCGCAAGAAATCAATTTATTAGGTTTCTGCCTCAAATGCGAGTCCATTTGACTCAACCCACTGTCCGATGCACTCTCTCTCTCAGCCTCTGCCTCTGGGGCATCACTAACCAACTCTCAACTTAATCAAATTATTGATCCAAAGTCGGTCAAGTCAAGGATAAACCTCAAAAGTCTTCCCCCATCCACCACGCACCCACCCACCCACTGTCTCGGGGATGGCCCGTCGTCTTAATAAATTTACAATCGATAGGGAAATTAATTTTGAAAATTTCAAATGAAAATGTTTACATTCGAGCATTAATTTATCCTCCATCCGTGGCACCACCACTCCTGCCCCTCCCCACGCCGGACGACGAACTGCAACTGGAAATTAATTTGAGCAATTCGAGTGATTTATCGACTCGAGTTGTGTGGTCATTACTCCTCATTATTCCCATTATTTCCCATCAAAGCCATTCATCTTGCATGGCGCGTTGGTGGGCGATGGGCGATGGGCGATGGGCGATGGCCCCTCTCGTCTCGCTCATTATTCAGTTAATAGGGAATGCACACGTTCGCCGAAATGTATCTGATTACCAGATTCATCCTCTGCCCACCACACACCCTGCTGCTGCTTCGGCTGCTGTGTGTGCAAATAAGTATCTTCTGTCAGTTTCACAGAAGTTCGAGCGGGCCTCTATCGAGTGCGCGAGGAGTTCTTGAGAAAAATTCATGTTTAAACACTGACACTTGACACCTATTGGCGCTGGGAGGCCGGCTAAGGAGATGCGCGACGTACCTTCGAGAGTGCGCTTGCCTCCGTGTGTGTGCGTGTTTGTTTTTTGATTTGGGAAAGAATAACAAAAGTCTCATAGAACTGTCATGCAGAAGTAGCATCAACGGCAGCAGCAACCGCTCATCATCATCATCGTCGTCGTCTCTCGACAGACAGCTAGACAGAGAGAGCGACTGCGCTCAAGAGGGCATTTGTCTTCCACCAGAAGTGGCCACTTATGCGTCGGTCCTTGGGCCGCCCGGGCGGGGTGCACCGTAGCACCGCACCAACTGCCAGCAGTAGTGCGTCGTCGTCGTCGTGTAGGTAAATACAAATTAATTCCACTTAAACAAAACCAACGACCGAAAGTGGTTACTATTATTATTTCTCATCGCGTCGCCCGGACGACGGCCACAGGAGCGATCTGGGTTTTGTGATAAACTCCTTCTGGCTGCTGGCTGGCTACCTGATTTCAAGGAATCAGACGTTGACTGGTTAAACAAATCGCCGAGCCCAACGAGCACCTCTCCTGGGGCTCCTCGTTCGATTTGTATCTGTGAAGTCGCTGATTAATGTTTTACAAATTTCCACGTTTAGATATTTCATTTTGTGGACCTCTCAAGTGGTCACTTAAAGTTGCACCTGTAGGTGAGCGCATTGAGCCAGTCGTCGACGATGATGACACACATCTGCTGTTGAGAGGCGGTGGCGATTGGACAAATCTTGGCTCGTATTTGTTCCGGTTCTCATTTGTAGTCGCAGCAGAAGTGGCTTCGAGAGCGGTGCGCAGTGCATGGGCGAAATTAATGGAAAACCCCGAGGAGATACAGTCGAGAGATTTTCCTCGATTCGTTTGTCTTTTCGTTTGCCTTTAATGGGAGCCCCGAAGTGGGCCCCGGGTTGGCGAGGACTTTTGTGGTGGCACACAAAGCGACACACCGTCGAGATGGGATCGATAGCCGAGGTTGAGGGTGATTTTTTCTTGTAATTGGTAGATACATCAAAGGGAGAGTTAGGGAAATCGATTTCGTATGGAAATGAGGGCGCGAGGGGCCTGTAGTCGCGAAGACCTTGTTAGGCAGCTATTTTGGGTATTTATCTGTCGTTGGTTCGCGTCATTAGTCTCTGTCTAAGGTGCAGCGCATCTGGTGGGAGCGGGTGTGTGTCTTTAATTTGAACGAACTGAGTGCTAGTCGACTGAATTGCGGCGTTCCATGGGTTTATTTGGCTCTAAAGTGGATGTGGACTCATTTTGAGAATTTTTCAATCTAACTTGAATTAGGAATAAGAACGTATTTCTAGTGGACAACCCTGTGGCAGGCCACGTTTTCTTTTACTGATGGGGAGTTACTCCAAGGAGTCCAATTTTGTGTACTAAACTGATGGCAGCGGAAGGCGAATTTGAAAAAAAGGAGAACTCCTAGTGCCAACCTTGTGGCACACCATGTTTTCTTCTACTGTTGGGCTCCAAGCAGTGCTATTTTTCGCATTACGTCTAGAACAGTAGAAGAAAACATGGACTGCCACATTTGAGCAGCAAAATTATTCACTGGCACTTGAATTTGAACCAAAAAAGTAGGAATCGTCAGCCCTTCAGTGGACAACCCTGTGTTTTCTTTTACTGTTGGGCACCAAGCAGTCTTATTTTTTGTACTACAACTGAAGGGACTGGAACGTGAACTTGAAAAAAAAGAAGAAGAGCTCCTATTTTACAAGTCTGTGGCACTCCATGATACAACATTCGAGTAGGTGGCGAGATTTATTTGAGGTTACGGAACTTGAATTTAAAAAAAGAAGAAGATCTAGACAACCAAGTGACCCTCCTGGTTTTTTTCACGACTCCTTCCTTTAGCACCACATTTGAGCAGCAACCTTGTGGCCCTCCAGGTTTATTCACGACTCCTTCCTTTAGCACCACCAGCAGCAAAATTATTCAGTGACACTTGAACTTGAACTAAAAAAAAGTAGAGATCATCAGCCCTCCAGTAGACACTCCTGCGGCACTCCATAAATTTCGTAAAGCCACGCTTCTTCCTTTGGCACTACATTTGAGTAGCGAGATGTATAAGTGCTTAAGGAACTTGAACTTGAACCAAGGAATAAGCGTAGGAACCAACGGATAACTCTGTGGTACTCCGTGGTTTTGTCACATTGGAGAGATTTTTCACTGCTTACAGAACTTGAATTCAAATAAAAAACAAGAAATAGTGGGTACCAGTGGATAACCCTGTGGTGCCTCGTGTTTTCTTATCTGTTACTAAGGTCTTCTCCTCCATCTTCCACCATTGGAAATATTCAGGATACAAACTGCAGCACGCACAGCTCTGAGACTCAAAACAATCCGATTGTGGACCGAACTCAACACTGGCCACTCAACCATTCTCAAGGAATTCAATTTCCTTCCTAGCGACGATGACCGCCTACCCAGGCCATCTTCGAGAAGAAATTCTCAATCAGCATTCCTTCCAGATCGGACTGAATGTCTGACAGGCAAACGCTGAAAGATCCTCTGCGCATTTTCACAGATGGATCAAAGACGAAAGAAGGGGTGGGTGCGGGTGTCTATTCTCAAGATCTCAACATTGCTATCTCCGTGAAGCTCCCTGATCATTGTAGCGTTTTTCAGGCGCTGTCTTGGCTCAAAAACAATGTGATATCAAAAAGGGATATCACCATCTGTTCCTATAGTCAGGCCGCAATAAAATCCCTGGACAATGTCATGTTCTACTCTAAAACGTCCCTTAATTGCAGGCTGTCTCTTAACGAGATGGCCGAGCATTTCAACATTGACCTCATGTGGGTGCCGGGACACTCTGACATACCAGGAAACTGCAAAGCCGACGAACTCCCCATGTGTGGTAGAACCTCATCCCTAACAATAGCAGGGGTACCACCTCCCATGCCGATCGTTACAGCTTACCATCGTCTTTAGATCCACACAATTAAAACCACCAACAACAAATGGCTAGAAGGCACTACCTGCCTTAAACAAAATAAATCTGGCCATCACTTAACCTAAAACGGTCACTCAGTCTACTTGGACTCAGCAAGCCCTCATTAAGGACCCTCATTCGAGTCATAACCGGGCACTGTGTAATTGGCACTCATGCTCCCAGGATGGGTGCTTTGCTGAAGCTGCATGGATGAAGAGGAGGAAGAGAACACTCATCACCTTCTCTGCTCCTGCAGTGCTCTTGCCAGTCGTAGGTTCCTGCACATAGGAGCCTACTACTTCAGCGGCGGTAACGAGCTAAATAGTACCAGCATTGGCCAACTAAATCGGCAGCAGCACCAGCTGGTTCCAGCGCTAGGAGAAGTCAATCCGCGTGGTATCACAATGGGCCTACTCTGGCCTAAGTGTGACTGCCCTTTAGCAGTCAGCTACTACAACCTAACCTAACCTAACTAAGGACTTAGGCGCGTTCCTTCTGAAGTGTGATGAGCTTATGAAATTCAAAATGTTGGGTCCCAGTCGACTACTTTGATGTAAAAATAATACAGATGGCGCTGCAGCACGTAGAGGGCCAGGGCGTAGCTTCTCATCAACCACTCGTGCTGAGCGTGCTACTGTTCTTGCACGAGTGGAAGGGACCGACAGTTTTGTGGCGACTCCGAATGGCCGAAGTTTGAGAAGCTGTATCCAGACAGGGAATACTCTTTGAGCATGGTCAGAGAGATTTAAGGGCGTGCAACGTTTTTTTCGTACAGACCAGTCATGGATCCTTGATGTCGACGGACAACGCCACTAGCCACCATTTTAGTCTCAGACAGAGGGGACTTTTTCTGGCGATTAGTCCGCTACAGTTTGTTTGATTTTATAAAACTTGGAGGAAATCGCGGATATCTAAGTCAAGGCAACATTACAATGGAGGTCGGCCTGAAGCCCCTTAGATTTGTCCAATCAACGAGGACCATAAAGACGTAAATCTGGGCCCGAAAGGGGGAATTCGTAGTCCATTCTGTCACAGCAGCGTCAAGTGCATGCTTCCATCATGAGACAACTCTTAAGACGCCCATCCTCAGGGAACCACCACAAACCAAATCCCAGCCAAGTTCGCACTCCCCTCGAATTGGTTCTTAAGTACTCTTCCCCCTGCAATGAAACACAAGTGAACATCAAAGACCCGCCGACGACGCTGAGAACTGTCCAATCTCACAGAACAACCGAGCTTCATTACACGCCCGACATGAACTTCGATCGAAGTCTGATCAGCGTCACCGCTCTCGAAAGCCACCCCCCACGACATTGGAAATCGAATTTTCGACGCGATAAGAGCTTCCTTGTCTCGCGGCGGATGCCTCTGAGAACTGTCGACGACAGACGAGCGACGCAGCTTGACCCATTGACCCCACTAAATGCGTCCCAGCAGATAAACGCGCTCTCCCCTTCCCCAGCGGATGATGCCAGATGTGAGATAAGTCCCACATGGAAATCGTAAGCCCTTAATGGAAACCGATTCAATTGTGACTTCCCAAGAACCTCACGTACCCGTCCCGTAATCTGGGGGAGCTTTACTCGCGCGGCGAAAATAAACTTCTGGCACAGCTTAGCGCTGTCACGGCAACACCCCTTATTTATGAATTTTAATCGCGCTGTCAGTCCAGGTTCCACACGAGATGCATGTGCACTGTGCATCGCCGACAACCTTGAGTGTGCACCTAACTCGAGAGTGGCCCGGCCATCCACGCATTAGCGCCTAAATTATGAATTCACCGACTGGTTATGAGTGCTCTGGATGCGCCGTGCTATTTGTGGACGGCGACGCAGCAATTCACGTGAAACCACGTTGTGCCGATGGAACGAGTGCCACAGACAAAAGACGAGAGAGACAAGGCCCGTCTTCAAAGGCATTCCAATTCACTTATAAATAATTTCGTCTCTTCGCCTTATCTCGAAATTTTAATTCGAAAACGGGAGGGAATCCCATTCAGTCGGCCGTGCGCGAGAGCGAGTATCTATCGCCGTCTTATTGAATAAAATGCGTGCATGCATGCGCGCACTTGACAGGAGCGACGACGCGACTGCCCGCCCGTCCTGCCAACAGCATTATTCACTCCCTTGTCTTGGGCGCCCCGAGGCAACGGGGCGAACGAAGAACGCTGTTTTCTTTCAGGGAAATGTTTTAAAATTAAATTAGTAGACGTAACGAGCGGAGTTGACGGAGTGGGCGGAGGGCTGGGAGGCTGACGCAAAGAGTTCAAGACAAAATGCTGATTATGAGGGCGCTCCGGAGAGGAGAGCTTGTTAGTCACCATGCGCTCGATGTTAATGGTGATGGCTGGCAGGCAGCAGGCAGCAGGCGTTGGTGCTTTTAATTAAACCCACATGCGCGCAATGCAACATGGCCCACTGGACGTGGGATCTCCACCGCGGGGACGGGTGCAATCGAAATGAATTTGCGCGAGTTTGCAAGCGCGGTCTAATGGACAGGCAGCTGCGATTCGAGTGAGCCGGACACTTTCACTCGGCGCGCCATTTAAGTAGCCCCCGACGACAACTGCCCAGTCGTCGTCGCCGTAGTCGTCGTCGGGGGCCGCCAATAACCACGACAAATAGATGCAGATACCGACTGGATGTGCACTTTGTCCGCGACTGGGGAGAGTGCACATGTCTGTGGGCTGTGCTTTGTGCGGCGATTTATGAGTAACGCACTCGAGTCGGTCGGTATTTTTATGCAACTCTGGAGTCGGCGATGGGATGCTGACCAGGCGACGGACTGTGTGAACGGGAGGAGGTTTCTCTGTGAGGTGGTCACGGTTGGGTGGGTTGTAGAGGCGATGTGGAAACGGAGTGATTGCATAACGAGGTGCCGAGAGAGGGCGAAGCCGCGGTGGCTTTAGGCCGCGTTGGACAGCTTTAATGTTGTGAGTGGTAAAACACACGTCCTTTCATCGACGGTTGATGGATGATGTGGAGGAGGTTCGGTTGGGAGTCGAAGGTCCGATGGTTGAAATGGACTTTCGTGGGTTGAGACAGGCTTTGAAACTGAAAACTGAGAGGACTTGCTGAGGGCTCAAAGTCTATTGAACGCGAACGAGCACCGAGAGACTGAAATGAATGCCAAATTGAGGGAGACAACGCGGCAGACACTGACACTGACGAGGAGTGTGGCCAACATGCAAGGACAGGCTTAAGGGCTTCTCGAAGGACGGCGAGGTGAGACCTTTTTTCCGCTCTCAGCCCACAATGCGGCGTCCTGTCTCCAGTCGAAAATCTCCAAGGCGCTGTCAGTTTTATGGCAGTGCTAGGGGATTCTCGATAGGTAAGGATAGGCTTGGTTAAAGGGGCTTTAAAGGATGGTTGGTTTAGGTGGCTACCCAGCTTGGCTCAAACTGGGAACAAGTACCGCAGTTGAGTTCGGTTTTGGTAGCACACCTCGTAGAGCAGGGTTATGGCCGTTGTGGTCCCACGTGGGGTTGACGTGGTTACTGTGAAAGCCCAGTCCAGTCACAGCCAGTTTTGTCAGTGAACTCCAGTATTTCGCTTGCTGTAAGACCTAAGTCGTCCCAGTCCTGCTTGAGGCATGGTCTTTGTCAAAAACGGATAAAGTTGCGCTTGGCTGCGTTGAGAGGAAAATTCCTGACGTGACTTTCGGTCCCGTCTGCATTGATGGTGAGTGGAGGAGGAGATACAACGACGAACTGTACGGTCTGTTCAAAGGTATGGACTTAGCCCGTAGAGTGAAGATCCAAATATTGAGATGGTTAGGCCATGCATAGCTGAGGAAGCCAATGCTACGGCCCTTAAAGTCTTCGAATCCAGTCTTCAAATCCACGGTGCAGTAAAAGAAGACCGCTGCTCAAGTGGCGTAGGCAAGTGTAAAGGGACCTCAACCAACTGTGCGTGGAAAACTGGAGTCAGCCAGCTAAAGCTCGAGTTGCCTGGAGACGCTTGTTGGTTGAGGCCCAGGTCCACCACGGACTGTAGCGCCACATTTAGTACGTTGTCTTGCTGAGATCACTAAGATTGTCGAAAAAGTAGAAGCCTGTGACTGTGTGACTTTCACGATGGAGGAGAGTGCACCACCTGCAGACGAGGTGGTGTACATTTTCCTTCTCTTCTTCATCCAGGCAGCTTCTGCAGAAGTCTTTTGACAATAGCCCAGCCTTTTGCATGAAGACCGAAAAGGCAGTGTCCAGTGATTTCACCCACAGCTAACTAACTAATCTTGGATCCTCTGAGGGAGATCAGGCTGTCAGACCTTTAAGGATCAAGGTTGGGCCATCTGCCACGTGATACCTGTTTTCCAACTGGAATCAATCGCATGCTTGATCGCTGTAACTTGAAGGTAGCTGAGGGAGTGCCTACGTATGTCGCCTGTGATTTCGTGGAAGGGCAGTTTTGTGGCTAGCTCAGCGAGCTTAACAGCTTCATAGCTTCCCATGATACCTCTATGTCCTGGCAGTAATAATAATAAGGCATAGCATAGGCAGGGCCTAGCTTCTCAGCAACCACTCGTGTTGTGCGTGCTATTGTTCTCACACGAGTGGAAGGGACCTACAGTTTTATGCCGACTCCGAACGGCCAAGTTTGAGAAGCTTTCTCTAGATAGGAAATACTCTTTAAGCATTGTCAGTAACTCGTAGGAGGTGGGGTAGTGAAAATTGTGTTCCTCGCCCAGAGCAGGAATCGAACTTACGACGTCGAGGTTGGTGTAGATGCGCATACCCACAACGCCACGGGCCACCTGGCAGTTGCACACGCGAATTTTTAACTGTTCCATTAACTGTATCATGTTCCACCTCAGCCAGGACAAGGCTTCGTAAATTGCCACAACTTCCGCTTGGAAGACACTGCAGGGGTTAGGTTGACGAAGAGATTCTCGGTAAGTCTTGGGGTCTTTCACCAAAAAGATCGGCTGTTATAAGGCCCCTTCTGTCCCAACTTCTTTGATTGGCGCTACAGTCCGGGGTGGACCTGGGTCTCAACCAATATGTTTCTCCAGCTAGCACTAACTGCTGCCGCCCGCTGCTCTCATCAAGTTGGTTGAGGTCCTTTTCCTCTCGTTCGACGACGTCGTCTGTTGTGTTGTTCCAATGGGTCGGCATCGAAATCTCTTCGGGTCGGAACTGTGGTGTCCATCCGCTATACAAGACCACGACAGCTTAAGCGTTGGATCGAAAGACGTTTAACTAGGTGCATGCCGTTGTACAGCCCATACAGTTCGTGCTTGAATCTTCTCCTCCAGACGCCATCAACCCAATCAGGACCAAAGATCGAACGCAGAATTTTTCTGTCAAAACGACCGCTTTCAATAGCTTCCATGTCTCTGTCCTTCTCTCCTAACCCTTCACGTAAATACGCAACTGCTTCTTTTTACTTAGCTACAAAGAACAGTCTGTCAGTCTGTCTTGTCTAGACAGGAGCATTTCCTTACACTCCTAGCCATGCCCTTGATTCATTGCGGGATCTCCTCCTCTTGGATATACACGTAATGCGATGCATTCTCCAGACCACCTTCCTTCTGAAAAGGAGTGCTCTTTGGTTTATAGGACCTTGTCCACCGCATTTCATTTGACCCCAATCTTATAGATTTGTTGGCTGACGCACGGAAGCCAGTACTTCTGTTGATGAGCACATACAAAGTCGACTTCCTCTGCACAGTGCAATGGGTGTGGACAGAATCTGAGGCAAGAAAGGAATGTTGTCGAATTCTTACGGACGGCTCCAGAATTGTGAACAACAGGTGCAAGGGGTGCCTGTAGAGACAGCCAGGCTAGACTCAAGGCCTTGCTCAACCTTTAGACAGAAAAGTTGAAGAATGCAAGTCCTCCCTGAAATTGTTCTCATGCTAGTCTGGGTGCCGAGTTGTCACGGGATCGCTGGAAATTATCAGAAAAATTATTAATTATCTGAAAAATTATCAGATCAGAAGAGACATCATTTTCAGGGCCTGAACCTGCGATGGGACTACCTGCATACTTCGTTAGGGTCTCCATCGATGCCTGGGACTCCCGAGAACACGAGTGGAGATGGCATGACTTCTCAGGATGCAGACAGACTAAGCGCATGCTTTCTAACTTCTGTAGGAGATCCGCGGCATTCTTGTAAGCCCTTGACAGAACAGACTGCAGACGGACATCATCAAGTTTGCCTGGCCAAAGCGACGAAAACCTCTGCGACGTCTGCGAAAAAGAAGATACTGCAGAGCACGTACTATAGCAAACGTAGGTTGGTTGGTTGGAGCAGTTTTTGGGTCTGAGTGCTCCAGTGTAGTATTTTAAAAACCTTCTTCTGTTTCAATGTGTGGCGCTACAGTCCGGGGTGGACCTGGGCCTCAACCAACAAACCTCTCCAAATAGGACGATCTCTGGTAGCTGTCTCCAGACTTGCACTCCAAGATGGTTGATGTCCTTCTCCACTTGGGTGCGACACCTTAAACGCGGCCGTCCTCTGTTTCGTTGTCCCACAGGCCTTAAAAGCTGGCGACAAAACAAGAAGCAGTAGGAACTCGGATATCGGGAATAGATCATCGTTGACGACTGTATACGACAGGGCTTGACAAGTTGAAGACAACGCTCGAGCCTTAGTTCCTCTGTTCCATCCTCCAGCTGAACGGACGGAGTCTAGAGTACAGCGACAGAGGGCACTTGTCCAAACTGAAGAACCCGGCATCAGGCAGCACTTCAAGCGGCAGCTAACCACCGTGCCCCGTAACACCCATGAAGCATCCCTAAAAGTCTCGTCCATCACAAAAATGCCGATCCCATCTCGTGGCCGCTTTAAAAGCGACTCCAAAAGCCGGCCGAATCACCTGCGATATGAGTTTCCAATTTATTGGCATGAACCGGCGGCGCGCCAAACCACGGATTGCGGCCCCAACAAAAAAATTACGATCTCCACACATGCGAGACCACTCGTAAACTACCCGCCCGAGATCGATGCCGATAACTGTCCACCGCCGCGCCGCGTTTTGAGGAGCACTGCATCCGTGAGGTAATATGAGTATTTTGTTTATTACATGACTGCCCACTGCTGCAGCAGCGCCCCCCTTCCGAGGACCGTATCATCCGACAGATATCGGAGATAATGCGCACTACTCCCGTGAGAGGAGGACGCAGGCACTGAACGGAAAAAAAACCCTCGATTAAACGAACCAAGTGCATGCAGGATGGCAGGAGGAGAGCAAGCTTCTGGGTACGCGCTCGTACGAGCAATTAAAATTTTGGAGAATTATTCGAAGGGAAATCGACTTTTATGGGCGTTTGTCCGTCGCCAGCGGACCGGGGGAGCGATGCTCGTTCGAAGTAAATTACATTGATGCCATCAATGGCCCGCAGGAAGACAGGACCATTTAAATTAGACTCAATTACAGTTGAAGGGTCTTTATGGTGGGACGGCGGGCTCCGCGATGGGTTCGATTGAGGATGGATTTCGGGAAAAAAAAACGACGTTTAGTCGTCGATAGAGCGGCGAATGGGAGATTAAGTGCCACGGAATCACCGGTCAGCCGCGTGTTTGCTTAACGAATGCGATAAGTAATTGCTTGGCATTGTCTATGATCGGCGGGGGAGGGGATGGGGGCAATAAAGTCGGTCTGAGGGCTGGTCAGCGGTGAGTGTACGGGCATGATGTACTTGTCGGTACTGAAATTGAATTTCCTGGGAAATCTGAATTGTGGATGGATCGGAGGTGTTTTTATGACGAACCTAGGGTGTGTCTAGACATTAAGTAGGACATTTGATGGCAAACTGCATTCCGAGTGTGTTGCTCATGAGTCGTTAGTAATGCACTGCCACAACGGCGCTGTTGGGCGTACCTAGGACCTCTGTACACCGTTTTCCATGTTTTCTGACGTGTGTTAGCCGATCCTTAGACGTTGGCACTCATCCGACGACATCGAGATTTTGACCCCAAAAAATTGACAGTGGTTAGTAAGGCATTTTTGTCGATTTTGGCCCTCATCTTCCGACCGCCACAGTGGCGCTACTAGGCGTACCTAGGACCTCTGTACACCGTTCTCCATGTTTTCTGACGTGTGTTAACCGATCCCGAGAAGTTGGCCCGCTTCCGACGACATCCAGATTTTGACCCCAAAAAATTGACAGTGGTTAGTAAGGCATTTCTGTCGATTTTGGCCCTCATCTTCCGCCTGCCACAGCGGCGCTACTAGGCGTACCTAGGACCTCTGTACACCGTTTTCCATGTTTTCTGACGTGTGTCAACCGATCCCGAGACGTTGGCACGCTTCCGACGACATCGGAATTTTGACCCCAAAAATTGACAGTGGTTAGTAAGGCATTTTTGTCGATTTTGGCCCTCATCTTCCGCCTGCCACAGCGGCGCTATTGGGCGTACCTAGGACCTCTGTACATCGTTTTCCCTGTTTTCTCACGTGTGTCAACCGATCCCGAGACGTTGGCACGCATCCGACGACATCGAGATTTTGACCCAAAAAAACTGACAGTGGTTAGTAAGGCATTTTTGTCGATTTTGGCCCTCATCTTCCGACCGCCACGGCGGCGCTACTAGGCGTACCTAGGACCTCTGTACACCGTTTTCCATATTTTCTGACGTGTGTTAACCGATCCCGAGACGTTGGCACGCATCCGACGACATCGAGATTTTGACCCCAAAAAATTGACAGTGGTTAGTAAGGCATTTCTGTCGATTTTGGCCCTCATCTTCCGACTGCCACAGCGGCGCTACTAGGCGTACCTAGGACCTCTGTACACCGTTTTCCATGCTTCCTCACGTGTGTTAACCGATCCCGAGACGTTGGCGCACATCCGACGACATCGAAATTTTGACCCCAAAAAACTGACAGTGATTAGTAAGGCATTTCTGTCGATTTTGGCCCTCATCTTCGGACTGCCACAGTGGCGCTACTAGGCGTACCTAGGACCTAGGGACACCGTTTTCCATGTTTTCTGACGTGTGCTTACCGATTCTGAGACGTTGGAGCGCTTTCGACTACATCGACATTTTTACCTGAAAAACTGATATTTTCATCCGCGAGCAATTTTGAGGGCCTTTACCCGCATTATCGGTCACCAAACAAATAATAATCCACAGCTCAGCTCAGAGATACACATCTACCGCGGCCGCAGATTAACTTGTAGATACCCTAATCCCCGTGGATGGCCACAAAACCTGCCGGTTTTTCGCAGATGTTAACACCAATAAAGTATCTCCGAAGCCGGTCGATTCAAACGAAATTATGAGACGCTCATTAAAACGTCCCGCATCTATTTCGGCGCCCAGCGCGACTCTGGCACGCCGGACATTAGTGAAAATTTATGCATACTTAGCCAAATGTATCCACAAATCGCTCGAGCGTCATTAGTCCGGACGAGAGAGCTGTGTTCACAGTCGATTTATCGATGGGTCGCCGGACTACAACTTCGATCTGACTCGAGCCCCATCGGCGCGCCGCTCCACTTGTGACGTGTCGACCGAGAGCTGTTCCCAAGCCCGGTCTCATTTGCATACGTACACGATTGCTCATCGTGGAAGCGATTCATCACGGTGATAAAACACCCGCGCCATATGTCGCGCTGTTGGTGATATAATTTCTCAACGCAGCCTCATAAGCACTGCCGCCGCTCTTTGTGTGCCTGCGGATGGCGATAGATGCCGCAGCGATCATCGTAGACTTTTGTGCGAATAAATTACGACCTTGACCAGATACAAAACGCCTCGCCGAGCGTTTGACACCAAAAATGAGGAATTTCTCCGCTTCCCTCTGAAGACACAGCGAGTCCTCGAGACAGATTGTGGGTAGTTCACAAAAGAGTTCGAACACAGCGCGCGGCGTGCATGTTGAGAGATGCTTTCTTGATTTATGGCCCGCGACCGCCCTCCAATAAATCAGCCATAAATCGATTCGTCTTCACGGCGCGCACACATTCGTTTGGAGTCTCTCCCGCTCGCTGGCTGTGCGTCTGGTTTGTTTTGATAATGGCGCGATGTGATGAGCGACGCCAGTGGAATGGTTTCGTTTTTGTGGTCGCTGACCGCGGGCGCGCGGTGCTTGTTGATTCTTTTCATCGTTTCCCACTGACCTTTCATTTCGTCGGGCCATCCATCCGAGTTCACATTCAAATTCTGTGGAACCCCGTGACGGGATTAGTGCGCGTTCCGTTCCGGTTGTGGTGTGCTTTGCTCATCCAACACCTCTTCAATCTTCGCCTTGGTACTCCACTCAACGCACCGCAATGAGTGCCTATTTCGGCGCCTCGGCATCTAGCACCCAGGCCGAGCGAACGACGAACAAATATAGACACATCCATGCGGACTTTAATGAGCGAGGGAAAGAGTTGCTCGCCCCCTCCATCGTCCACCCCCCGCACGCAGCGAACAACCGAAGCGTGTGTTCGTGTGCGCCTGTGTGCCTGTAAGTAAGATCCACGCTGCGTCGAAAACTGTTTGTTTAATTAAATAAATTTTTGTCACTTTATGTGCACCCTGCTGTTAGTTCATATTTATAGAATTTATCCTCGAACCTCGGATATGAATGAGTGTCGCCGCCGCGTCGAGATCTGCACGCTGGAGGGGCACACAGTCACCGATCGATAGAGAGACGCATGTAAAGCTTGGAAATGCGGGCCTGCCGATGGCATAGCATCGAGAGTGAATACAGTTGCCATAGATCAATATATCATCGATGCATAATGGGGTGCCACAGGGGAGACGATTAGGTTCGATATTATTAATCACTTTGTTAAATGTTTGGAATTGTTTCTCGTGGGATTGTCTGGCGGCGGATGGCAGATGGTGCATTTGAAGATGAATCTGGTCGTCGAACTGTAAACTGACAAGAGTACGGTGCCTGCGCGGCCGATGACAACAATCGAGTTCATTGGACAATCAAAGTGGGCCGTGGGATGGTGGCGATGAAGTGAAGAAACGAGCGGAACTCTTTTGTAAAACGTTTCCGATGGGGAGTCGGAATTTGACAATCGAGTGAAATCTATTTTTACGAGGACAGCAGCGGCGAGAGAGTGTTTTTCCGCCTTGGCTAGTTCATATTTCAAAATCGAATGAAAAGTAGCGAGAAGCATTGTCGAAGTTCAAGGTGCCGGCAAATTCTTCTGGAGACTCAAATATAAACTTCACTTACCAAAAGGGGACGAGCCTTACCAGCGAATCCAACGAACCCAAGAAAAGTTAACGAATTCAAAGAAACTCAACGGATCCAATGAAAGATCGAATACAACGAAACTGAACGAGTCAAACGAACCCAACCGGGTCCACTGATACCCGTAGTTCGGCCACAGCCTATTGAACTGAAGCCAGAAGACAAACCGCAATCGGATGAAGAACCTTCTGCCGGCTTCTGCCGGTGAACCCTCAGTCATAACCAATCGAACTAAAGCAAATCGCCTCAGTATTAAGACCTGAAGAACCCAAGCCACAGCAGACAGTTGCACTGGAGGATGCTAGCATCGGCCTTTGTGTCTGAGTGACAGAAAGACTTGCCTAAATGAACTTCCTGACAATCCTGACGCACGCCGGTGCACAGTTCCATGTTTGCCTAACCACATTGCCAAATGCAGGAAATCCGGTAAGGTGGCGCTACAGTCCGGAGTGGACCTGGGTCTCAACAGCGGCTGAAGAGAAATCAGAACAAAAAAAAGGGGCTGCTGAAGCAATGTGCTCTTATAAGCACAATGGAGCTGATGTTGCCAATTCATGGAAGCTGCACGAGATCTGCATCTGCATATGAGTTGTCTTGTGGCGTGCGTCAGAGTCCAGTGAGTGTGGTCTAGCCGCAGAGTCGTGTTGCGTCGAAAAGGAGGTTGTCAGCACTCTTGATGTCGTTGAAAACATCTCTGAGACACCATCCTGGGCAATGGCGTTCTGGTTAGGAAACGCCGGTGTACTGATCACCATCAACAGAACGGTTGCCGCAAGCAACAATGTCGCCGCTTGCAACACAAACCTTGGCTACAACAACCAACGAAGAGTCCGGTAACAGTTCCTCGGGACAAAACAAATCAATGGAGTCCCAAGTCGGTTTGGAAAAACCGCAGAGTGCCTTCTGCGTAGGATGTGTAGTCCTAACTGCAAGGAAGGCGAAGAGTGAGCTTTACGGACCTCCCTTACTTGTCGGGCCGGCCATCCAAAGAAGTTCCGAGCCAAAGCAAATGCTCCCTTTTTTCGCTGACGGTTGTGGGCTTCCTCTCCTTCTCAAATCAGGAGGCTTGAATTGGAAGACCCCCTAAGCTGGAGCGTTGGTGTCCATGCGCTCGATGTGGCCGACCCAGAGTAGTCGATGGTTTGGCGTTAAGACCAGCAATTGCTGTATATCCTTCCAAAACGGCTCGTTGGAATCACGCAACGTTGTCGATATCATCTGCATATGCCTAAAGTTGCAGTAATTTGAGCTCAACTAAGCGCAGGACAAAAATTCCTTCACTACACTTAGGGCGCATGGACACCGGTGCTGCAGCTAAGGTCTCCCAATAGCTTTCTGCCTGAGGATGAAGACCAAATCTATCTTCCAATCCTGAATTGAAAGAAGAGGAAGACTGAGTCTTTGGAAGCTCAACAAGCTCAACGGTGGAACAATACTTCGGAGGAAACAAACTCACCTCAATAGCAGAAGCCCTACCGAAGCCCTATCCACAATACAAGCACCTACAGCCGTCTAGTACAGCGTGATTTGTCGTGAACAATTCATGACATTTAATTTTTGAGCACGGTATCATGTAAATGTTGGCCACGACTACCTCTGAGGTGGTCCATTCGTAAAAGGTCCAATTTTGGGCGACTTCCTCGAGCATAGCGCCTGGCATCTCGCACATAACACGAGTAGTGTTGGCTTCCAAGGCGCGTCATTCGAGCTGGCTTATTTCTGCAGATCTGAGACTATACATATCATCAGTGAAAGGAGTCAAAAGATGTGATATCGAACGATATAGGCTCTCAAACGTGAAATTATGTATGTTCCCACTAAAATGATTCCTCAACAAGTTCATCCATTCCTTGACGAGTTTTGTAGCTCGTAGGGCGTTCAGTTGAGCTCACCGAGACCATGTGCTTCAATTTTAGGAAGCACATAGTCGAATACGTGGCAAGTCACATCAAGCCGCTGAGAATGTCAATGAATCTATGGTCACGGACTTCGCGTACACTCTTAGCTATAAATGCCATAGTCTCTTCAATACGTGCTAGATGTGGTGTAACCGGTCGAGTATCATCCACTAACTGGAGCACAAATTTGCGAATGGTACTGGCTATAGTGGTGGTCTTCGTAAGTGCCTCGAATCGCAAGAAAAACAGTTCTCACAGAAGGCGGATTTTCATGAGAAATTTGGAGGCGCTGTTGTGATGTGAGTCCTTTCGTGATGACTTGCCAAACGATACTGAACAAAAATGACAAAGCAGCTTGATAGGAATCTCGTTTGTCTGTTGAAAAAAAAAACCTCACGAATAATCACCCTTTACAAGCACCTACAACCGTCTATAGTCTATAATCTAAAAGTACAAAGGCTTTTCTACAGACTCACAATCTAATCACAAAGGCCCCACTCCCTTACAGCGTGGCCTTGGTCTTGGACAAACAGCTCTGCATTTGCTCAAAAGATCATAAGATCTGCTCAGACTGAAACAGAATGTAATACCAAAAGTGACACATCAACTCGCCTCTGGATCAACTGCTCCTGTTGTGCATGCTTCGACTTCCTCATGGGTGGAGGGGGAATGTAATTCTACGATGAATCTTTACGCAAATGTACGATGAGCAAAACGAAAGATCTGCTTTTTGGCGCCGTCTGCGTCGGATGAAGGGTCCTCCCTGCGAGGGAGGTCAATGGAGGAGAAGACACAACCGCGCAGTCTATAGGGCGAACCAAGATGTGGATGTAGTCCGGAAGACAAAATTGCGTCGACTAAACTGGCTCGGCCACATAGGGTGCATGTGCAAATCTCTTATATCTTCAAGTCCTGGATTGAAAAGAAGAGGAAGACTCAGTCCGGAAGTAGAGTGCCCTCAATATTTCCTGCTTACACTAACGCAACAGGAAGCTCAACGATGTGGAAAACAAAGTCACATGCATCTCTACGACGAATTCCATCGTTGTCGAAAATAGACTACGAACTTTAAAAAATCTGTAACAGAATTCATTCGTAGTAGAATCAAGGAAAAATCAGCTATTTACAGGCGTCTAGTCTGCAAGTAGATACTTTCGCTCAGACTCATCATCCAGTCACTGAGATGCGCTTCGCTAATTGCGTGGTCTTAGTTTTGGACCGACCAACCTCTACTCAACCGATCATAAGATGTGCTTAAACTGAAACAGAGTGACAAAGCAACTGGCCTCTGGATCAACTGCTCTTGTTTTGCGTGCTTCTACTCCTCCTTCAGTTTGCTGCTAATTCTTGGTGCCCCTTTGAAAGATTTACGTCGGATGCATGGTGGACCTGTGAAGAGAGTGGCATAAAGTCACAATCAATCTGCAAGCTGTACCAGGATGTGGATGAAGTCAGAAAGGCAAAAATCTGCCGACTACACTGGCTCGGCCAAGAACGAGTGCATGGACACCAATGCGCCAGGTAAGAGGGTCTTGCAATCCGAACCCCTTCCTGGTACTAGAAGGAGAGGAAGTCCAAATCTCTTATATCGACGAATACAGGATCAAAAAGGAGAAGGTAGACGACTAGGTCACCGGTACAAAGACCTAGTCATCGCAGATGCAAAGCAGCTTTGTCTTGACGACGGGAAGCAGAGCCGACATCAGGCTGTCAACCGAAGGACAGTCTCAGATCGCTCTTATGGCCGCAGGCCTAATGAGTAAGAATCATGCTCTCTGAGAATCTTCAGTGACTTGAGAGAGTTGGAGCCGTGCTCTGGGTTGCGTTGAACCCAGACACCAAGTGTAGGAGTTGACACCTAGTGCACCGCTGTAGGCTCTGAAAGGGAAGTCAGACTAGGCAGTCTAGAGAGGAGGAGGCTTGGTCTTTGTAGAGAGCGGCTGGGGTGGGCGCAAATGAAAATGCAAATAAAAGGTAACACTTGATTGACAGGCGGTTATTCTTTATTTCGCAAAGAAGAGGAAGAGAGCTAAAATTGCATTCTGCATGTATTTAAAGCAAAGCGAGATTCCGGTCGATAGGCCTGATCAGATGGTCCGAATATTATTATTTTTGTCAACAGAGGTCGCTGACTTATTGATCAAAGCTTCAGTTCTTCACAGGGTGCTTTGAATGTGAATTAATATGTTCTTTTTACTTTCGCCTACATCTTTGATCCAGCGAAATTGTCAGCACACTAAGCATGTTGGTTTATTTGGGTTCGCTCAGAAGAGGGAACCTGAATAGGTCAAGTATCATCAGATAATTTCAGAATAAAATTAACAGCATGGTGAAACACTAAGGCCGCTGTTGGTCCATTGTGATACTCAGTGTTGTTCATGCGGTCTGATGATGACTGAACCAGATTTGAAAAATTAGATAAAAGCATATGAAGTCTGCCTTTCACTGGGATTCGAACCTGGGGCCCCTATAACCAAGGGCAGGTACTCAACCAACTGCGCCATGCAGCCATTTGTCTTGAATTTTGAAATTCCCGGTCTTGTCCTTCAATTCCAAACGTCCTTCTCAAACGTATTCGCCTCAAGATCTCCATCATTTACCTCCCGCAGCGTGTGTCTAAAATTCCCTTCAGTCTCCGCGAAAATGGCCTCCTCTCTCAAAACCCTCACCCCCTCCCTCGCCATCGACACCAACTGCCGTCAATTTATTTAAATCGACACTAACCGCCGTCAATTAATTCCCAAAAATAAAACCAATCGAAGAACACTGCTTCCATTTCAGAAATCCAACTCGACTCGATTAATAATCAATTAACCTGCATTCTCCTACCTCATTCCGTCGCTCAGAGCTTCCCCCCGCGCATCAATATTCAAAAAGCCAACCGCCCGACGACGATCTCTTAATTGGCAGATGGACATCAATAAAAAATGATCCAACTGTGTGTACATCGATCATAAAAACTTGACTCGAATTGAAATTCACGATCGACGTGGCGTGGTCTGTGTGTGTCGGCTCCCAGATGGGATTTTGGATTCCAGCACAAGAAGAAACCTCTTGACTGACATATAAACTAATCAGCACCAGCGGCGGCAGCAGCAGTTTTCCCTCCCAATCAACAGGCGGCTGCACGTTGGGAATTTTAATTCGATTCGACGGAGAGGTGGTTTCTTTTTTTTTTGTCCATTGACATCCCAAAAGTGTCGTCAATTGAAGTTCGGTTGCTCTCCGCATTAAGTACGCATTTGTACACGACGGCGACGACGGTCGTTAATTCGGCATTCAAAATGCAGACGGCACTGGCACTCGAGGGCCTTAGCTGGGAAGTATCTCACCGGGAGTGGGAAATGCACGGACTTTGTGTGGATTTCCTAGAAGCCGATCGACAACTTCACTTGTGACGGTGAAGTGCACTGCCCATCCCACTAGCAGCAACCCATAATCACCGGTTGCGTGTGTTTATCCATCGCGGCCCCGTCTCGGATAAACCTGTAATTAGTGTGATATTTATATCCCATAATTGACGGCATAAATATTTACACTCGTCAAGCTGAAAGAGATACCCCCCCACTGCACGTGCATTCAAATGAAAGAGTCGATTGGATTTTTGTTTGATTTTTTCTTGATTTTCTATTTTATTCGATTTTTTCTCGATCACTCCCGCGGCGCGGTGCGCCTTGAGGTGACGTCGCTACGGACTATAGTGGAATATGTACAATTTTCCTTTCTTAGAGGCTTAAAGTATAGTCAGTCAAGGATACATACATAAATTAAAAAATTACAAAAACTAAAAAAGTACAGTAGTCAGTATGGCAAGAGGCGAGATTTAGTTTCGGTTGTTGCCCCTTTAGACGGTTTATCTCCCTAAGTACACAAGCGAGTGGTTTATTTACAGGATGAGCCGCACAGGACTATCTACAACTAATGACTTACACGAGTTAAATTAAACAATTAAAAGCGAATACATCTACACAACGTATCATATCACATTTGTTGATTGAAAACATTCTCTCCCTCTCTCTGTCTCTCGGTGCCGTCCGTCTGTCTGTCTGAATATTCATGGACCCCTGATGAAAGATGATGGCCGAAGCTCGACGAAATTAAACGAAAAGTTCACACAAGTGGCTGAGACTTCTCCTCGTCGTCGTCGATGTGGAATGTTTGTTAGGTATGCTAATTCCTGGCCACGATGATGAGGTCTGCTGATCGGTCTTTTGTTGGCTCGCTGCGGACAGGAAATCGGCTCCTTCGATGCTCGCTCGCTCATTTGCATATCACTGGCGAACGTGATTCGCATTGGCGAACTTACGTTCCACACACTCACTGATCGTAGGTTCCACTTTCAGTTCACACTTTCACAGAGCGGGCGCAGACTTGAACAGAGTCTCAAATGTGCACGGCGACAGTTCGCGGCGATGCATTCCTTTGGCATTGGCCCACTGGCATCGCAGCGCCCGGCAGCACTCCTCCGGGACCGCTCCCCACATGCGGCATGTGTGGCGATCGCTGCTGCTGATCCTGCTGCTGCTGCTGTTGTTGCTGCTGCTGCTGCTGCTGCTGTTGTACCATCAGCATCTGCTGCTGATTCGAATTGTTATTCCGATTGTGATTCTGCCTGGTCGTGCCGGCCATCAAATTATGATGCATATTATTGCCCCTGAAGCTGGAATGCTGCAAATGATGCGGTTGCGGTTGGAAATGATGCAGATGATGATGCGGGTTGTGATGGTGTGGCGCCATTGGGATGTGCACTCCTGGACAGTGTCCACCGTGTGGGCGACGCTGATTGTTGGGCACGTCGGGCAGCGCGAACCGCAACTTCTCCCAGAATAGCTTATCGCCCCACTGCAGGTAGGTGTTCGTCTTCAGGTACAATCTGATATCGGGATCGAGATCTTTTTGCGGCACCTCGCCCAGCACGATCACGATCAATCGTCGTCGACGATCGCGCAGCACTTGATGATGGGCCGACTTGAACTCGAAGCGACACCACTCGGATTTTATGAAGTTCTCGGAGAGGACCATGATCGTGCGCCGTGAGGAATCGATCGCCTGCACGATCGTATCGGCGATGTAGGCGCCCACCGGGAAGTCGCGGTGGTGTAGGCAAAGTTTGTAGCGTGTGTCGCCGTTCTCCAGCTCGGGGGCGAGCTCCTCGGCGACAAATGCCTCATCCTTGGAGCTGTACGAGATGAAGGCGTCGAAGAGTTTCTCGCGTTCGCCCTTGTCGATGTCTTTGTTGGCGTTGTAGAACAGGCGAATGCCGAAGCGCGAGTGACACCAGACACGCATCTCCTGGCGGAATATGAAGACGACCAGGGTGCAGACGATCACGAAGAGGAACCCGGTGAGGATGGCCACGAGGATGGGGATGTAGTCCTGGAACGGCGGCTGGTTGAGGATCATCTTGGTCGAGGTGAGGTTCCCGCTGGAGGCCATGCTCTCGGCCGAGCCGTTGTCGAATGCGTTTGATAGATTGTTGATGCCGCAGGCGATGAGCCGGGCCCCGGTCACCGAGTCGTTGGCATTGGCGTAGATCGAGAACATTTCGCCGTTGACGGTGGCGGTCGAGTTGGAGCCCACGGTCACTCGGCCGGTGGTGGTGCACTTGATCTTGTTGCGGTCCTGCACGGAGTCGTGACGGTTGATGTAGTCCCTGAATTTGTCGACGAACTTGCAGTCGCAGGTCCAGGGGTTGCCGGCGAGGCGCAGCTCGTTCAGGTACGGCGGCAGGAAGTTCCAGATGCCGAACTCGGTGATGGCGTTGTGGTCGAGGCGCAGGATCTTCAGGTGGTAGAGGTGAGTGAATGTCAGCGAATCGATGGAGGCGATGCTGTTGTGCTGCAGGTAGAGCTCTTGCAGGTTGTCCAGCCCTTGGAACTCGTTGCCGTTCAGCTGGCGCAGGTTGTTGTGGTTCAGCTGGAGGACCTCCAGTTCGAGGAGGCCGTAGAACGTGCGGTTCTGGATCATGTCGATGCGCGAGTGGTTGAGGTGGAGCACCCGCAGGCGCTTTCGGCCGATGAACGAGTGGCTGCCCAGCTCCTTGAAGCTGTTCCCATCCAAGTACAGCTGGGTGGCGTCCATGGGGATGTGCTGCGGCAGTTCGCGGTCGTAGCTGCCGCGGGAGCAGTCGACCACGTTCGAGGTCCAGCTCTGGTCGTGGTAGCAGGAGCAGCGGTCCGGGCACTGCATCTTGCAGTCGCACGCGTAGTAGTCGCAGCAGTGGCAGAGGGCGAAGCAGTGCGCCTCGTACTTGCAGAGGAACTCGTTGGACTTGGCCTCGATAAGGGGCACGTGCGACTTGCCGCGGACGTACGACAGCTTGCAGTAGATCTGGTCCAGGTCCATCAGCTTCGGCTGGGTGCGCGCCTCGGTGTTGATCTTCTGCAGCCAGTCCAGGTTGCAGTCGCACTGGAAGGGATTGGAGCCGATGAAGAACTCCGGGATCTCCTTGTCCTCGGGAATGGGCGACAGTCGGAGGGCGTTCGGCTCGAGGGTGGTCAGCTTGTTGCGCACCAGGTCCACCTTGGTGAGATTGGGCTTCTTGAAGAACGTGTACGGCTGGATCTTCTCGATCTGGTTGTCGTTCAAGTGGAGCACCTCGACGCTGTTGGGGATCGAGCTGGCGCTGATCTCGGTCAGCAGGTTGGCGCTGGCGTCGAAGGTGCTCAGCATGAGCTCGGTCTCGATCTCGAAGTAGTTGCCCAGCTGGGTGATGCGGTTGGCGCGCACGTCCAGCCACTGGAGCCCGGTGGGAATGTGCGCGTAGTCGAACTTCTCCAGGTGGTTGTCGGAGATGTTCAGCCAAACGAGGTTCTGCAGGTCGGTGAACAGGCCGTTGATGCTCTTCAGGTGGTTGCCGTCCAGCCGGATCGCCTGGATCTGGACGTTGCGGTGGAAGGCGCCCGGCTCGATGCCCTTGATCTTGTTGCCGGACAGATTGACGATCTGGAGCGATGTCATGCGGTCGAAGATGCCGCGCCGGATGTAGTCGATGGAGTTCTCCGTCAGCCGGAGCCCGTAGAGGCTCTCCATCACGCTGATGCTGGTGTTTTCGATGGTCGTGATGAGGTTCTCGCCGATGTCGAGGGTCTTCAGGAACGGCACCTGTCCCAGGGCCTCGGGAACTGTGAGCAATTTGTTGCCGTTCAGGTGGAGGTCCTGCACGCTGGTGCAGTTCTTGAAGGCCATCGGGTCCACCTTGGAGATGCGGTTGTAGTCCATGGAGAGCACGACGATGTTGTTGAGGCCGCGCAGCGTGCCGGCACCGATCGTGGTGATGCGGTTGTTGGACAGGATCAGCGTGTGCAGGTTGGTCAGGTCGGCGAAGGTGTTGTCCGGGATGTGGTCGATGTAGTTCTCCTCGAGGATGAGCTTCTGCAGGCTGCTCAGACTGCGGAAGATGCTCTGCTCGAGCTTGCTGATCTTGTTGGCCGACAGGTCGAGCAGGACCAGCCGCTTGAGGCCGACGAAGGTCACGGCGTTGATCCACTGCGAGTTCAGCTCGTTGGCGGACAAATCGAGGACGAGGAGGTCGGCCAGCTCGGAGAATAGTCCCGGGGCCAGCACGTTGATGCTGTTGTTGCGGAGGTAGATCTTGGTCACGTACTTCGCCTCGGAGAACAGCTCCGGGGGCAGCGACGTGAGCCGGTTTTCGGAGAGGTCGACGACCGAGAGCGAGACGAGGCCCTCGAAGGCGCGGTCTGCGATGAAGTTCATGCCGTTGCGGTCGAGCTTGAGGCTCTTCAGTCTTCCCAATGCGGAGAAGATCGCCGAAGGCAGATTGGCGATCTTGTTGTGCGACAGATCGAGGTAGTTGATGGTCGAGCCGCAGATGCGGGACTTCCTCGTGCTCAGCGAGGCGCTGAAGTGGAAGTTGCCCAGATCCTGAATCTCGTTGTGCGACATGTTCAGGTGGCTGACTGTCTTCAGCGGGCAAATGACGCCATCGGGCACCAGCCAAATGTTGTTCAGGCTGAGGTCCAGTCGCTCGAGCTGCCGGAAGTCGGTGAACGCATTCGGGGCGATCGACAGACTCATCGTCGACCAGTCGGCGTTGTGGGTGCGAATGGTCAGATTCCTCAGCTCGTGCAGCCCCCGGAAGGAGCCCTCGGTGATGTTGCCCAGCTTGCAGTATTCGATGGTCAGTGCGCGTAACTCCACCAGCGAGCGAAAGCTATCCGCGGACAGGCTGCTCTGGTAGAAGAGGCCATCGCTGCATTCCAATCGGAGACGGATCGTGTTCTGCGGCTGAATCACGCTAAAGTTTGTGTTCTCCAGCTCGCTGTTGATCGTGCGCAGCTGACAGACGAGGATCGATTCGGTGGTCCCGGACCAGCGGCACTCGTCGGGCGCCTGGTAGAGGACCGTTTTGGACAACGCGGCGCCCAGGATCGGGATGATGAAGTTGATCATAACCGAGAGGATCGTCTTCGACATGATCGGGGTTCGGGTGCACATTTTCTTTCGCGACAAATTTTCTCTCGATTGGGTATCTTTTGTTTGCCCTTTTTGTATCTCAACACACTTTGTTTTGAAATGGATTTTATTTTTTGGATTTTTTTTTTCAACTTATTTCGAATTCACAACATTTTCATGCATTTTGCGTTCACTAACGGCGTATCCATATCCGACACAGCAGGCGGCGGCGGTGAGGGGGTTTTCGCGTATCTCAGACCGGGAAAAATGTATCTAGCTCGGTATCGGAATTTTTCGAATGACTACCGGTAAACGGGTGACGGGATATTTTTTTTTTGCTTTTCTCTGATAAATTCTCAAGATATTTGAAATATTTTCTTTCGGTTACAACGTCACGGGGTCACACGTCCGATCGACTTGAACTCTTCTCATAAACTGATCGGAGAGTCGCTCGTTCTCTGGATATGTTCGTGGTATCTCAGAGATTCTTTTTTCCTTCTCCTCGTGTGGTGTGCGCCTTTGTGTGCGACTGCGGCTGAGTTTGAGTGGAGTGTTGCGCACAAAAACAACCACCGGTTAGGCAAGTTTTTCTGGCCGATGCACACGCATAGCCTTGTCTCGTTTGCTCTTGCGTGAGCGGATGGGCCCGGTTACTTAACACGAACACATTCAGCGGGTTGCGCTAGGTAGCCCGGAGACGGGTGAGTGAAGTTGGATTGAAAAGAATGGACAAAGATGTGTTGTTGGGTGTGTTTTTTTTCTCGTTTGATTCTTTTGGGTTTTTTTTGTGTCTTCTCGTCGTCGTTTTTGTTCGTTTTGTAGCGTCTACCTGGGTTATTGTTCTCTTCTTGTTGGGATTGTGTGTTCTTGGCGTTCGTTGAGTCGTGCGTGGTTTGTGTGCGCAAGCTGAGTGAGTAAATCAATTTTGAAGAGAGAGAGCCGGAGAGAGTGCATGGGAATTGGGACTCTTGTCCGTCTGAAAGATGCACTCGAAGTCAGTGTGGCCATGGTTTTGGCACCTCTGCAGTTGGACAGTGGAGTAGAATGACGATAACTGATGAATGCATGTTGCTTGTGACTCGAATGACGAATTAAACTATGAATCTGATGAGATACTAAGTTCCTAGGTGCCGCAGATTCGCCTGAACCGCTGTAGATACGCGAAAATCTGCAGAGATACTTCTTGTGACTCGAAGGATGAATTAAACTCAAGTTGGGGCAAAGAATTTGATGAGATGCTAAGTTCCTAGGTGACACAGATTCGCCTGAACCACTGTAATTACGGGGAAATGGGTTAAGATACTTCCTGATCCCACCAGATGACCTTGAAACTTGGCTTCTGTTCCTCTCTGGACTCAAGACAGTCGAAAAAGACCATAAGCCATACAAAGATACATAGATACATTTGTATCTAAAGCGTCAATCTCTCTGGATGTCATCAATCCGGCCACAAATTTGAGCTCTATGACCTCGGGCCATCTCCCATGACCATCCCCGCACCATTCTAGTACCCACTAACGTACTAGATACAGTATCTCGAACAAAATGGGAACCCTGAGCACTTCTCTCGCGACTCATTTCCACTGAGACAGATCTTCTGAGTGAATACCATCAAGTCACTCGATCAAATACCTTGGTATTCGTGAGAGATTCGGTCTGCCTCTCTCATTTTTTTGTGTGCGACTCTCTCTCTCTCTCTCAGAGAGCTGCATACGTGTGGAAATCTATCCACTCAATGATTAAGGTAATTTTTTGTTTTTGTATCTAACTTCAGGTAATCGAAACTTGTTTTGTGCCTTTGCTTACCCTTTTCTTTTCACAAACTCACACCATAACAATGTATCTAGATGGATATTCTTTGGATAGGCTTCGTTGTGTTTTGCTGTTCTTTTATTTGATTTTCTTTTCATGGCTGCCTGAAAGAATTTCTTAGCTCATCGCATAGCCGGCCGGAGTCGAGGAAAGAAGGTTGCAACCAAAGATGACGCTGGAAAGAGGGGAAAAAATGTATCTCTGTGAGAAAGTAATGCATGCATGCTCACATTTTGTGCGGATTTTTTTTTGTTTCGTTTCTCTGTTGTTCTTGTTCGGATGCAGTGCGGTGTACGGAGGTTGTGTGTTGCATGAAATTCAATCTGAGAAGAAGGTCCCAGCGATTACGGAGAGACGAGGAATATATTATATGACAGGTGACCCAATTGCTGCATCGTCGTCGTCGTCGTCGTCGTTCTCCGGGGCCATTGTTGGGTGCATCCCTTCGCATCAGGTTCTTGTTAGGGGTGCTGAGCGTTCCCCGCCAGCGCAGGTAACGAGAGGTCAGCGCAACTGTGAAATTGCCAATTATTCGGATTTGTACCCGACCCGTTATTACTTAGCATTTGCAAATGCACACACAAAGCCTGAGAATGGATGAAGTTGGCTAAACATTCTGAGGTTTGATGGCAAACAGTCGGGGGATTGGAGAAAACAAAAAAACATGACTTATCACTCCGATCCTCAATTTGGACTGCTTTGTCCGGCCCATCGGGCACCGGTGCTCGTCTGCCGCGGCAATGAGAATTGATGGCCGCGCGACGGTTGTTAGGCGAGGGCAATTTTTAATCGTGAACACCGTAAGATAGAGGCCCAACGACGGAACGACCGAGAAAACCCCCAAGAACAGAACAAATGAATAGTCATAATCGAATGAAATTAATGCGAGAGCCGATGCTGTGAGATTCACGGGTCCACTGGGCTCGCAACGGCTGACGGACGCGCTGGCCGGGGCCAGAGAGCGAACGAGAGCGAAGTACAAAGTCACCGAAGTCAGCTGGATACTAATGGATATTTAAATTCAGAATTTTTCGGGCTTTTTTTTTTGTCTCGGTTCGTCTTCTAGTGAGGAGAGAAACAAAAATGATGTTCGACGCATGTGATTAGAAAAAATGGCAGCGAAATGAAGATGCAGTTAGAATTTGTATCTTCCGTGAGACATCGTGTAGCTGACACGTTAAATTGTGATCAAATTTCTCTTTTCCCCCGGTTGCCCCTTCGTAATCATCGGCCATTCAGGGACGTCTCAAGGTGTTTCGAGGTGATAAATCATTCGCGGAGATGGTTATTAAGATATTGGCTCTTTTGAGGACGCTGCGGGTGACAGATGATTCCGATAGTGACCGTCTTAGACGTGCTTTCGGTTATTAATTGTATGCTAAAGAGGATGACGGTGGCTTGGTTTTTTGGAGGTTTGGAGTTCGGTTTGTGGGTCAGTGCGTTATGGGAAGTGGACAACGTTCACGCGATCACGATCATGATCACGAGACGCAGGAGATGTTCAGATTCACTACTGGGACTAGGTGTGACTGGAGGTGAGTTCCTTATGTGCTGATGGAGGATTGTATCTTTCGAAATTCGAATCAAAGTGATCTTGCCAGTTCCATGATCGTCTGCAGCAACTAGGGACCCTGCTCATCATTGCTTGGCTGGTTGCTTGGTATTTTTAAGTGGCTTCTCGGCTTGACTCTGGGTACAAGTAGGACAATTGCGCGCCGTTTTTATACCACATCTCGAAGACCGGGGTTGCTAGAGTTAGCCACATCCAAGCTGTGGAGTTTAGGAACTTAGTTATGTGCGCTATACTTTGGTTAGCGATCTTGGAGAGTTCACTAATGTGGGGTTTCTCGAACGCGATATAATCTTGTCTGGATACATATTTTTATTTATGTGCTACTACTTGAGACAAAAATTGCTTTAACGCTCTAGTGGTACGTGTTTCTTCGGGAAGTGAGTGGAATAATTACCAAGACAATATAGAATACAAACATCTGTAACGAGCGGTACGAAAAGACGGAATGGTTACTAGTGAGCCAGCACTGCCACGTTCGTTGTGGTTTTCGTTGAGTGCACTCTGTAATCTATTAAAAAATCCTCTGTCTAGCTGGCAGCTTTTCAGTATATTAAATAAAACTAAGGCAGATCCTTAGATCCTAGCCAACAAAGAAGCTGCTACTGATGTGTTGGTTTTTACGACAACACCCAGAAGGAACCCATGGTTTGATGACCACTGCTGGTAGGTACATGCAGCCAAACAGCAAGCCCAGCCTGCAAGGCAACACTGCATCGAACAACGAGAGCTGTTCGTGAGCTCTACGACCAGAAGAGAAGGGAAAAGCACCGGCTTCTCAGAAAGAAAAAGAAAGAGCATGAGAAGCGCGCTGGAGAGGTGTTACGACAGGAAGGAGGTCCGAAAGTTTTACCAAAAGGTAAAACAAATATCCGGAAGATATAGACCTCGGACCGAAGCCTGCAGGGACGAAAATGGACAACTAGTAGTAGAATCGCAGTCGATGCTGAGAATTTGGAAAAATCATTTCTGTAAACTGTTCTGTTAAACGGCGACGACGACACAAATTCCGCTGTCTGGCAGGCACTCAATTTGGACGATGATGAACACGAATTCCGTCCCCCCGACTTAGACGAAGTCAAGATAGCGATATCTAGACTGAAGTCGAACAAAGCTGCTCGAGCTGTTCTGTTTAAGGCAGCCGGAGATGACCTGGTTGGGCCCATGCACCAGCTCATCTGTAAGATATGGTCGGAGGAAAGCATGCCCGATGAGTGAACATCAGCGTCGTTTGTCCGATCCACAAGAAAAGTGACCACTTTGACTGCGCCAACTATCGACGGATCAGCCTCCTTAACATCGCGTACAAGATACTCTCTGCCGTTTTGTGTGAACGCCTGAAACCCTTTGTCAACAACCTGATAGGTCCTCATCAGTGCCGTTTCAGGCCAGGAAAGTCCACAATAGACCAAATTTGTACACATCGGCAGATTCTGGAAAAGACTCAAGAGAGGCAGATCGACACCCACCGCCTATTTGTCGATTTCAAGGCCGCATATGACAGCGTGCATAGAGACGAGCTATACAGAGCCATGTCTAGTTTTGACGTTCAAACCAAACTCGTCAGGTTGTGCAGGATGACGATGGAGAACTCTCGCTGCTCCATCAAGGTCGGTAACGAATTTACCGAGATGGTCAATGTCAAAAAAGGTTTTAGGCAAATCGACACGCTGTCATGTGCCTTCTTCAACATCATACTTGAGAAGATCGTGCGAAACTCAAACGTAAGCACCCTTGGCACGATCTTCCAAAAGTCCGCTCAACTGCTTGCTTACGCGGACGACATTCACGTGATTGGACGAACACAGCGAGCCGTCAATGAGGTGTTTGTTGGCATTGGAGCGGAGGCGGCTAAAATGGGTCTAGCGATAAACCAGGGCAAAACAAAGTACATGCTGTCATCACGGAAGGACGCACAACATCGACGTCTCGGACAGAGCGTCATAATGGGCAGCAGAAACTTTGAGGTAGTCAAGGACTTCGTCTAGGCTCTAGAGTAAATAGGGACAACAGCAGTACCGAGATCAAGCGCAGAATTACTCTTGCCAATCGCTGCTTCTTGGGCTCAAGAGGCAATTGAGTAATAGAGCCATCTCGCCATCTCGCCATCTCTCGAAACACCAAATTGACTTTGTATAGAACTCTGATCATCCCAGTCCTGCTCTATGGCGCAGAGACAAAGTTCTGCGTACGATCTTTGGAGGAGATCGAGGTTTTTGTAGTAGAAGGTTCAACCACGAACTGTACGGGCTGTACAGCGGGATGCACCTAGTTAAGCGTCTTCGGATCTAACGCTTGCCATGGCCTTGAACCCAGAGGAGAGGTATGTTGCACCTGGCCTTTTTGAGTTTAGAGAAGTGGTTGCTGAAGTGATGACCCGTACGACTGCTTGGCTGTGGCTGCAGATCTCTGCAGTTCTTCCATCATAGCAGGTGCTGTTTAGAAGCTTACACACACATCTCTGATCGCTAGTACTTCAGCTTGGAAGATATTCGAGCAATACGTGATGCGGTTAGAGTTGGAGCCCAGAAGACCGCTGAACCTACCCCGTGGTCTGACTTTGATCCATCTGTGTTCACTAGAAGTTTGTATTCTAGGACGAGTGCCATTAGTCCCCTTTGCATGGTAATCGGCATTGTGTCGAGTTGCCACAGTTTTTTTCTGGGAGTAATGTAGTCCGTAGGAGTTCGGGTTAGATGCGCAGGCGGGAGTTGCAGAGCTCTGCAAAGGCCATGCGGTCTGGATAACCAACCTCCTGCTCCTCTGAGTCTGACGGCGCTGCACGTGACTACATAATTGATGCAATGGTCGAGAGGAGGAGGTAAAGGAGCACGTTGAGTGCTTCGGTGATCTCATCGGTCCTGAGGTTCTGACTCCTGCCGATCTCTGGACTTAGGTTAGTTTGTCTAAGTTGTATGTTTTGCTTAGGACGGGTCACCATACTAGAGAGCCGTAGGTGAAAATAGAAAGGACTACGGTTGGAAAGGACCCCACTTTCTTCCGAATGTTTTGCTACAAACGTAGAAAGCTGCACTTGCTTCATTGCTTGACTTGAATCAAGGCTACTCGTGGCCTAGACTCATGGCTTCAACTTTTCGAAGTCAGAACTTTTGAGCGTGAGTCATAAATGTCAGACGCCCACGATCTCCATCGATCACCAGAGTCATATTTCATTCAACTCTTGTCTTTCATCGTGGCACTCCACTCCACTCCACTCCACAGTCCACACGCCCAGTCGCGCCGCTGACATTTCTAATCAGAGAGCCATGAGATACGGCAATTGGAATGCAAATCCCCATAAGTGAACAAGGTTGCGATCGCATTTCCCGTGCAGCGTAACATTTTGCATTCCGCCACAAGAGCTGAGTCACACGAAATCCGACCCAGTCACAGTCGGCAGGGGGGTCCACTTGACGTGACACGTTGTTCCCCGCTGCAGTGCACTCAATCTTCAAATTCAAGTCCAATAAGAAGAAAGACACGTGTTCTCTTTCATCGCTGCTCTTAAATGGGTCTCTCACATCAGTTCCACTCAAAGAGAGACACCCCTGGACTCACTCACTCACACTCCCATTCACAGCCAAAAAAAAGGACCCCATCTGTGGCATCATTTCATGCAGATTTTATGCACCGTTTCCATGACGGAACCCTGACGAAAGGAAAATCGAATCGAATTTTCGAATTTCCGTATCTGCCAACCCCCACCGCCTGTGAACTGGAAACACACAAAACAAATTACCGCTGAATGAGTCATTTGTTCGTGTCCATTATGGTCAATAAACTTCGTTTGTTCGTTTGAAGAGATGAAAATTGATGCTGGTCTTTGTGCCGCATTGATGATGGATTCTCGCTCTCTATTCATCAGGCAAATAATTAATGTCGTTATTAATCGCAGTGAAGGTTTTGATTAATGCCCGCTCCAAAAATACGCACAAAACCGGGCACGAAGGCACTCCGCGATTGGGATCCTTAAGCGAAATGAAATGTCACAAAGTGAGGGTGTAATTAATCTGAAGTGATGTACTCTTCTGTGTGCACTTCATTGTTGGCGTTGAGGCAACAGTCGACAGCTGTGGGTGATGGCAGTGTGGTGTGTTTGTCTAAAAATAGACGGAGGCTATGTTCCGCGGAGTTCAGTGATCGCGGTCAACGCAAATGTTTGCTTTGTTGAGTGCATCGAAATTATGGAAGGATTACGAGTGTGTTTCCGGTGAAAAGACTGACTAGTCTCATCAGTCGTCAGTGGCTGCCAACAGAGTCATTCTCCGTAAGATCAGTGATCTTTTACTGTTCATCATGTCGCTCATGTTCATATTTCGACTGTCACAGTGGCGCTATTAGGCGTACCAATGACCCCAGCACACCGTTTTCCATGTTTTCTGACGTGTCTTAATCGATCCCGAGACGTTGGCATCAATCGGACAACATCGAAATTTTGACCCCAAAAAATTGACAGTGGTTAGTAAGGCATTTTTGTCGATTTTGGCCCTCATCTTCCGACTGCCCCAGCTGCGCTATTAGGCGTACCTATGACCTCTGAGGGCATGGGCCTGTGCATCCAGGGCAAAGTTGTTGATTGCTCTCAACTTGGCGAGATGCCAGTGGTTAGTAAGGCTTTTTTGTCGATTTTCTCATTCATTTTCCGACGCTGTGGCGGCCCTATTAGGTCTACTTGGGCCCTTCTCCCCCGTTTTCCTCGCTTCGCATGATCGTTCCAGTTAATCACTCCCGCTGATCGCCAACCGATCACGTTGATCGTCTCCATTCGAAATCAGTCCCACAAAAGAAGATAACAACCTGCTGTCGATCACCCACCGTATCTCCCTTCACTCCTAATTGTCACAATTTCATTGCGTCAAATGATCGTCAACTCGACCGTGATCGATCCCGGAAAAAAATTGAATCCCTTTCGAAAGCAATTTCAGTTCACAAAAGATCAAACAAAACCAATGCTCTCTCACACAATCAAAGTCGTTCCCGACCAATCCACCATCCCAGTGTGACACCTCTGTTATGATCAACGATGACTGGTGAGGATCGTTTGGCCGCGATCACTTCATGACACTTTCCCTCAGAGCTGAATAAATTACTTGTCCACATGTTGGCCAGCGTCCGATTCGACTCTCGATCACTGTCAGTCCCTTCGGGGCTAACAATTGATTGAAATACGACCCCTTTGTTGTTTGAACAAACGATCAGTGCCGTCATTCGAGCTCGATCACTGTCATTACGTATGCAGATACACTCTGTCTTGTGATCCACATTGGCCACGTTTAGGCCCACTCCGACTAACTTGACATCTCAGCAGCTTGTTTCGAAATCATCATTTCAATGTAAATTCCTCAAAAAAACAAACAAGCAAACAGAACACCGGACACATCTCGTCGTCTGAATTTTGTGATAGAAAGTGTATGCACCGAAAATTCCTCTCCCCCCCGCCCCCCATCCGCATCGATTCGTGTTCCACGGCTAGGTCGGTGTGTGCGCCCGTTCGATCTGTGGAATGACCATCCGTTTGCTAAGTTATGAATGTCATAGGTATCTATGCATCTGTCCAATTTATAAAACAAGATTGTTCAACAAGATGAATTCCGGCCAAAGACAATACGACACACATCGAGGCGGACACCGGAGTCCGGGTAGCCAGCCAGGCAGCAGACCAGGAAAAGTCATTCAGTCGATGCACAATCTAGCTTGTTTGTTTGCGTGTATCTCGATAGATAGTGTGTGACTCTCCGTTCTGGCGGGCCATGAGAATGCACAAGTGTCATTGTCAGAGATAAGGGGGGGAGAACGACAGCAATAGTCGAAAACATTCGATACTTTTCGAAATGTGTACTCTCCTGGCTACTCCTGGTGTCGGTGATGCTGGTTGACGCTGCTATCGCATGCGACGAGAAAATTGCTTTAAACAGGTAGACTGGAGGCAGGCAGGCAGAGAAACTCTACCAGATCGAAACTAATCCTTTTGATAAAAATCTAACCTAGTGATGTCGATACAAGCAAACACACCCCAGAGAGTCACCGGTGTCCACAAGGTGCTCTTCTGCAGATTATGCAACGCAGCACATTGAGAGGCGGCATTTTCCGAGTGCGTTATTCAGCCGACTTTGCATCCGGAATCCGCTCAAGTGTATCCTCGACCGAATTGCTGCCAATTTGACGGATGAAATATGAACTCTCGCCCGAGACTCGACTGCGAGCGGAAGTAAAGCGGGTGGAACGAAACAAAAAAAATGGTATCTCAGATTTCCACAGAAAATGTATTATTTTTTCCCGCATTCATTCCTGCCGAACGACAGAATGGGCGGGCTTTTTTCCCATTCCACGGGGGCCCACGCATTTGTGTGCCGAGATGAGGAAGTGCGATAACTGGGCCAATTTCAGATTCATTTTTTTTCCCCCCGTTCATTCGTTCGTTCTTTTATCAACCAATCAACGTTTATTGGGCGCTTTATTGGCTCGCTCACAGCGTGCAGTACGGGCTTTCCAGTTTAATCGCATCTTTAGCAGTTACGACCAGAGATACGATGTGCCAGATAGTCGGGGGAGAGACACTCGGGTGGGTTTTCACAGGAGGTAATCATGTCAGCGGCGAGATTTGACATGGCCACCATTGTTGCCTTCCCTTTCACGTCGCGTCTCGTCGGCATTGTCGGCTTCAAGAACAATTAAAAGCGACGGATGTCCATCTGCGAGAGGCACTCATTCGTTCGATACAAATCTGTTGTGATGGGGTGGCGAGGAGGGGGAAATGGATCCCCTTGTCAAGCAGAAGTGATCGTCATCACACAAGTCGTCGTCCTTCCAGCAGGAAGCTGCTGTGTGTAAACACACACGCAATCCCCGAGTGGATACATTTTATATACTGTGCGTGCATCTCCCCCTGTCTGTCGTCATATTTAGTCCATCGAATATGGTCAGTCGGTATTGCGTCGAGTCAATCGATAATCTGTGCGCGACTCTCGATCGCACGACGATCGTTGATTAGATTTATGATCGAAGAGGGGGGCCGGGAGCTCAGTGGACGACATGGACTGGAGTGACTGGTGCTGGTGCTGGTGGTGGTGCTGGTGGTGGTGCCTTGGATAGTGATGGGCATTAACAAACGTTTAAACTCTTGTCGCCGGGACTGGATTTGTTGATCAATGATCTTGTGCCGACAGTGGTGTACTGAAGATGGTTGACAGGATGGTATAACAAGTCATAAATTTGCTCCGAAGCCCTTGTGGTTGCGGGGAGGAGGGAGAGTGAGAGTTGTAGGTACATTTCTCATCGGAAACGAGTCGAGGGAAGTGATCTTGTCTCGTCTACAGCTCCCAGATGATCAGTGATCATGCGACAGAGTCGACTTTGGTGTGAGATCCTCTTTACTTTTGCGTGATCTAGATTCTAAGGCAACTTTAAATGACCTCTCGTGTCAAAGAAAGTTCGAGATACATGTATCTTTTGTACCAAATGTTTGAGATACTTGTATCTTTTGTACAAAATGGTTGAGATATTTGTATATCTTGTATAAAATGGTGGAGATATGTGAATCTCTTGTGCAACATGCTTGAGATACTTGTATATTTTACCAAAAACGATTAAGATATTTGCATATGCTGTGCAAAATAACCAGATACTTGTTGTATTTGCGCAAAATGTCAGAGATTCTGCTATATTTTGCGCCAAATGTTGCAAATACTTGTATCTTTTGTACGAGATGTTTGAGATACATGTATCTTTTGCACAAATCTTCGCAAAACAACATTTCTAAAGACGCTCGTGAGCGTCAGCATCGTTTTTGCAGCCATAGATACAAATTAAACCTTCGGATACCTGTAGTTCTGAAGATGCTTCATCACTGAACGCGATATCAATCTCAAAGCCCCTCTCTCCAATCGCATAAGAAATGATTTCCACGTCTAAACCGTATCCAACGACCGTGTCTATCACGTCCACATCTTCCCCCCCAGTTGGGACATAAAAGCGCACCGCGTGATCATGCGTTAATTTCATAAAAATATCTCCACTCTATCGCCGTCAAAATCAGCAATTATCACATTTCATTCGGGCAGCATTCTGCGTCGAAAGAATTTAAATATCGAGCAGAGAAAAAAAAAACACCAACCACAACCACAAAGCGCGCCATCTCCACTGCAGACATTTTTCATAAAACATTTCGTCGCCTCAATATCTCCCGCCGATATCCTTAACACGTTGCCCAACAAACGGCCAGCGAGCAGCAGCAGGCACTCTTTTGTGCAAAAATTAACCACTAACCAAGTCAACCACCTTCGAAGCCATTTAAGTCCGCAGCTATGCCGCCACCACTGCGCTTTAAAATTCCGCTCTCAGAGCCATCTTTGGCCGTTTGCAAAAACCCACAATGCGCGCCCCATCTGAACTCAAATAAAACACATAAAGTGCGAGAAACGCAAACACACGAAATGCCATCAAATGGGGAGAGATTCTGTTCAAAATTTCAGCCACGTCGCAGCACAACAGCACACAGTAGCCGGTCCCAGCGAATGCGCTCGCGAATGCTGCTCCTGCTATTGTGTGCACAGTGTACACTGATCAGCAGACAAGGGGGCAAAAGACAAAAAAAAACCTGAACCATCAATCTACGTTCCATCATCGTCCCAAGCCTGCCATGGCCTGACTCCTTGCTGCGGCGGGCCCAGCAACGGTCGCGGTACACATACGTAATTGTCCGGGCCGTCGTCGTCGCCCCTCGCAGGTATGCAGCAAAAAAGTACTTAACCAAACAGATGTAGATGCCCCTCACACCACCCCACCCAGCGCCCGCTCAGAGTAATCGTTGTCGCATTGTTGTCATCATTAGATGGCAAATATTTCGGCATACCTCTGCAGTGAAGTTTGAGACCTGAGTCTCAAGGCTTCAGACGGTTATGACTTCTGTGCACCTTCCGCCAAGGAATTCTCCACACATTGGGACGGTATAAAATTTAATATCGCATCGTTTCGTTGCGGCGGGGGCCACTTCGCCAAACCCGCGACAAGCAGGAGCAGGGGGCAGGTGGGCAAACGACTGCGAAGCGAATGAAAAGATACTCGCACTCGTACTCGACAACGACAACGATAATGATGACGAAGTTGCCTGTGCTACGCGCAGTCAAACATGCGCTGCGCTGCGCCTTGAGCCTTCGGTGGGTTGTGTGTGGGGCGGCGTGTAGAGTGTTGTTATGCATTCCTCCTGCAGACGAGACAAAGTTAATAAGTGCATTTTAACTTTTGATGCGTGTCTCTTTGAATTAGGCGCAGCAGCTAGGAGGCAGCGGTTTTTGATTGAAAAACGAACAGGTCCCTGCACGCTACCCTGAGGCATGCCGAAGATTATAGAGACTTCTGTTGATGAAATTGAAAGTTCTCGTGAAGGAACATATCATACGCTTAGAATTTATCAATGTATCTATGTATCTTTAAATGTATCTATGTATCTACAAATGTATCTATGCATCTTAAAATCTACAAATGTATCTATGCATCTTAAAATGTATCTTTGTGTCCTCAATGATTAATCCACGCCCCACCAACACCAATTCTCATTATAAGTTTTTGATTGAAAAACGAACTGGTCCCTGCACGCTACCCTGAGACATCTGAATATTTTAGAGACCTCTGTTGATAAAATTGAAAGTCCCCGTGAAGGAACAGATCATCTACTTAAAATGTACGTATCTTTAAATGTATCTATGTATCTACAAATGTATCTATGCATGTTCAAATGTATCTATGTGACCTCGATGATTAATCCACGTTTTAGAGACCTCTGTTGATAAAATTGAAAGTCCTGGTGAAAAAACAGATCAACCACTTAAAATGTATTCATGTATCTATGTATCTACAAATGTATCTATGCATGTTCAAACGTATCTATATCCCGATAATGATTATTCCACGCCTCACCAGCACCAATTCCCATAGAAATTATCACAAAAAATCCGTCGATTTCTGACAAATCATCGCATTTTCCGGCCAACACCACCAGACACACCGTCGTCGCCAGGACACCGCTTCACATGCCCAACACTTAGTAGTCCACCAGTGCAGCCGCAACCACTCAGCGAAAACATCCTGATTCGTATCGCCACAGACAAAGGCGGCTGCTCCAGCAGCTATCCAGAGAAAATGAATTAAGAATTCCACCCGCATTCACGTTGACTTCGCCATGCTCTCCCCCCGAACACACCAATCTCTTGGAATTTTCCAAAGTCTTAGCACACAGAACACAAAATGCATATAATCAGCTCCATCCATGAAGCCACTAAGTCTAGTCTCGTTTTCAGTGCTGGTTGCGCTCTCATCGGGCGACCATTCCACACATGGACCCCCCTCCCCTCCCCGGCGACCAGTGGCGATGCCTCACCTCGTGAACGTGCACGAAAGATCAAACAAGAGAAGACCCATTTGAAATCACTGTGAAGCGCGAAGGGGTTTTTGTTTTTTCCTCTGGTTCTAGATACATTTGGATACATTCTGTGTTTTGGTTTTAATGTGCGCACACTGCTCCACAATCGGCACTGTTGTGAGGCACCGAAGCGCACTACGTGTTATGACCCTTTTTTGGTTTTCAAAATGCGATACAGACGAGAGAAAAAAACCCACACCAAGTCTATCTATCGTCGATTGGTAATTGTGAATGCGTAAGCGTATCCACATGAGATATTCCCTGTACACAAGGCATTGGACATTTTTATGGTAATTAAAATGCACCCAAGAGCTAATGGGATGTGGCCCGACGATGCCGGTACGGATGGCCTCATGGTTGAGCCACAACATTGATGAGCATATAATTTGGTATGCTTTTCATGTATTTAATCGCTCTGCAAGTGGATGGAATGTGTATCTCGAGGAGGTATTTAGAAAATACCAACTGCAGTCCGGTTGCAGTTAGATAATGACGGGCTGGGCTCGTGGATATCCAAAGTATCCCTTTCGAATGCGATGCGAATTTCTGTTTCAGAAAATTGTTTTCTAATGTATTTCAAAGTATCTCTCGGACACACACGCTCCCGCTGCAATAACAATTAAACGGCCATAACAATTAGTTCAATCGGTATTTTCGGGTTTCCGCATGTCTCCAGTGGTCTGGGTCGCAGTGCGCCAGTGGTTTGCGTCCTTTCTTTTCCCGGGCCCCACTTCATGGCTCGTCATCGTGGAGATAATTAGTGAAATGCGAAAATTCCAGATAAAAATGAGACGGTCGCTCATTCCGCGGTGCGGTCGTTAGTTTGCTTTTGTGGACCCTTTGTTTGGCATTCTCATCTATCGCTTACGGGGAAATCATAAAAATTTAGTGCGTGTGTGTCAGGTACAGGCTCTTTGGTCGGATGCGCATTCTGCGCGATTGTCTGTTTGCTGAGTGCATTAGGAGGGCATTCATTACAGGCGAGCGTGGGTCTGGCCGAGCGGAGAGGTTTAAACCAGAGAGAATGGGGCATCGTAAAAATGCCCAAATGAAGGTCTTCTTCTGTGTCAGATGAGGTGATAATAGATGCGATAATTGATATCGCTACCGGCGCGGTGTGAGGAGCGATGAGCGAGGAGCAGCATCCAGTGTACTTGGAATCGTTAAACTTTAACCCGACATGAGCCAGTTGCCTGGTGTGTGGAATGCGTTTCTTAGATTTTGTTGGTGATTATTGCTTCAGCAGGGATTTTCTTTTGGCATGTTTAGAGATTGTCTTCAAGGACGGTGAATAGCATGGCGAGCCACAAGTCGGTTCAAAGGCCCTTGAGCTCCATGGACTGCCTCAGGGCGGACCAACTGTTGTTCCCTCACTTGATATAGGAAGCAGACATCGCGTAAACAAGGGTTTCTCATTTGAGCCTGTGTCAAGAGGTTTTAAATGTCTTGGAGTACCACAAGTCGCCTCCAACAACGCTGAATGTCATGGAGTGCCTCAGGGGGGACCAACTGCTTTGAAGCTCAGTCCTTGATCTTATCAACAGTCATCCCATTACGATCCAAGGGACTTTGAATACCACGCAGTACCTATAAGTCGCCTCCAAAGCCACTGAGTATCATGGAGTCCCGCAGGCCGGACCGACTATTGTTCACTCACTTGATCTAGGAAGTAGAAATCGCGTCAACAAGGATTTATTGGCATCACTTGAGCCTGTGTCAAGAGGTATTGAATGTCATGGAGTACCACAAGTCGCCTCCAACAACGCTGAATGTCATGGAGTGCCTCAGGGTGGACCAACTGTTTTAAAGTTCACTTCTTGATCTTGGCTGCAGAGGTCCCATTCCAAAGTATTTCTCGGGATCTTTAGAAGTTGTTTCCAGAGACAATAAATGTCATGGAGTACCTCAAACCGTCTCCACGGAGGATGAGTATCATGGGACACCTCAGAGATGCCCATGATTTAAAGCTTTACTTTATTCATTGATCTTGAGCGCGGGTGATATCTTTCGGAAGAATTTCTCTGCATTTTTAGAGATCGATGAATGCCATGGAATATCTCAAGTCGTCTCAAAGATGTATGGACTGCCTCAGGGCGGACCAACTATTGGTCACTCACTTGATCTAGGAAGTAGACATCGCATCAACAAGGGTTTCTCATTGGAGCCTGTGTCAAGAGGTACTGTCATGGAGTGTCTCAGGGTGGAACAATTGTTTTGAAGTTCAGTCCCTGATCTTGCCATCAGTCATTCCATCAAGATCCAAGGGACTTTGAATACCACACCACGGAGTACCACTAGTAGCCTCCAAGGACACTGAATATCATGGAGTCCCTCAGGACGGACCAAGTTGGACGTATTTTGAAGCTCAACTTTGCTTTATGATGTTTTTAGCGGTCGTCTCAGAATTTCTCAGAATTTTTAGAGATCGATGAATGCCATGGAGTACCCCAAGCGGTTCCTCAAGGCCACAGAGTACGGACTGCCTCAGGGCAGAGTTTTGCAGTTCAGCTTCCCCCCTTGATCACGGTCTCGATAGTCCTTTCAACGAGGATTTGTTTGCATCTTTAAAGATGGTCTCAGAGGACATTGAATTTCACGGAGTACCTCAAGTCGTCTGGAAGGACATGGAGCATCATGGAGTGCCGTAGGGCAGGCAAACTTTCTTAAAGTTCAGTCTTTGATCTTGGCAGAGGTTGTTTCTTCACGAGGAGTCTCTCTAGAGACTGCTTCAAGGGACATGGGATCTTATGAAGTACCTCAAGCCGCCGTCGAGAAAGTTGAGTATCATGGGGTGCCGCAGGGCGGACCGACTTTCCTTCACCAGCGGTCGTACCTACACAATGCTTCGTTTGTAGAGATTGCCACAACAGTGCCTTGAATATCATGGAGTACCTCAAGACCATGGAGAGCCTTTAGGGCGGACCGATTTTTCTTCACTGCTTGATCTTGGCAGCGGTCGTTCCTTCACGAGGATTTCTTTCTTTGCCTCTCTAGAGACTGCTTCAAGGGACGTGGGATCTCATGGAGTATCTAAGTCGCCGATGAGGAAGTTGAAAACCATGAAGTACCTCAGGGCGCACCGACTTTTTTTCACTTTGGCAGCGGTCGTCTCTTCACGAGGCTTCGTCTGCATTCTAAGAGATTGCTTCAACAGTACCTTAAATGTCATGGAGTATCGCCAGACCATGGCGTGCCTCAGGGCGGTACAACAAGGCCACGTTTTGAAATTCGTCTTCACTCCTTGATCTTGGCTGCGATGGGTTCTTGGAACTCATTGTTTTGTTTTTCCTATCGAAGCATGGAGTGCCACAGGGCGGATGCATCACCACCTACTTCCGTTTTCTTACTGCCTCTTCTCCCCCACATCCCCACGATCGCATGTCCTGACTCCTCGTCGATGCCCTCCTTCAGATGCTTGCACTTGTTCACGCAGTCCCTTGAGCTCACCATGGGCGAGCTGTAAACACATCCCACAACCACCACGCGGCTTGCGCTCAATGTTGACCGATTTTCACCTTCTGTTTGCCAAGCCCGGATCAAAGGACTCCGCACGCAACTAGATCATAAAGGAATGATTCTCATGCCGCCCTCCGCACCCCTTTGCCGTCGTCGTCGTCGTCGCCGCTCATTTGATGGCCGCCGCCGCAAAACCGTCTGCCGCTCAGGAGCTGCTGCCGGTCTCGATCCCGGTGTGAATCCTTTATTTGTTGCGCGCACAGACTCGGCAAACATGTTCATTATCCGACAGCAGACATCGCATTTATGACCTCAGGCGGGATGTCTGAACTAGATAACAATTGATGTGATAATTGTGGACGTTCATCTCGTCTCTCTCGCGGCAACTAGGTCGCGTCGGGGCCCGCTAGTCAGAGGGCTACTCTCATTAGCACCCTGCGTGCGACCCTTCCCAGAAATGTAATTACAATTTCCGAAATTGCCGCCTCTGTGTGCCCATCGGATGCTCATTGGGCCTCGCCGTCCCGTCCCCCTCCCAATTAGGGAGCGACGGAGATCAGACGCGGCTGACGTGTACCGTGCAACGTGCAGTGCACCGAGCAATGCCCGTCGTCGCTGCGTGGTAAAGGGTTAATGAATTTGTTGACAGTCAATTTTGACGCCATCGTCACGCGCTGCAGCCTCAGCGTGTCCCGACTGGATCCCACTGTGCACTGTGCCCTTTTGCAGCAGTCAACTCTTTTTTTTTTTGTCATGACATTCATCGCTTCCACTTGAGTGGCTGTTCGATTTTCCCAGCAGAGGCGATCGAAAAGTCACTTCATGACCGGCTTAGGCGAGGCGGGGGTGGGACCGAGATGAGGGCAATTGCAGCAGCAGCAGCAGCGAAGGTGTCTGGGGGCTCGGTCTTCTCGGTTCGATTAAAAATTAACACACGACCGGAGTGTGCAGTTGATACCGGTCGTAGATTGTGCAGCCCAGATATGAATGTATAATTCGATTATCTGATCTGTCGACTTTGCGCTGGATGCATGTCCGACTGCGGCCTGCACACCGACACGAGAGACATCCGACGCGACGGACTGACGAGATGTGTTAATTAAGAGGTGCCAGTGCGGAACAGCTGGAACTAAGGTGCTGATATCGATTGCTGCATAAAACAATTACCGTGGGCAGAGAGGGAGAGAGATGAAAGCGCATCGAAGAGACACTAATTGCCGCTGGAATCCGGGGAACTCCGAGTGAGATTTGTTCGGGTGTTTTTTTCCCTGGTTTCTGAATGATGATGCGATGCAGAGAATTTGTTTGCGGAGAAAGTTCTGCCAATGGACCTTGAACATTGGGGGGCGGTGACTGCTTGAGGTGTGACTTGGAGTCCACATGGGAACGTGCTTCAGAGCTTGCAGTGAATGGTGCGTGATTCTCTGCGAATTGAGCATTGGAGCGTCCAAGCGTGCGGGTATCGGGCATCGGAGTGTGGTGGATCATGGTGAGAGCGGGTTGCTTGAAGGTGTCGTTGATGGAGGAGCAGGTGGTGCTGGTCAGTCGGAAATGGGATGCAGTCTGCTTCACTGGCGACTGAGACTCAGTGACGCTACGAACTTGTCTCTGTCGATAAACAGCAGATTTTTGGTTCTACACGCCACAACAGAAGAGAGGACAAGGGTGTAAGCAGACTACCCTGTGGCAGTCCATTCATCAAAACGATCTGCTTGACTGACTTGGCTCTACATGCCTCAATGATGGATTTCACAGCGGATGTAGTCGCTCTAGAAGACTGAAGGAAAAATACGGGTGTAAGGAGACAACCTTGTGGCAGTTCATTTATCAAAACGGCCAGGTTGACTGCAGACAAACTAGACTCTACATGTCCCAAAGCAGGACTCCACAACGGGTCTAGTTGTTCTAGAAGAGTGAACAAAAAATACGGCTGTAAGTAGACAACATTGGGAATACGATCAACTCGACTGCCAACAAACTTGGCTCTGAATGCCTTAAAGTTGGAGTCCACAGCGGGTCTACTAGCTTTAGGAAAGTGGAGGAAAAAATGCAGATGTAAGCAGACAGCCTTGTGGCAGACTATTTATTAAAACGGCCAGGATAACTGCCCATAAACTTGGCTCTACATGCCTCAAAGCCGGCTTAAACAGCGGGTCTACCAGCTCTGGACGAGTGAAGGAAGCAGACAACCACAAGCTCATTTAATAAAGCGGCCTGTTTGAGGCGGTCATTGAGGTACACACACACTAGACCGCCCAAAGGCTCTGTTGAAAAAGTTTGACTCAGCTTGTAGCCTAGGCTTCGGACTCTTAAGACCGATGTTCCCATCTTCCACTGAACCCTCACTCCGTCCAAAATCACCTCAAAAAACCAGTAGCCACATCTGACGAGTGCAACCAGTCCATCAGTCCCCATCGCGGAAGTAAGCGGCAAACCCTGTGGCACCTCCCGCCCCCCAACCACCCCATCCACAGTCATTCTCTGTCAACACACTTGAGTGCATCCTCAAGGCATACATCAGATCATCTTTAAACGCTTCCCATGTTCGGCCGACGTCGAGTCAATAAATCCCCAGCCGCGCCAATCCAACGGCTATGTCCACCACTTGATACCACTTATTACCTAATTCCCAGCTCTTCGCCGTTAGACATCCATTAGCCGGCCTGATGAATGTTCAATTAATCCCTCTCCAGGGGCCGGTCAGAGAGGCGAAATCAACGAGATGCATCGCGTCGGAAAGTGAAAGGTGGCAACACTCCGGGATGCACGCAAATGCTTGTAGACACACCGAAACTATGCGGATGAGAAAAGGCCAACCTCTTACCCCCCCAACGGCAGCCCACAACAGAGAACTCGTTATCGCACCATATTTCAATGGAAAACTACTTAGCCGGCCAGTGGCCAGCACGCCAACAGGGTCCGATCCTGAAGCCTGCACACGGTGTCGTTTTCGTAATATGAGGTGACGTGCGTGTACTGCTAAACGCCGCTGAAATTACCGATGACAACGGACGACAACAGCAACGTTGATGACGCGGATGAAGGCGACTCCGACGACGACGATGATGATGCGACGATGCGATGATGCGTTACTGTTGCCGTTGAGGCGATCAAACAAGCGCACAGGACCTCAAAAGGCAGACGCTTCAAAGCAAATAGCCGCTGCGACTGCCGACGACGAGGCTTCGTCTAATTTATCAATTTCTCCATGGGCGTGGGTATCATATCATTCACAAGAGATGACGTATTGATATGAGATTGACACCGGCTGTGGTGCACTGCAGAAGCAATCGGCTCTCCTGATCGACTCCCGCGGCTATGGCGGGCATTAAAAGTTATGATTACGTGCGTGTACACTGTCGCAACACGCCAGCCCGGCGATGGTGTATGGTTACAAATGACGGTGTGCCTCAGGGCTGCATTATTGGACCAGAACTCGATTTTTTTACCCGATTTCTTTTCTGTTTCGCTGCGCCCGCGGTCTCCGGGACTGGGAAATGATTGTAATTTTCGGTGAATTTCTCGCATTATGAGATGCTGAGATGGTGCGGATAAGCCCTCCCCGACGTGGACTGCATGTGGGTCATGTTCGTGGCGAGATTGATGGCCAGCGTCTTGCTGCAGTTCAGTGTCCTGGCAGCCATCCGGGGAATGTGCATGCCGGCAGAGTGTGTCCGCTGATGGAGTTCCATTTCGAGTGCATATGAAAGGCGGCCGCCGAATAGGTGCTCGCCGCCGTTAAGGACTACATTTTTGTGCGACCCTATCGGCGGAGACTTAATCATTTCTAGCCTTCCGCTGCGTCTGTGAGATTTTGCGCATTTCTCTCTAAGTGGCCGCGCCGTCAGAATGTCACTCGAGTCTCTCACTTTGAAGTCATCGCGCCGTTTTAACCAAAAAGGAGGCTAATTACCAGTGCAAACGTCCCCGGCATTCAAATGGTATGCTAAAGAGCCGCTTGAGGTGACTCTGCCGCAAGTCAGTCGCTCAGTTGCCGTTGCATGCCAGTCCCCCGGTTGAATTTTCAAACCTAATTGGCTTGAATTCTCATTAAATACCGGCGCCTATAAAGCATCAAAACGATTGCCCGTTTCGCCCCGTTTGCCGCCGTCGTCACCTCATCGCCGTAGATAGTGAAAACTCCTTTTGAGGTATTTCCTCTCGTGTGCATCCTGTTGTCTGTCTTCATCTCTAGCACTCGCACGCACACGTCTCGTCTCGGCGACGAGATTCACTTTTCATTCGCGCAAAAGACACACACGCGGAGGCACGGTATGATGAAGAAGTATGACATCGTCGCGAGAGCACGTCCGAGCGACGATAAAACAACTTGCATCACTGCTGGTAACTACCTTGTTGTGGGGCTATGCCTCACTGGCTGCTTGCTGGCCTGCCTGCCTGCCTGCCTGCCTGCCTACTTGTCTGCCTGACTGGCCGGCTGAGTCTGTCGTTTTATTCCAACTTAATTGCATAAATAAGGAGACAAGTTGCCCGCACTTTAACGTGATGTTTTTGACATGTCCACAATATTAAATTATTTATACGAACGGAAGGAGGCTCTGCTGCACCGACCAGCAACGACAACGACGACGACGACGACGATGACAGGCAACGGGGCAAAACGGACGCAGCGGCCACAGCGACAGTGATGGCGATTACGATGATGTACGATGGTGGGGACGCCCGCTTGCACGGCTGCGACCGGCTCAGTGACTGCGGCTCTATGGGGACCGGCGGGGACGATGTCGGTGTTCGTTGGCACTTCGCGTTGGGGCACTATAAAGATCGCGTTGAGGTTTTCGATTGCCGCCGATGATGAGCGATGTTGTTGCCGAGGGTCGCCAATTAGGTGGGAAAAATTGGTGTACTGGCCGGTTGGGGGCTTGTTGGTTGCTCGCGAGTTTTGCAAGACAGCCGCGAGCACGGTCCCAGTGGGCAAATTAGGAGGTCGACCGACGTCTTGGGAGTAAGTGCGACGTCAGTTGAAAGCGAGGGTTCAACGAGAAAATCGACAAAAATGCCTTGTCAATTTTTTGGGGTCAAAATCTCGATGTCGTCGGATGCGTGCCAACGTCTCAGGATCGGTTAACACACGTCAGAAAACATGGAAAACGGTGTACAGAGGTCCTAGGTACGCCCAGTAGCGCCGCTGTGGCAGTCGGAAGATGAGGGCCAAAATCGACAAAAATGCCTTACTAACCACTGTCAATTGGGGTCAAAATGTCGATGTCGTCGGATGAGTGCCAACGTCTCGGGATCGGTTAACACACGTCAGAAAACATGGAAAACGGTGTACAGAGGTCCTGGGTACGCCTAGTAGCGCCGCTGTGGCAGTCGGAAGATGAAGGCCAAAATCGACAAAAATGCCTTACTAACCACTGTCAATTTTTCGGAAGATGAACAAGAAATCGATTCCTCTTGTCGCCTGTATCGTCAACTCAATTGTTAAGGATATCGATTGATGTTTCGGTCAACACCCTAGGGCATTGCCTCTCAGTCCTGTTCTGGTGAACCACATTCACACCCGAACACGACCTCCCGTCCGTCACTCACGCAAACACCCCGAATTCAAGTGGCATTCTCATCGCCTGTCTGGCACCCCTCGCTGGTGATATTCAAATGCATCCGCCCAAGCGTTTATATGGCACTCTCGTGTTGGCTCTTATCTAATTGACATCACCTTCCTGTCGGGTCCTTGCCGAAAGCCTTGTCATCTAACCCCTCAATCTGCCATAATGTTCGGCCATGTCTCAATTAGATCGTCCTGCCATCCATGTAACTGCTGGACAAAGAAAGCAACGCCCATGCATCCGCGTCAGTCGCTCATGCGTAGCCGGGGGCCCATACATATGTCCCATTAAACCCCTTGCAACAATGACCAAACTGACAACCCCATCGCCATGGTCGAGCATATGACATCGGTCCCGAACCGCTCAGGCCCACTGACAGGTGATTGATGATTGGACACGGCCAGATCGGTAATTACGCCGGGGTCACACTTTCAAGGCAACTGCGGCGCTGTTAGCCAGCTCATTAGCACAAGAATAGAACGAGACGAGAGGGACGGACACCGAGTGAACTGGGCCCGATGAAAACGTCAAAAAAATGGATGGAAACATAAACAGAATTTCACGGCGCACACACGGGAAGGCAACGATTTCCCAATTCAGTGAAGCCGATCAGCGCCCCCCTGCCCCTCGCCCGCCCCAGCACGCACACATGGCCGCCATCAATCGAATCGAACGATTCCCAAGGAGTGATGATGACGTTATAAAACGAATTTATGGGCGACCCTTGATTTGACAGTCGGTATCGGTTCGCTTTTTCTCAAACGAAAGAAAAGGGGTTCGAACGATCGTAAAAATGCAAACGAACACCGAAGGCTTTGGAAAAACGGTTGAAAATCCACCCGATCATGTCGTGCATGCCCAATGAGCGGCCCGATGAGGGTACCTGGGCAGCTCGCCATTAAATTTCATTGTTATTCCTTCGAAAAAGGAAGACGGCCCGGCCGTGGCATTGGATCCAAAAAAGGATTGCTCGTCGATTTAATTAGTCATCCCGGCCGCCCGGGCAGAGCACTGGCTGACGTCGTAAACGAGACTGCGATCGCAGTCACCTGCTTTCCCAGAGTCAGAAAATTATTTGAAGGAACCTCATTTCAGTTGTTCCCCTTTGGCTTTCGGTTTCGCCAGATCACGAGCATTTAAATTCACCGGCGCGGCCATGAGTGACATGGACTACGCCTGCCGAATTCGCAATGCGCGATGCATAATAGACGCACGTCCGCCGATGTTTAAGGCGGCGACATACCTGCGTCCGACTCAGATGCGGATAGACAATGAGAACTTCAAGCGGATCCTTCGCGAGAACACGGCCCTGCTGGAGAAGATCAACAGGATCCAGCGGATCGAGGGGACGGTGAAGTGCTACAACAGTCGCACGGGGATCAGGAAGACGCGGCTGCCGGATGTGTGGAAGTGGCTGAAGAAGATCGACGAGGAGAACGAGTGTCTGGGCAAAAAGCTGCTCTGCATGAAGCCGACGATGAACACACGGCCGGCGACGAAGGCGACGGCGGTTTCGAAGACCCCACAGGAGCATGAGCAGCACAGGCGGGAGATGTACCGAAAGTACAGGGAAATCATGCCGTTGTCCAATCCGCGGGCCATCTCAGTGCTCCTCTGGCCGAAGATCTACTTGGACCTGGGTGTGTTGAATGTGCGGCCCTTGGACCGGCTGGTCGTTGTGCTCTACACCGAGGCGGCTCCCAGTATGGTCTTGAGCCTGGTGAAGATGTGCAAGTCGGACGACAGCCGGAGTCTGTCCTTCCACCGGATCTATCCGAATCTGTGGATCGAGGGGTCGCTGAAAGTGGCCGGTGGGTTCGAGATGGGCTTCACGAACAGGACGGTCATCGATCATGGGCAGGCGGGCACATTGGCGCTGCTGGAGCGCAAGGGAAGTGCGGGTGTGGTGGAGTTCAGCATCAGCTTCAAGCCGCTGAAAGTGCTCAACGGACAGCGGGTGGCCTTCGGGAAGGTCGTCGAGGGCTTGAAGATTCTGGCGTCGCTGCAGGACTACGGCACGAAGAATGGCAAGACTAAGAAAGAGATCGTCGTCTTGGGCTGTGGGTTGGTGCGATGAAATAAATTTGGTTTTGCTTGTCAAGGAATTTTGGGGTTTTTGAGTTTTATGTTCCACATGGTTGGAAATACGTTCCACAATGGAATGCTCGCATTACAGAGAGGACGTTCCATAATGGAATGCTCAAGGAATTGTGGCCATTGATTGAGGCGAACGTCTGGACTGCAAATGCAAAATGGTAAATTTCACGATAGGTTCCACAACGAGTTCCATGTGTCTAAGATAAGTTCCACAAAAAAGAAGTTACATCAAGTCTTTGAGAATAATAAACATTTACGGTTTAACAAGCCAAATGAAGCAAGGAACATGCCAAAGATACTCAATTACTCCTGAATCTACGTTCCACAAGTGCGACATCGTTGGTATGAAAAAAAACCCTGGTGATCTAGGACTTAAATCTTCCTCTCTGGAATGACAAATTTACTTAATGAAATTTTCGCGATACGTTCCACAATGGGTTCCACATGCAGAACATACGTTCCACAAATGACAAACCTAACCAGCTTTGAAAACAACAAAATATCCCACAATCTAATGTCTGACCTGGACAAGCATCACGCCAGAGATACCCTGGTTACATTGTATGAGTCGAGTACATCACGTTCCCAAGGATTCCAGGTGAGTGCCCTCGGCTCTCGGCAGAAACGTGCATAAAAATGACAAATCTCCGACTGCTCCAGTTGCCCCGATGCGGTGGTCCACCCCGAATCCGTATCCGCAGCGCAGAATAGCTGAGCAACAACAAGCCACACAAGAAATGTTTCATTTTGCTACCTTAATTGCTTCTAAATTTCAATTGTCTCTCTGGCCATTGTCATCGTTTATCGTCGTGGCCCTGCTCGGTTTCGGCGGACCCACACACTCGCTCCCATTACTCATTCCCGATTATTCAATAAATCAACCAGACGTGTTCGCAATAATTTCATTCAAAAATTCATTCATTCCTGCTACAGATTCCACGGATTCTGTGGGAGGGGGGAAAAACGAACGAGTATCTATTGTACCAAACCAAGCAATAACCCAGTCAACCATTCCCGACATCAGCAGCAACGGCAGCAGCATCGGGACGGAGCAGCATATTGCTTGCTGTTCCTCTCGGTCGTGATGGAACCGCTACTGCCCACTTGACACAGAGAGAGGCACAGATGCATCCACACACGCCGCACAACAGCAGCCAGAGCCAAGGCAAAAGAGTTATGTATCCGAGCAGATACGGCGATTGCTGCAACCGCCATTCGGGTCCAGTCGTCGGCCGCGTCACGACTTAATTGTTACGCACTTTAAAAATGCTGCTGCCGTCGCTGGCTAGAGAGCGGTGAAGGCCTCCGACTGCACGGACTGAGGATGATCATCGTCATCATCCGCCGCCGCCGCATACACACGGCCACACTGTGTGCACTATCAAGCCAACATTGATTTCGACTCACGAAAAGATTGTTGAACACGGTCGCGTCCCGTGCGCCGTGCACCGTGCACCGAGCGGGCCGTGGTTATCGCGAACGCGCACCGTACTGCGGACGTTTTGGCAGTCTTGGGATTACAGACGACTTCTGAGGCGAGTGTGTTCCACGGGGTTGCTGTGGCTACACGTGAAATCAAATAAAACGATTGAACCAGGAAAATAGCATTTTCGTGATTCGGACATTATAGAAAATTTTTGTGCGGACGCGCAGATGAATGCAGTTGCAGTTGCAGTCGCAGCCAGCCAGTGACCGGATACTGCACCGGGGAACGTCTGGAAGGTGCAACTGCAGGCGATGCCCGGCCTTGTGCAGAAATTCCCCGAGAGTCCTAAACGTTTCTGAATCGCCGAGGTAATCTGATTTGCAAATCACGTAAATTTATGGACGCTTCCTGATCAACATTGCGGATAGTTGAACACGTAGGTACATTGTTGCGTGCGCTTGACCAGGATCCACCGACCGATCGACCGTCCAATTTATGCACAAAAAAAGCACAGCCTCAACCCATCTGTCACCGAGTGGACACATTCGCGTCGTGGCCCAAATTTACCCGCGGATTCGAGAGGAATTTCAGCGCATTCGTGTCGTGTCGTCATTTCGGGCAAAAAACACACACACGGCCTCCTGTCTAACCAGAGTGCTCCGCACTTGACATTGGTCGTTACGATCGCTAAATCGCCATATTTGGGCGCACACACACGGGTTCCACTCGCAGAGAAAATCGTTTGGCGCTCATCCACACAGCCCCCGTCCATAATAAGCGATCCAGCAGCCACTCAAAGACGTGCCGCCTCGCGAACGCGAACTGTGCGCCTCTGCAGCCCCGGCGTGCATGTGTGCGCGTGCGCCCTTAGGTTATTAAACCAAATCGCCGCCAACTTGTCAAATGTCACAACTCGTCGGGCGAGTGAAAGATCCAGATCTTTTGAAAAGTCAGCATGTCTACACGACATGACAATATTTGGAGAGCCTCCTGCAAGATCGAGAGAGAGAGAGAAAAACAAGCGGCCGTCGCGTCCCGATCGTGGGGACTGGTCTGCTGGGGCGGTTCGGTGCACCGACTGGTGTGAGCCAGCCCATATTCGATGATGATCGGTGTGCAGTGCTTCGCCGAGCTCTCATATGTGCACCGGATGTGGGAATTGCATATTCCCTGCCCGGAGAGGCTGCGCACACATAATCCAGCCATCGCTTGCGTTTCCCATTAAGTGAAACCTTGGAATACGATTAAGCCAAATGAAGGCTCGATTTGAGTATTTAAATGAGTTTTTATTGCGAATGATTGGGATTGCGACTCGGGATTGGTGGCGTGCAAGGTCCGGGTGCTTATGCAAAAATATGCAAAAAATCACGAATGAAGATGGCACCGACGAGATGCGGCTGAGGGCGATGCTTCTGCTGTCGTTTGTCTAGCTGCCGAAGGTGGCCACAGCATTCCAGTGGGTTTCAACGAACTGCGCAAGTGAGGCCAGTGGTCAGTGTGAAGTGGCATTGCTTGGACAACAAGCAGTTTTTTTTGTGCAATTTTTGTCCATGAACTGGGACCGGTTTGTGGTGTCGATGAGACTTTTTTGACTGACTGCCTTTATCTTGGACCGATCCACAAACGAGGGCAGACTCTAAACTGCACCAACTATAGAGGCAGCAGTCGTTCGACCATCGCGTATAAGATCTTGCTGTGTTAACCCAAGTATTCCTGTACTTTAGGAGAACAATGGCACGCACAACGCTAGTGGTTGCTGAGAACTCAAACCCCGGCTGTAGCTTCACCAATATCATTGTTTTTATTGTCCACAGCAGAGACTCAAGTCCATACTTGATATCCTTCGCTTTGAAATGACACTCCTGTTGCGCACTAGCCTCTGACGAAGCCGTTTATCAATAATCTCGTCGGTCCATATCCGTTTGACTTTCTTCTTCTTCTTTGCCTGCCACCCTGTCCGGGGTGGACTTGGAACTCAGTCAGCTCTTCCTCTCCAATTAGGGCCTCCAGGCTAAGCGCCTCTAGTTTCGTACAGCAAGCTGATTAAAGTCACTTTCCAGCTGGTTACGCCATCGGAAGCGAGGTCTTCTTCGTCCGAGTTGTCCCTTAGGCTTGGCCCCGAAGACTTCCCGAGCCGGAGCGTTAGTGTCTAGTCTCCCTACATGACCTAGCCACCTGAGTCGAGATACTCGAATTCCTTGACTTGCCCATGTCACCGATCAGCTCATAGAGTTCGTCGTTCAGTTCTCTCCTCCAAACTCCTTCTTCGCAAACGAGACATAATGTGATTTGAAGAATTTTCCTCACGAAGCGACCAAGAATGTCTTCGTCCTCATTTGACATTGTCCATGCTTCGGCGACATACAGCAGGACTGGGACTACATTGAAGGAAAGGAATGTAACACAAACCGAATTGGTTCAATGAACTTTAATGGTTCTACTTCGTGATACCGCGGTCGATCGTGATCTACTGTCCGCGAACTGACTGTGGCGCGGGGTTTTATGCCCGCGTGCATCTGATGCTACAGCTCGGCCATCCTATTCTAGATCTCGCCCTCCAGATCGGAATCTCCCTCCTAGCTGCTGTCCTTGTCGAGTCCTTCGTCCGGGAGCTCGCACCAGAGCTTCAACCTGCCCGCTGCGTGTGCTGCATGTGAGGAATGTCTTCTACCGCGTGCCTAGCGTTGGGGAGCACCTTCGCAACGACGTATGGGCCCCGATATTTCGGCTCCAACTTCCGAGACTCGCTGGTGCCAGCTGGCTCGTTCCCAATCAGCACAAGGTACCCCGAAGTTGGGCGCTGAGGAGAATCGTTGAATTTTGGTTTCTACTACACTTGGGCCCTTTCGATGTTGGTAAGGGCCTCTCTTCGTGGCTTCCCCATTTCGTCGGCATCTGCTCCCCTCTGCTCACCCAATTCCGTCAGCAGCTTGTCGCCGGAAATACTCCTCGGCATGTAGGCGAAAAGTAGTTCGTGTGGCTTGCCTTCGTTGTACGGTTCCGGGAATAGTTTAATCTCCATTGGACCGCCCGAAGATGCATCGCCCAATCCTCACCCCTTTCCTGCGAGGGCATGCATTTGAGAGACTAGCGAATAGTTCGGTTGCATCTTTCGACCGCTCGCCCTGGGTATCCTTACTGCTGTCTTCACGTGCCCCACACCATGCTTCTGACAGAATTGCTCGAACATCCCCGAAGTAATGGCCGTCCCTCGGTCTATAACGACTCTTCGTGGCAGCCCACTATACCCGGCTACTTCGTTAAACACCGTGATGACTCCTCTGCTCTTGGTGGATTTTACGTCCCGTAGTACGATGTATTTGGTGAAGTTATCCACCAAAGCCAAGACATACTTCGTACCACCCACCCTTCCCTTTCGTGAATGGCTCGAGGTGGTCTAGGTGGTAGTCCGACGCGTTCTATGCTGTCGTGTTCCCCTCGGCCCTACCTCCTGTCTTCTTCGTATGCACACACATGACCTGACATAATTCCTCGTGAAGGCCCTCTTCTTCGGAAAATCAGAATGTCTGCTTCACCCGGTCCAGTGTCTTCTCGTCCTGCGTCGTTGTGGCACAGTTTGAGGAGCCACTCACCTCTCCGGCACGTTCACCAATCGGAAAAGGCGACATTCTCATGCGTCATAGTCCTTTTGCATTTCTTGCTTTTAATATAGAGACAACTTGGTTCTCCGCGACAGGGCTTTATTTTCTTTTGCCGCCTAAGTCCAAAGACACAGCGATTGGCCAGAGTTCGCCATCGAAGTTGTGTCTGTCTATTGTGCCACTTTGTCCAAGATGTAGGTGTTGATGGACAGAAGGTACCTTGTACCTCGGTGGTAGCCTGTGGCGTTGTGGGTACGTGCGTCGACCCCAACCTCGACGTATCTGCTCTGTGCGATATCAATCATGTTCACGGCCCCATCGCTTTCGAGTCTCAATGCTCACTGACAATACTTCTCTACAAATGCTTCTCAAACTTGGCCGTTCGGAGTCCGCATGAAACTCTCGATGTGAGCAAGAATCTCCTCATCATCGCGAGAGAACAATAGTACGCACAACACGAGTGGTTGCTGAGAAGCTTGGCTCTGGCTGGGGTGGAACGGGCTGTAGCGCAACCCACATTATTATTATTATTCTATGTACCTTGTCTTCATTCACCGCAAGACCCAACATAACTCAATCCCTCTAGATGCTCGCGAATGCCTGACTGACAGCCCGTTGAGCTCTTCCGATGATGTCAATGTCATCAGCATAGGCGAGCAGTTGCACATGCTTGTGGAATAAAGTGCCTCTACTGTTAAAGTCTGAATTAAGCACGATCTTCTCGAGAATCATGTTGAAAATGTCCCATAGCAGTGCGTCGCCTTGTTTAAAGCCCGTTTTGACAAGTCTCGGTAAGAGCCAGGTAGTCCATCTGCACAATCAAGCTGCCTTGTTTGGCTTCAGTTTTCTACCGTAACTTCACTGAGGCTGGGAAGGCGAAATTCTTGTCGGCCTCTGCATAGCTCGCCTCTACAACTGTTATTATACGCGGCTTTAAAATCGATGAAAGGATGTTGGGTATCGGGTATTGCTTTCTCCGAAATCTCCCGAAGATTGTTGGTGGATTTTCCTCGCCAAAAGCCACACCAATCCATCCTGTCATCGATTTTAAGGCCACTCATGATAGCAGTTGTAGCGACGAGTAATGCAGAGCAATGTTTAGTTTTGGCTTCCCTACCAAACTCGTCCGAGAATGCACGCAGCTCCATTAAGATCGGTGAAGACCTTACCGAGACCGAGACCGTGTCGAAAAAGGATTTAGACGCGCTGTCATGCGGCTTAATGAACATCATTCTTGGGAAAATGGCTCAAAACTCGAACGGCAGCACCAGAGAACCAGAAGACCCGGACGTATGTCCACGATATTGCATTTTTTTTTAAGAACACAGCGTGATGTCGATGGTGCTTTTGTGGGCATTGCGACGGAGGCCACGAAGATAGATGGCAAATGTGTCCGTCAGCACGAAAGGACACCCCACACCGACGTCTCGGTCAGAACGTCACAGCAGGCAGAGTAGCTTTGAGGTAGTCAAGGACTTTGTCTATCAAGGAGCGGCTGTAAATTCAATTCAGACAACGAGACCAGCGCTGAAATGGAAAGCAGAATAACGCTTGCCAATCGGTGCGTCTTTGGGCTAAGAAAGCACTTGATAAACAAGGTCCTCTCTCGAACAACCTAAGTAACACCTTAATCGTCCCAGTCCTGTTGTATGGCGCAGAGGCATGGGCTTTGTCTAAGGCGGACGAAGCTGCTCTTGGTTGCTTTGAGAGAGAAATTCGTCGATGGTGTGTGGAAGACGAGACATAAAGTCGACCTCTACGAGCTGTTCAGCGACATCGAGAGTGAAGAGCCAACGATTGAGATGGCTAGGTCATGTAGAGCGGATGGGAAACAATGCTTGTCTTCAAGTCCATCTCCGAGGGATGGCGACACCTCGACTCAGGTGGTGCACGCAAGTGGAAAGGGACCTCAAACCACTATGCGTGCGAAACTGGAGGAAGCTAGCTAAAGATTGAACTTGCTGGAGACGCTTGTGAATTGAAGCCCAGGTCCATTGTGGACTGTAGGACCATCTTGAGCCCTCAGTCAGACCTCCCTTGAAAATGTCTGCGCTTGTACCGCCGTAAGCAAGTAAGACCGCCTTGATTTTGAGTGACATCGACTTCCCATCGCCAGTTCAACAGTCACTCCTCGTCAAATGAAAGAATGCCACTCCATCGCCACGCTCACCTCATCGTCGTCTCAACCCACCATAATCGATATGCAAGCTCGTCGCCTCCTTTTTCCAAGTTCCCTCGCCAGCCAACCGAACGGCAGCTATTACTTGCCCCAATTCGATCCGTTTTAATGCTTACTGGCCATGCGGCATGCGGCCGTAACGTAACCAGTTCCCGCTGCCAAATTGACCAATTGACATCAAACTCGAATGGGGCCGGGGGCCCGTAAGCCGTGACAAAGTGCCTCTAAATTCCGCAACCGTCTCTTATTTACGGCCGTCTGAGGACATCCAGCGCGAGCAGATTAGTTACAAATGCACGAATAAAATCCTCGACGAAAATCCCAATTTATCGCGCCACCAAAACAAGTCTCCGCTCGGCGTAGCCCCGCCCGAACGATCATAGCTCACAGGTTTATTAGACTTTACGAATGTGCAAGGACTTTTAATTGAATACGCTCCAAATTGGCGCACTCTTCGGCTTGACCCACGGCCGGGGTGCAGGTCTTGGGCATTTCCATAAAATTCCAATAAAACCGCTCGCTTTACGAGCGCACACTCTCGGCAGCGGCAGCGGTCAGAACGTGGTCCTGGTGGACTGCCTGACTGGCGTGGACGCCTATTTGCAGATCTATTGCCCGACCGCGGTTGTCGTCGTTCTTCATGTGAATTGCTCCCTGAAACCAGTTATTAATGCCTTCCAAGCCTTCCTCTCTGTCTGCTCGTCTTGGTCTTGGTCTTGGCCTGTTCTGTTAATTTCATTTCCCCGCCGAGACGGACGATGCTTGGGAAATAAAAACTTGGACAAGGTGGCATTTTCTTTCATTTTTCCATCGTCACCGCCGCGCCGCTGAAGAAAAGGAGGGAACTAATGAAAGAATAAAACTGACGACGACGACGACGACGACGACGAGTGAATACGGGAGAACACGGGAATGGGGACAGAAAGCGCACCTGTTACCACCTTTCGGGACTCGGTTTGAGGGGATAATTTAATTAAAAATTAAAGAAACTGCCTTGGAATGAGCAGCAGCAGCACCACCGTCATCTGTAGAGAAAGCAAGGCAGAATCCCACCAGCCACCAACCTTGAGAAGGGTACACTCGGCACTCGGGGTTCCATTAATTGGCGAGTTCGTTTCGGCGTCGCTTTTTTAATGTACCGTAATTTAGTGCGATGGGCGGGGGTGGTGGGCCGTTTCACGGGGGTGGCGATAATTGTAATTTGATTTTTTAAATCAATTTGTACTTTAGTGCCTGAGTTATGGTCGTGGCTAACGAATTTTTGCAATGCGACGCTAATTGCTGCGACGAATCCGATGCGACGGCGGCTGGAGATGGATGGGCGCGAGGGTTTTGGCACCGCACCGGGAGATTATTAAAATAAGTTTATTCAATTAATTCGACGGAAGACAAACGACGGATGGAAGGAGACACTCTGAGTAAGTGGCTGGGGGTGGCAGCGATGGCAACGATTGAGGAAATCAACTTGTGGTCCAGTAATTTGAGTAATTTTGGGGGGTATTCAATGATTTTTGAAGAGCCTTATGGTGTCTTTTGGATGTGATGTTCCTTTTTCGGATCATTCCACGCCTCTTCGAACCGAGTAAAAATTCTTAACACATTTTGATTCAATTTTCTGAACTTTTCGGAACATTTCACATCTTTTCTAAATAAGTAAAAATGATTGACCAGTTTTATAATGACTTTTGAGACATTTTGTTTCATTTTTCGGAACTATTCTGAACATTTCACATTTTTTCTGAACAAGTAAAAATGATTGCCCAGTCTTATAATGACGATTGAGACATTTTGGTTCAATTTTCGGAACTTTTCTGAACATTCTACATGCTTTCGAAGCAAGAGCAAGACTACTTGACCAGCTCCATAATGACGATTGAAACATTTTTGCTTTAATTTTCAGAACTAGTGCATTCGTTCGACCGGCATTAGGAAGTCTTTTGTCCCAGTTTGTTACAATTTTGGGAACATCTCGAGTAAACGCCTTACGCCTTCAGTTCTAACATTTTTCTGTATTATCTGCAATATTTGACAGTCATTTTCATCAAGTACAAATGTTGGAGAAGCACTAGTATCCTTTTTCGGAACATTTCTAAACAATTCGCAACTTTTCTGAACAAATCAAAATGTTGCTTACCACACTGCTTAGCCATGCAGAACGCATTTCGTGACTTCTGACCTAAATCTTCTCACGGGGGCTTAAATTCGGAACACCCAAAACTCATGTAAATCCTTTTCATAGCACAGCCTGCTAATCGCCTGCTTCAGGAAGTTATAATCCTCGAACGTGTGCGGCTTAGAGTAATCCACCTGGATACCCGGTAAACTTTTCACATTCCTCGCCCAGCCGCCAACTCATAGGCCACAGTCCCTTCCTCCCTCCCCCTCTCCCAAATTAACCCCAAACTTCCGCGACAACCCAACAGTTTTTTGTCACTCGCGGCAGCCGCACGGCAACCCATGCCGTTCCTCGCCACCATCGTCGGTCGGAGAAACTTCACACGGCGAAGCTGCCCAAAACTGTGCTCACCCGCGCACCGAAAATGGAAATCCACTCCAATTTCTATTCGGCCAATAAATTTCCTGTTACGTAGCGAAAGTTTGTCCACAGGAACTCCATAATAAGTCACCCCCGCCTCGCCACTGCCACCGCCACCACCACCGCCACCGGCAATCGGTATCTATCGAGTCAGGCAATTTGCATAGGCACACACGTACTCGGCCATGTCAGCGAACAAAGCGCGTTGATCATCCACTCGCCGGGCACGGCACACACACACCAGCCACCAGGTAGCGCATTCACTCGCTGAGACGCCTCCAAATCCTCCGGCCCAGCGCGATGGCTGTGTGTGCGACTCCTGCTGAGCCGTGCAAAGTACCGCCGCCGGCCAAATGGCGTACATACGAGCGGAGCACAGCACAGCATCGCCGCGCCGGCCCCGCCGTAATTCAACCGAAAAAGGGGCTTAGAACCGAATTATTTTCACACCGTGGTGCTAAAATAAAAATAAAATTTCAGCGCACTGAATGCGGTCATAAATAAAACGCGGCCAAAGTGCTGTGCGCTGGCGGTGCTCCGTGGCAGCAGTCGAGCAACAACAGCGGCGGAAGATTAAATGGCCCAAAGGCGACCGCTCCGGGGACGGTTGCGACATGTTCCAATCTAATGCCGAAGCCGGCCACTCCACCGCCCGAGCTGTGGGTCTCGCGCGCCGGAACAATGAGAATGCATCGACGGGCAATCGTCCGTTGTGCCGCCTTCCAAGAGCGGAGCCCTCTTCGCCCAAAAGAGGAAGTGCATTTTTAATTGGTGACTCGCGGTGGACATTAAAGGATGCGCGAATGTTTTATGGGAATTCTAGACCACGTCGAGCAACGCAACGCAACGGGACCGGCGGCGATGGTGGGCGAGCGACAAAAAAACGAGAAAAAGCCGAAAAAAGAGAGATATCTTGTGTCAGCCGGCAGCCGCTGGGAGTTCACACTCGGCGCGTTTATCGCGCCATGCTGTTGGAATATTAATTACTGCTGTGCAGTTGATGACAAATTAATGGATTATCGGTAGAGTTATGGTCCAGGCGAGCACCACCCGACAGTGGCGCGGGGGGTGGCTTGACGGCCTCAAGTCCTGAGTTAGGGTTCATTATCTGATCGGAAAATATTGTAATTCAGTGGCGGCGGGCATGTAAAGTGGGGGTGCGGCTGACGGACCGACTCCACCGGTTGCGCTGTGCACTTGTGCAACGTGAGTGTGGATAATGATGCTGTTTTAAAGGGGATCTGCTGTTTGGATGCGCTGCGAGGGGTTGTCGAGTGGGGGATTTAAGTGATTTAGTGGAGACGAGTGATGGGATCCTAAGTGGCTCGTATTTCTCATGCGAAGGACGACCGCACAGCAGCTCTGGAGCCTCATCAAGCCCATGTCTTGCTCTACGGTCTGTCCACATGATCTTCAGCAGTCGAATACCAGAGCCCTCGGTAGTGTCCAGGCGTTTAGGTCTTCAGAGAGTCCTTCGTCAGTGCGCTACGGTCTGCCCACGTCCGTCGTCGAAATGGAAATGTTCTTATTTTTGTCTAATAGACGTGCACATCAGGAGCACAGTCGCGACACCTTCGCAGCATGCCTACAAGAAAGGCAAATCGTTGGAATCAGCGCTTCACTTGCTTTGCATTGTAGATGAATCCTTCGAGCAAAAGTTGGGTTGTGGTGTGTGCGTCGCCCCGAACGTACTTGAACCCCGACGTCCATGTTCGATCCCTGGTCTGTACGAGCAAAAATTCGTATCACGTGCCCCACCTCTTTCGAGTCACTGACACTCCTCAAAGAGTATTCATTTTCAAACTTCGGCCGTTTGGACTCGGCCTACAACTGTAGAGTGGAAGGCACACTCGTGAAAGAGCAAAAGAACGCACAACACGAGTGGTTACTGGGAAGCTAGGCCCCGGCCCTCTACGGGCTGTAGCGCCATCCATAGCCTTAAGGAGCTAATCTGTCTTTGTTGACATCGAGGGAGGTTTTAAAGAGGTTTGAATCCCTCGCTGTTGTCTCGGGATCGAAAGATTCCTAGTGGCGTTTATTGACCAGCTTCTGAACAGCAGAGTTATCCGCTCCAAGCTTGGTGATACCACGAAGATCCAGAACGGTCTGAAGGGGCACCCCACAAGGTGCAGTGCTTTCTCCTTTCTTGTGAAACGTAGAAGCCAATGAACTTCTTTTGACACTAGAGAAATCTGGGTGGAGGGTAACTGCCTACGCAGACGATGTTGCTATCACTGCTGCTGAGGAACGTATATCAACAAGGTGCGCCATCATGCCATCGGCCATCGTCGAACTAAAGTGTGATTTTTTAGCTATTATCTTTTTGCCAACACTGGTTAAAACAGCTGACTTACGTTTCGTGTTTTATTTCACTGTCAAACAGCTTCAGTTTGGTCAATAATTCAACCATGAATCGTCTTACAAACGAACAACGCTTGCAAATTATTGAATGTTTTGCGTTCTCTGTTAAGAAAGTTCATGTGCCACATGCCACACAGCACGCGCATCAATGGACTTATTGAGTGGCGAGTTCGGTGAACATTTTATTTCACGTTCGGGACCGGTCAATTGGCGGCCTAGATCGAGGCGTTAAGTTGCCTTTAGACTATTCTTCGTGGGGCTATGTTAACGCTCATGTCCATACAGACAAGCCCGCTTCGATTGACGCATTGGAAGACAACATTGAAGCATTTATTCGTGAGATACCGGCCGAAATGTTGGAAAGAGTATGCCAAAATGGGACTAAGCGGATGGACCATTTGAGGCGCAGTCAAGGTCAACATTTGCATGAAATAATCTTCAAACATTAAATTATATGGACCGTACTGTCGATTCAAATAAAGATTTCATGCATTTTTCTGAATTTCATGAACAGACCTTTAGAACACTGGACAAATGTCAACCCGCTTAAAAAACAGACTATGTTCTCTTCACCAGGAAATACTAGCCCCCAACGATGAGAGGGACCACCAAGTCAAGTGCCCATCCTCCATTCTAGACCCGGCATTGAGCTGGAAACTCAATATCCAGAAGCGCATCACAAAGGCCTGCAGGGCTCTATATTGTTGCAAGAAAGCTATATGAAGCAAATGGAGACTGAAGCTGTGGCTGGTCCACTGGTTATGTATACCACTAGTAAAATCCACATTAATGTACGGCCGATCTCCGTGGACCACTCTAGACAAAGCCATCAACTTCAAACCGCTTGAGAGGCGGATTGCTTGCATATACATCAGCGAAGCACAACGATCGACTCCTTCCATAGCTCTTAATACACTTCGGCGGAGAAGACTCTGGCACGGCGGCCATCCGGCTGAGTACAATGGAAGGAGCTTGGATCTGGACACTCTACCGTTCTCAATATCTTCGGATTCGCCCCATATGTTCAAGGGGCTTGGTCCATTCACACGCTACCGTTCTTCGGATCCCTGCCAAGCGACACCGACCTCACAACACCTAAGCTTGTCTTCGAGGAGTACTGTTGGACCACCATGCCTTCCAGAACTTACTGGAAGTCTGATCAACAGCCACTGGACCTCCTGGTCGAAGTTTCAAAGGCGGATCGTAAATGAGGGAAGGAGTGAGTGTGGGTGTCTGCTCTAAGCACCTTAATTTGCAACAGTCTGCAAAAGACTTCCATATCATTGTAGACAGAAACGATAGCGACCAAGAAAGCTCTGTCCTGGCTAAAAAAAAAACAATGTAATGTCAGTCAGCGATAGCCAGGCAGCCGTCAAATCTCTTGGCGTCACATTCAACGCCAAGGCGTCCGTCTCCTAACGAGATGGCCAACTATTTCAACGTACTGCTCATGTTGGTTGCGGGACACAGTGCCACGAACTGATACCTACCAGAGAATAGTGAATCAGACGAACTCGCTAGAAAGGTCTCCACTTCAACGCCCTTTTCCGGATGGTGACCTGACGTTCATGCCCATTGCTACAACTAAGGACCGTTTAACCAAACCAAGCGAAGATGGTCCACTGACACTGGATGCCTCGTCACGAAACGAACATGGTCTGCCCTTAATCCTAAGCTCTCACCCGACTTGATAAGTATGAGCAGGCTGCATCTCTCAATCCAAATCGGCGTGTTAACCAGACACTGCTCCATTGGCACACAAGCCTACAGAGGCATGCCCCACAATGACTTCTGCTTCTTCTGCACATTGACTTCTAAAGCTGCAGAAATGAAGCAGAGGAGGAGATCATCGAACACCTTCTCCGTGACAGCAGTGACCTCTCTTGTCGCAGATTCTGTCACTTAGGCTCGAGATACCCCAGCAACTTAAAAGATCTGAAGAATGTCAGCTTCGGTCACCTTAAACAAATCGACCGCTGCAATTGGCAGAACCCCAACTGGTTTGTGGGCTAGGGTCTACTCGAGCCTGTGGTTACACGATGGGTCTAGTCTGGCCTTAGTGTGACCATTTATTCGACCCAACCCTAACCAAGGTTCCTCCACGTCAAGATCTTCAGCGCATCCTTCGTCAGTGCGCTACGGCCTCTTCACATCTGTCATCGAAATCGAATTGTTCTTAGGTTTCTCCACGTCAGGTCGAACTGTAGCGCTCTCAGTTCTGTCCACATCATGATCGCGTTCTCCGAAGTCCAAGTCAGTGCGCTGCGGTCTCTCCCGGACCACATGATCTTCAGAAGTCAAACTGCACCGCCCTCAGGCCTCTCCACGTCAATCCCTTCCAAACTCAATGCCATCGCCCCAGAGTCCAGATCCCCATCAGCCACCTCTCATGTCGCCTTCCCAGGCTAATCCCCCATCTCCCTGACAAGTGTCGAGTTCCGCCTTAAAAGAGCCCAAAACCGTCACTCATCCGACAATATACGATTGCACCCGCAGCGCGCACCTCGGGCATCCGTATCACAGGACATCGCCCGCCACCGCCACTAGTTGCGGTCACCCTAATGGGCTCTTTCGAATTCAATAAAAAAAAAGTAAGGCCACGATCCAAAGAACGCCGCCGACACACCGTCAAGGTGCCAAAATAATCCGCTTACCGCTTGAAAAGCGTAATCCTCACACTCGTCACTCCGTGGAGGGGCACCAGTGCCGCTCTCCTTCGACAATTGAATACCCGACGTATTCTCGTAAATGAGCCATTAACAAGGGCGCTTATGCGCTTACACAAAGTCCCCCCGAGAGATGTCGTCAAGTCGGAATTATGATGTTTTTTGATGTGTACCCCTTCGCAGATGGCGGGAGGGCACCCGCGATGCGGAATGCCTTCGGAAGACCCGCCTAAGACGTCGCTGAAATGTTAAGGCGCTTACCCGTGCGCATTGTGTGTGTGAACTAGCTCAGCTGTGACGTGGCACGGAGTCACCGATTGATGCGGGCACCTCATAACGGGCGGGAAACACCGGCTAAGACGCCGTTTTCGGGTGTAATTTCCCCGGCTTACGTGCGTTTTGACTTGTGGTCGATCTTAGGGCCGAGGGACTGCGCCCGTATGCAGATGGGGTCAAGCATCGGCCCATGGGGCAATCATCTCTGGCCAATCTATCTCTGCCCCGTGCGAACGCCCATTCAGGCCGCTGCGGGATGGGCATGAATTTAGCACTCCGCGAGAACCTCTTAACATCATCCTCCATTAATTGACTCCTCCATCGGACACAGCAGCACACCGGCACACCGGCACCTGATGTCCCAGCCGAGATGGCCTTCCTGACTGCGTTTAAGCCAACAAACTTTGCCATCAGCTACTGTGCTGATCGTTGCGCGAAAAAAACCGCAAAACCACCACCACCACAGACGGAGCCTTTATTTATTTATTATTCGCCTCCAACATGCACTTACCGTGCACGGAACCACCAATAAACACCTCCTCGGCGATCTTTAGCGTCGAACACCGAGTGGCGAGCGGCGAGCGGCGGTCCCGCGAATTCCTTCGCTCCTAAAAATAGCCCACAGCCCCACTCGTCCGTCCATCCGTCCATCTCCGCCGAGACAGACATAAGCACACAGAGACGGCGCAGCGCAGCGGCCAGGCCACGAAGAAGAATCACCGTCTCGGTCGTCCTTCAACACGCGAACATTGTCGATTAATTTAAAGAGGGGGCCCTCGCAAACTTCGCCGCGACAGGAAGGACTTCCACGGGGACCAGCAAAAAAGAACGCAAATATTGTTGCGCGCATCGGGAATATTTTATCACCTCGAGTTCGGGTTTTGTGTGCGAAAAGCCTCCCGTCCGCCGATGCGCGCCGCCGCTTGTTTGTTTTCTTTCTCGTTCTTTTCTAGGGAAAAATATGTGCCAATAAATTAACGACGCCACTCGCAGATGCATAGATACCGGCGCACAAGTCCAAGCAACCTTCGAACCTTTGTGTCGATCATCATCGCGCCGTGCTCCTTCGACGGATATGGATGGGATCGGTGCTGCGTCTCCAGCACCGTCGCTGGCTGGCACAATGTTGCTCGGGCACCAGCAGGAGCTGGCCTGGGTGATGTGTGAATTCCTGATGTCTGGCGGGTTTTTATGACCAATTTCTAGAAAATCGTTGTCTCCTCTCGTCTGTGCAAATAACAATGGTGCGGCCCGCGGACGGATGACCCGGTGTTTAGTTGAAGAGTTATGGGCGACAGGGGTCTTTGTGTCGCCGATTTGAAAGCGGCTGGTGCGGGGCATTGTGTGTGTTTTGACACATCAACTCTGCCAATTGACAGCTTTGATGTGTGAGCCGAGATTGCTAGCCGCGATGAATCACAGTGCTGGTGCGAATTGTTGCCGCGAAGCAGTTGAAGTAAATTAGTTGCACGACGATGAGCTGTGCGTCTGCGACTGCGACTGGTAGGTGCGGCCTCGTTGTGTAGTTTCTGCATTCCTTTCCACGGAATTTCGGGGAGATTGACGGAGGCTTCAATGAGTGGTGCGGCGCGAGTAGCTGCAATAAAGCCATCGATCGTAGACAGAAGCTGGCGCACTGGTTCGTCTTAAGCTGCTGCAGTGGCTCCTCTTAGGCTGCTCCAGCGCCTCGTCTTAAGCTGGCCCAGTGGCTCGTCTCAAGCTAGCCCAGTGGCTCGTCTCAAGCTAGCCCAGTGGCTCGTCTCAAGCTGGCCCAGTGGCTCGTCTTAAGTTGCCGCAGTGGCTTGCCTTAAGCTGGCCCAGTGGCTCGTCTAAAGCTGGTCCAGTGGCTCGTCTCAAGCTGGTCCAGTGGCTCGTCTCAAGCTGGCCCAGTGGCTCGTCTAAAGCTGGTCCAGTAGCTCGTCTCAAGCTGGCCCCAGTGCCTCGCATTAAGCTGGCCCAGTGGCTCGTCTTAAGATGGCCCAGTGGGTCGTCTAAAGCTAGTCCAGTGGCTCGTCTCAAGCTGGCCCAGTGGCTCATCTTAATCTGGGCCAGTGGCTAGTCTTAAGCTGGCCCAGTGGCCCGTCTGAAGCTGGCCCAGTGGCTCGTATTAAGCTGGCCCAGTGGCTCGTCTTAAGCTGGCCCAGTGGCTAGTCTTAAGCTGATCCAGTGGCTTGTCTTAAGCTGGCCCAGTGGCCCGTCTGAAGCTGGCCCAGTGGCTCGTCTTAAGCTGCCGGAGTGGCTTGTCTTAAGCTGGCCCAGTGGCTCGTCTTAGGCTGCTCCAGTGCCTCGTCTTAAGCTGGCCCAGTGGCTCGTCTTAAGCTGGCCCAGTGGCTCGTCTTAAGCTGGCCCAGTGGCTAGTCTTAAGCTGATCCAGTGGCTTGTCTTAAGCTGGCCCAGTGGCTCGTCTTAAGCAGGCACAGTGGCTCGTCTTAAGCTGGCCCAGTGGCTTGCCTTAAGCTGCACTCGTCTCGGTTTAGCTGCGGTTGCTGGTGTGGATTGGTTCAAGCTGTTGCCGCAACGTGTCCCTTAGAACATGCTCCCCGTCTTCCCACAAGATCCTCTCCCACGTCACGAACCATGTCACCGAGTTCCATCTCAATTACCGCGGACATCGCAACGTTGCCATAAATTCCTCCTCGCCAGCCAGTCCTAATTCGTCCGAACTGCGCCCTTCGTAATGAGATGCATTCCCCGACTGCATCCTCTTCAGACTCGACCGATAACTCAGTGACATGTGCCATCATACCGGCTGACAGATGGCTCAGTTGACCACAAATCGACACAAATGACTTCTCGGAAGCCAGCCAGTCACTCGCGAACCACTCCTCCAAATTCCACGACAGTCTCCAGCGCGCCCCTACCGCGGCCATAACTCAAAACCCAGCTGCATAAGAATGCAAATCACCCGTTCAAACGAGATCCCCGATTGTCTGCAGGACTACACGCATCGCGCCATAGCCGCCGTGGCCACCGAATTCAGTAGTCTAATTAAGCAAACAAAACAGGTCCCACACGCGAACCAAATGGCACTCCATGTAAATGCCACATTAACTCGCCTGCACTCGCTGCCCTGCCAGCCATTGTCACACAGAGAAACGGCCGACGAACCGCGATTACGATCACAAATCGTGATGGAAATGCGCTCCATTGTGCTGCGCGGTGTGCATGCGAGTGTGGGACTGCGATTTGATTTCATTCGAACACATCGGGCGATAATTTAATTCACATCAGGTGAAGTGGATGAAGACCTCAAGTCGGGGCTGTGCCCGTGATTCGATTGCCGGGTCTCCCCTTTTTTTGTGTCAGAAGTTATTTGTCGCCGCAAGACCATTTGAATAGTTGTCAGGGGGTGCGTGCAACCCTCGCTGAGTGGGGGCTGAACTTACGTGAATGTTTCACTTAACGGCCATTAAATGCGTCCCGATTCGATCCGCGCGTATTCATTTTCGTTAAAAAGAAGTAAAACGCTCACATTAGCACCGCCAATTGGATGCCATTCCTCTTCCCTCGTGTGGGGCAGCCAGCAGCCAGTAGCCCGAGGGGGGAGCAGAAGGAAATAAATTCCTATCCATACCGGCGTCCAATTGGAAATTCACATCACGTAAGTGATATGAACTGAAATCGTATCCTTGCACTTGGTCTCTGCCACACACCGTCCCCCCGTGCAGACGGACGGAAGGGAAAGGTTTTTCCGCTCTTCGAACGGGTGCTCTCTTGGCTTTTCTTAAGTTGGTCATAAATTTGTTGGTCCGGCAACTCAGGTGTGGTGTGGCGGTTCCCCCAAGAGAGAGCGAGTGACTGGGAGATCCCCCCACTGAGGGGTGCGCCGTAGTTTCTCGCTGGATCGGTAGAACACCTCCATTACGGACGAAGGGATTTAATTATTTAAGAGACTTGTACATCGACCCGAGCAAACCAATCTGCCAATCTGCGCCGGGGTACACTTCAAAAAAGTTGAAGGGGTGAGGCGGCGAGGGGAAATTAAATATTCTCCCTCTCTTCGAAAAAATCACTTAATTTTATGGCAATAACCATAAATCCCCCCCTCAGCCACACACACACTCGCCATCCACGGCGAAGAAGAAAGAAAGAAAGTAGCGACGCCCTTCGAACCGAAGGAGTTAGAGATTCGAATCGGCGGCGTCGGTGGCGGTGGGTGAAGTCGCCGAAATGACTTTTTTATGAAGAGAAATGTGAGAGGGGCCGGGAGGGGGAGTGCTGGGGGTGCAGGGGGTCTAGGGCGCACGTATATTAATTTATTAATACAACCAAGCCAGTAATGTGCCACTAAATACGTACGCGTACGCATGTCATGGATACGGAATCAGGAACCGAATCGGTCGGCAATCAGTCGGCGGTAGGTGAGCTTCACAGGGGAGGGGAGGGGGAGGAGGGAAGCTCGGTGTAATCAGCGCGAGTGTGGCCGATTGTTGGAGCGTTAATTGGTGGCCGGTGGCGGTGCGCTGACTTATGAAATGATGAGCACTTGGTCTCGTGGAAGGCACTATCAGCAGGAAGGGAGAAGCAGATAGGCAGTGGCAGTTGAGGCTGCTCGGGTCGGAGGTGGACTGTGAACGCGATAAGGCACGGGGGACGTCCTTGCTAACTTCGCAAGCCTCAAACTTGCCTTTCATCGATGACGGACCCTGGACGCTGCTTCCAGTTGTCTAGTCCAAGCTGTCTGAAGTCTGTGGTCCTCGTAGGCCTCAAACTTGCCTTTCATCGATGACGGACCCTGGACGCTGCTTCCAGTTGTCTAGTCCAAGCTGTCTGAAGTCTGTGGTCCTCGTAGGCCTCAAACTTGCCTTTCATCGATGACGGACCCTGGACGCTGCTTCCAGTTGTCTAGTCCAAGCTGTCTGAAGTCTGTGGTCCTCGTAGGCCTCAAACTTGCCTTTCATCGATGACGGACCTTGGACGCTGCTTCCAGTTGCCTAGTCCAAGCTGTCTGAAGTCTGTGGTCCTCGTAGGCCTCAAACTTGCCTTTCATCGATGACGGACCTTGGACGCTGCTTCCAGTTGTCTAGTCCAAGCTGTCTAAAGTCTGTGATGTTTTCTTCCGGAGGTTCGATCTCCCTAGAGAGACATAGGTTAGGTTAGGTAGTAGTGGCTGACTGCTGCAGAGCAGTCACACTTAGGCCAGAGTAGGCCCATTGTGATACCACTTGTTGACTTCTCCTAACGCTGGAACCAGTTGGTGCTGCTGATGAACCGATTTAGTTTGCCAATGCTGGCACTTTTTAGCTCGTTACGGCCGCTGAAGTAGTAGGCTCCTAGGTGCAGGAACCTACGACTGGCAAGAGCACTGCAGGAGCAGAGAAGGTGATGAGTGTTCTCTTCCTCCTCTTCATTCATGCAGCTTCAGCAAAGCACCCATCCTGCGAGCACGAGTGCCAATTACACAGTGCCCGGTTATGACTCCAATGAGGGTCCTTAAAGAGGGCTTGCTGAGTCCAAGTAGACTGAGTGACCGTTTTAGGTCGAGTGATGGCCAGATTTCTTTTGTTTGAAGGCAGGTGGTGCCTTCTAGCCATTTGTTGTTAGTGGTTTTAATTGTGTGGATCTTAAGAAGGTGGTAAGCTGTAACGATCGGCATGGAAGGCGGTACTCCTGCTATCGTTAGGGATGAGGTTGTACCACACCTAGCGAGTTCGTCGGCATTGCAGTTTCCTGGTATGTCACAGTGTCCCGGCACCCACATGAGGTGAATGCTAAAATGCTTAGCCATCTCGTTAAGAGACAGACTGCAATTAAGGAATGTTTTAGAGTAGAACATGACATTGTCCAGGGATTTTATGGCGGCCTGACTATCGGAACAGATGGTGATATCCCTTTTTGATATCACATTGTTTTTGAGCCAAGATAGCGCCTGAAAAACGCTACAGTGATCAGGGAGCTTCACGGAGATAGCAATGTTGAGGTCTTGAGAATAGACACCCGCACCCACCCCTTCTTTTGTCTTTGATCCATCTGGGAAAATGCGCAGAGGATCTTTCAGCGTTTGCCTGTCAGGCATCCAGTCCGATCTGGAAGGAGTGCTGATTGAGATTTTCTTTTCGAAGATGGTCTGGGGTAGCAGGCGGTCGGTGTCGCTAGGAAATTGAATTCCTTGAGAATGAAGAGGGACATAGGTCCTTTATAAAGATTGGCTTGATCGAGTGAGGAGACGTGTGAACGATGGCAAGCTAGAGGGAGCGCAGTACTTTAGGTAGACTCATGCTGTTATTCATTGCTGTGGTCATCGTTGGCGGCGAAAAATGGAACAGAAGGACTGCCAACGAACTTCGGTACAGTACGGAGGTAAAAAGAACCAAAATCAACCAAATTTCCGCTCCCTCGCCAGAATAACGAACGGACCTAGGCGTAACCCTAGACTCCAATACAGCTGGAAGATAAACGTAGACCAGCGCATAGCCTTCTACACCTGTAGTGGAACCTTCAACAAAAGTTGGGGCCTCCAACCACGGGTGTAGTTCGGCCTATTCTGACAAACGGATCACTAGTATGGTGGCCTGGCCATATAGAAAAACCCCATCAGGAGGGCGTCCGCTTGGCAGGCCTAGGATGAGGTGGTTGAAGCAAGTGCGAAAGCTAGCTGGGCATAAATCATGATGAATTAGGTTCGATGGGCAAGGATCGAGTGGCGTGGAGATCTCTAGTGCGTGCTTTACCACCGCCACTCCTTTAGTGAATCATGCGGGTCAGAAAGTGATGATGATGACAAAACTCAGTGTTCCAAGAACAACATGCATCTTCACCATAAGTGCTCTACTGTCGACACCAACAGACGCCCTGTGCTTACGCTCTTGACCTACACATCAAAACCGCTTCAGCATACAGTGCCATCAGGCTCAGAGCCGTAAATCTATGCCCTATGGCCACAGTATCATCATTTAGACACCTCTTTTCTCGAGATATCGAACAACACTCAACGGAGTAAACGATGCCTGTGTTGAGACCCTAAAGGACGATATGGCAGGCGGGGCAGATGTGCAAGGGTCTCAACTGGGTAATCTAAACTGACGGCTCAAAAATGGGCACCAGAGCCAGTGCAGGTGGTTCTCAGATTCCCTCAACATCTCCAAAGCCTACAGACTGCCTGTCTCTAGCGAAGCTTTTTCGATATCCACGATCGCGTCAGGCCAAAATTCATCCACACATCCAGCCAACATAAATCGTGGCAGGTATGTGTTGATGCTGCCTTCAAAGCTATAGTAAAAGAATGCCGAGCAGAGCAAGCATCATTAGAAGGCCAGCTCAATATACCCCTCATGTGAGTACCTAGTCGCAGTAACATCACAGGAATCGAGAAGACGATTAAACTGACTAGGCATGGTCCTGCCCGTCAAAGCTCGCTTGCAGAGGAAGTATTTGTACCTCGACAAGCAGCTACGGCAACGGTTCACTGTTTAAGCACTTCTTACAGTTTGCTGACCACAGATCGGTGCAAGCTTACAAACTGTGCAAGATCAAGGAAAAGCTGACCCGAGTGCAATCGATCCAAAACAAGCGAGCTTCTACGACAAACCCGACATGACATCGCAGGATTGTTGGCGGTCTGTACAGGACACTGACCGATAGGACACAAAACTCCACACTGTCGCAGCTGCAAAAACCGTGATGAGAAGGGGACTTTACCACATTTCCGTAGTAACTGCTCGAATCGATGTCGCTAGAGCCAGAAAGCGAGCGCTTGTTAGGCCCTTCTTCAAATCACTTGATATTAGGAAACCTGGTTTATTTGGCAGTGCAACTTTGAACGCATAGGGCTGGCGTTCGAGAACTGCATAAGGTTCAGAATAAGTGGACTGCAAGGGGCTCTGAACGTGATCGTTGCGAACATAAACATGCGATGAAGTTATTAATTCCTTTGGCATGACAACGGTGGCCCTTGGCGTTGTGGGTACGTGCCTCGACCCCAACCTCGACTTCATAGGTTCGATTCCTGCTCTGTGCGACCTCTTTCGAGTCACTGACAATGTTTTCCTGTCTAGAAAAAGCTTTCTCAAAATTGGCCGTTCGGAGTCGGCGTAAAACTGTAAGTCCCTTTCAATCGTGAGAGAACTATAGCACGGTATCCTAGGCCTTGCGTAGGAACAACAGATTTTCTCAGAACAACACCGACGGCAGCACTCGAAACCGTCTTAGTTCTTCACCTTCTCGACCTATTCTGCAGCAACAGCGCAGCCTCATCTGCTCGGAGGCTCAGAGAGGCGGGTCTCTTCCATGGGCATTCAAGTGTTGGTCAGCAGCACAACACACTACCTACACTAGGACTACCTGCCTCCGGTACTACCTTCGGAAAAGACTTCTTTCACTTTCCTTTCTCGGATCGAGAACAATCGGAAGAGTATATGGTAGCAGCTGGTAGGAAGCTCTCCCTGTGTACAGACGGCTCAAAAACCAGGGTCTGGCCCTAAGAGACGACTGCGGCGTCTTCCAAGCTGAAGTGGGTGCTATATACTCTCGCTCGATCTCCATCTTCTCCGACAGCCAAGTGGCAATACAAGCCATAACATCGGACATCTTGACTTCGAAACTTGTCAGGTTATGCAGACAAAGTCTCAGCTGGATAACACGATGACCCTGTGTTTGGTACTTGTCCCTCCTGGCAATCAAGGCGAAAAAGGCGGACGTCCTCGCGAAGAAGGGACCCGAGCTTCCGAGCTTGGTGTAACCTTGGTAATCCCTTGCGCGCTGAAGCCGCTTAGCTCTTTAAGAAGACAAATTGACGACGAAGCCCAAGATAGAGTAGCGGCTCGATGGCTCAGTCTGAAAACTGGAGTAAGAGTAAGGGCCCTGTGGTCGACTCTGATCCGTTTTAGTCGTAAGAAGGTGCGAGGTTCTCACTGGATCTTTACTGAACAGGAGCGGCATTGCAGTCGCGGCCGGGATGTGCACGAAATAGCCTGCTCTTCGAATTCCCAGCCCTATCAAAGAGAAGGAAGCAGCTCTTGGGTAAATACTGCTTCGCAGAGCTGGTGTACTTGTGGGCTATAGAGCTGAAAACCCTCCTGAAGCTTTCAAACGTGGTAGGATGGTTCTAGTAAACCCATGTGTCATGGGCACAATGGAAATCGTTGGTCTAAGTGAACAGAGCCGGTCGGGGCACCCACTTACCTACCTACCTCACGCAAGTGGTCAGGTCTTCCTCGAGAGTCGTAGTTCCCCCTAAAAAATGTTGGTTGACCGACTGGGGAGACGTGCGAACGATGGCTCGCTGCTGATAGACCCACGCTCGTCCTCAGAGAACCCACGACTGGAGACACCCTCTGCCCTGCTCAGCATCGTCATTCCCTGTGATTCATTGCCTCTGACTGATGACGACATTCCCCAGATTGTCACTTCCGCTCTCTCGTAGGTCTCCACCTCCCTCCCCCTGTCACCGTTCCACCACACTCGCGTCAGTTACTCCAACAATGACTCATTGCTACCGCTTGTCACTGCTTGCCCTCCAAGTCACTGTCCCCGCCAAGCACACACCAAAAAAAGGCAAAATGAATCTCTGACCCCAATACAGCATGTTTCTCGAGCCGGCAACAGCATAGTAGTGTCGAAATCCAAACAAATTGGAATCAGGGACCACAACAAGCACACGCTCCGGCCGGCCGGGGCGAGAGGGGGTAGGTATCTCACCCAAAGACTGATTTATTGCACCTCCACTCACAGGATATTGGTGTTTTGTCCTCAAAGAGTCTCTCGATCGGAGGCAAGCTCCCACTGTTAGCAGTGGCCGCGCGGCGTGTGTATGTTAAAATTACATCTCGTGTACACACGGTAATAGATTGTCTTCGAACGGGCGCACGCACAACAAAGCAGCCACGGCCTGCCACTAAATGACTGGCATCCAACGGGGTTTCTTTTTCATTTTTTTTTCCTGTGTCCTTTTTTTCTTCTTCTCCGGGCCGTGTGTCCCTCGTTCCTCATGCGGACATTGTCGTCTCCATCCATCGCGAGAGCGGTTAAATTAGCCTACACAGCGGACAACGGAAATAAATCGTTTCTGCGTCGAACCGAAGTTAGAAGCCTTTGTGAGTGGCTGTGTGTCTGTGCGGGAGACGAGCGGCGGAGGAGCGACTGCATCGGTGTGCCTTTGTTTTCGGCTGAGGGCTGCTGCCTGTGTACGCCAATTGACACCGGGCGATATATTTGTCCGGCGAACACCTCGTTTGTGTACGCTCCGACGACGTGTCCAGTCATAGGCCGCCGCAACGGCGAGATCTGGCTGCCAGGCCGATCGGTTCCGAACTGGCACTCGTTTGCATTTCTCTGATGGGCTGGCGAGGAATTTGCGTCTCATTTCGGAGTGTTAGCCTAAAAATGGACATTGGCTTTGTTTGTGCGTTCGGACGTGTCGGGGCACATAACTCCAAGTGACAAAAATTGAATTCGATGCGACAAGGGAACAGTCTGTCCGGCAAGAGAGGCGACGTGGGGTGTGGGTTGAAGGGGGGGAAAGGGAGAACTTCTTGGAGACGAGGTGTTTGTCGGGGTTTTTCTCAGAATTTCATGTTATTTTTGCCAGCCACAGGAGAGGTCGCATCTGAGTTCCTCTCCACGCTTAGCAACATGATGCTTCGAATTATTTTCGATTATTTTTTGTAGAAGGGCTTGTTTTTTCATCCTCAGTAGATCCTTGCTACAACTTTCTCCATTTCGATTTTATTTGTATTTTTTTCAGCAACATGTTGCAAAGGCTTATTCTGAATTTCTGATGCCGAACCCTTACTTTTTTCGAACGTTGCCTGACCGGCTCTTCAGCTTATGCAAATTCTGTACTCAAATACCTTCCCATTTCGTGCCTATTTCAATTGTAAACATGTTGCAGCAGCATGATGAAACGATCTTGGCATGTTGCAGAAACAAATCTGAACTTCTGGACTTGATGAGAAGCATGATCGTCTCTGCTAAAAATCAAGCAACTCCGATTTAAATTCGAAATATGTTGCAGCAACATGATAAGACGATCATGGCATGTTGCAGCAACATGATGAAACGATTGTGGCATGTTGTAGAAACAAATTTTGACTTCTGGACTTGATTTGAAACATAGTCGACTCTGTGCAGAAACAAAACAAATCCCTAAGCCATCTCTATGTTCATTGTAAACATGTTGCTGCAACATTATAACATGGTGCCCAAGAATATCTTGTTTCAAAATGCAGTTATCTCTGATCCTACAAGCCCCCAACTCATCTCTATGAACATTTTCCAACATGTTGCTGCAACATTTTGTCATCACGGTCTCTATCTTCCATGAACCCCTCCTTCTGCGCCCCACTGTCACCATCCGCCATCGGCTCAGCCCCGATCATCCTTCGATCGTCTCCCCCGCAGGCCTTATAATTGTCATCACCGCTGTTCCCATTTGCAGCGCACCAACAAATCTCGACATGCTCCCCCCTTCGTGTGTGGACAATTTAATAGCCTCGATCCAGAGCAACCCCGCCCCACACACACACTCAGCCCACGGCCCACAGCCGCTCAGCCGCTCAGCCGCTCAGCCGTGTCCGGCCTGAGTGAGTTCTTGTGTTTAGCATCCCATCATCACATGACCCTTCGGTTAGTGCAGCGGACCTCTGTCTGTTGCCCGGTCTTGTTTCGCTCTGGTTCGCTCTCCTTAACAAGAATTTTATGTTCTTGCTCTTGTTTGTTGTCCTGTTTTCCATTGATTTCTTTTTTCGCCATCGTCCCTTTCCCGCATCCGCAACCGCAACGGCAACGCCACGCCTTCCTCCACACACGACTCGAGCCTCGGCTGTTGGACGGACTCGGCCCGATGCGCCGCACCGTGTCACAATCGATTGAGCCGAACCGCGCACGGTGTTTATTCAGATTTATATCGAAGGAGATAATTTGTCCTGCGCCCTGCAACAACACGCTGGTGTACGAAGATCGTTCGCCGCCTCAGATGCAAATTCTTCGCGGCGAGTGCCGGGCGTCCCGGACTTGTTCGACTTGTCGATTGGTCCAGAGGTCGTCGCCGCTGCAAGAGTCCCCGCGACTTGTCGTTGTCGGCCCAGAACAAGAATTGTTCGCCACGGAATTTATTTTTATTATTATGTGACAATTTTTTATCACTTGCCATCGATTGGATGCAATACGAGGTTTATGACCATGTTCCGCCGTGTGGCCGTGCAGCCGTGAGTGTGTGTGGGGCTGCCAGACGGCGGGGCTAGCATCTAATCAGGATCTGGCGAATGGGCGAACACAAAGGAGACGAATGGACGCGAGTGGGGACGCGATCGTTAGTCGCTAGTCGAGTGTGAGTGCCATTATGGTCTGTCATCTGTGCTGGGAGCGGTTTATGGGCTGAAACTTGGCTTGTCAGCTTTATGGTGGTAATTTTTGTCAATTCCGAGAGATTCTTTAGATCTGATATGGGATGATGGTGGGGGGCAGGGGGGAAGAGGGGGGCAGTGTGAGAGGAAGCACATATAACTACTGACCGAGTGCACACTCTAGACGATGTCAGGAGTCTCCCGAGGCACTCTAGCCGATGTCAGGAGTCTCCCGAGGCATGGCCTAGTTCGTCTCCGCTGCCTCGATGCGTCAAAAAGTTTAATCGAAGCGGACCGCCAAACAAACTGACGTCACGATCTCGAAGCACGGACCAGGGAAATGCTCTCGACGTCTGTAGCGCCCATAGCGACAGCAATGCCACCGGTGACCGTTGCTACCTCGTCTGGATGCAATCACCCGCCAAAACAATTCCAAGCATGATTACGATTTAACTGTTGCCACCCACATCCACCACCTCCCTCCATCCACCACCTCCCTCCATCCCCCATCCACCCCCACCCCACGGGACGACCGTTCGGTGTCCTGTTGCAATGTGTGCGGCAACATTACCAAGCGAAGCCATCCACACCGCTGGACAATTGTTGTGCAAATCTTTTGTTGGCCTAAATATGTGTTGTGGCAGTAAACACACACTCTCTCTCTGGCTCCCCCTCTCTCTGCGAATGGGTAGAACGCTAAAAACAAATTATCTAACAAACGTAGCGCAAATTACAGGTTTTGCAATTAAGCAACATAGCTTCACCCTCCTCTCCCCCCCTTCGCAAGAGGCGCTGGTGAATTCCCGCTCTCTCTCTCGGTTTGGCCTCAATCTGGTATCGCTGCCACCACACCGCCCGGACCATCCAGCCTCGTTGGTAATGTAATAACGATAAAAATGGAGGTCGTTCCTCGTTTTGTTTTGTGTCAGGATTATATTGAGAGAGCGTACCACACACTCACACGGGGCCACCCTCAAAGAGGGACGACGAAGTAGGACATACCGCAGCGCATGTAACCTGCAACAAATTGTAGTGAACTTTTTGAAATGAAATCACGTACTCGCCGGATGTTGTTACGAGTGTTCTCGTGTGTGTGTGCGAGTCGCTAAGCAAACAATCCAGTCAGCAGGACATTCAGTCAGACTGGCAGACGATTAGAAGGACAGGACGAACGTCTTCCTTGCGCAATAAAAGTTGCCCACGGGGAGGTGGTGGCATACAAAAGAAATACACACAGAATATAAACAACGTGTGGAAGAAGGAGGATCTCCTCCGTCCCCTGGTTCCAGATGAAGGATCTCCCCACATGGAGTTTGTGTGTTCCTGTGCAATCGAGTGGATCCGTGTGTGGCATGTACGGTGCCCACTGTTGGCTCGGCAAGACAATGCGTGCGCTTGTGCCACTGCCAACAGCCTGTTGTTGGTTTTAATTTGAAAGGACGAAATATCGGTTTTACTGCAAGAGTTTTCCTTCGAATGGCCTTGCCTCACAAAGAGAGGGGGGGAGAGACTCTGCGGATGTTGTGGCAAGGACATTGCCAGGTGGATTGTCACATTTGTAGCTTTGACAACGTTTGACTGTTTGCTCTCCGTTCGTTTGAGGTGGTAACATGGAGGGGGGCTCAGTTGGAGGGTCAATTTGAACAAAAGGACCAACTACAAAAGTGGACAAGTTCAGTGTAATTTTGTGATGAAAATCAGGCAAAGTGGGGCACTTAGATGGAGTTAGGCTGATGCATGAGAATGGTACATGGCCTGTCACTTAGGAGCACTTTTCTGTGTTTCGAGATTGAAAATGCAGCCGCCTTGCCAGTGCAGGGGACTGACAACGGTTAAGGTTGAGGGGACTCTATGATTGTGGTGATGTTTGTTGAAAAAGGAGGGATGAGGCCTGATGAGGTGGTAGGAGAACCGAATTGAGAAGAAGGGCATGAACGGAAGACGTCCCAAGAGTGTGTACCACAGTCTCTGGTTCTTTGGCAGCGACAGCAAATGGAACGGTTGCTGATGAGGCCGATGGAGGCTAGTGGCGTTCAAATTAGCATGTCTTGCTACAGTGTGCTTCAACCTGGTCGCTTTATTGCCACTTAGCATGTCTCTCTTCAGTTGGCTTCAGTCTTCACTTTCAGCTTCATTTCTGGAGAGGCTGTGTAAGGAAATGACGGTCAAAATAGACGTTGCTTCTTTCTGAAGGAACCGGGGCCCTACCATCTTCTCCTTTGTTTGGTGCCACAGTCCGGGGTGGACCGAGGTCTCAGCTTACAAGCCTCTCCAACTAGCACGACCTCCGGCTAGCTGTCTCCAGTTTCGCTCACCAAGGGGGTTGAGGTCCTTCTACACTTGTGTACACCACCGAAAGTGCGGACGTCCCTGTGCTGCCTCATTTGTTCAGATTCGAAGTCCAGCAACTCCAAAAAGCGCAATCTCCGAGGTTTGTAGTTCATCAACAAAATTCAACATTTGCCACAGCATCTCCTGTAGATCCGTCTTCAAGCTCGCTACGCCTTGCCTACACGGCAGTACCGACTCAACTCCCTCTCCTTGATCTGGCATCAAGCTTGTCTCATCCCGTTTCCATCCAAGGCTACCATTGCCACCCCGGCCAAGGGTCACGCAAAGTGAATACGATCAACGTGGGCGTTGTTCCTTTGGACTAAAAACTACCAAATTTGAGGTAAGTTGGCAAGCGTATCTGCAAGCTTTGTAAAGGGGAATTCGAAGGAAGATTTGATGCAATAGGCTTTTTTTGAGAGATCAACTGTCACTAAAGCGAACCCTTGATAATCAGCCATACTCCATGAATGGCGCTTGTATCGATGAAACCGGAAAAAAAAAACTTTTCATCCTTGGTCCATCCAGCCTGTGACTTGGCTTTTGTTAGCCCTAAGCTTGAGTACAACGCTCATATCTGCTCTGGTGCCCTCAAGGCCACGCTGCACCTACGAGCGAGTGATACAACTTAAAGGAGACAACAATATCGGGACTCAGTCGAATAACGTATAAACAGGCCCCATTAACCTACAGGAACATCCAAACCATGTCCAATGTGGCGGTGGACTGGTTACACTCTCGGAAGATGTGACAGGTCTATAGCTAATCAAGTGAAGCAATGGAAGACATGCGCGGCGGTCATAGGAGTATGTAGCGCAGAACAGTTTAGAAGAAAGCACGGCAACTGGGAAAAAAGTTAAGAGAGCTGAGGCATATTTCCAGAAAATGCACACCATGGGGCGTAGTCATCGTAGAGTCCCTAGGGGCTACAGGACATCAGGAAAAAAGTAGACAGTGGACGCGCCAGTCACCTGAACCCGCTTTTTAAACTTTTCTTGCAGTCAGTCACTTGCACTTGACCCTGAGCTTGAACAAGAACGGTATACCTTTTCCCAAACGACTCTCTAAGCGCGTAGACCTCAATTTTGTCCGTCTTGTCCCTCTGCTGCTGCTCTCTTCGAGCCTCGTAACATGGAGTGCAGGCCAAGGGTTCGTGGAGATTGTTAATGATTAATTGAAATCAATTGGCTGGCTGAGGCGGTACCTGAACGGCAACGGCAGGCTGTTTATTTATTAGCTGAGTACAGGCAAGTACTAGGAGTTGCTATAGTAGCCAACTAAATGAAAGCAAGGCACAGAGAGAGCGGAATGTCCAAGGTGGACGGTGGCTAAGAAATAAGGGAGATTTTTGATAGATTTGCTTCTGCTTCTTATATGCTGTCTAGCAAAAAACGATCCGCCGCACAGCACCTAGGCCAAAACGTTACAATCGACAGCTAAAATTTCGAGGGCATACGTTAACTCCACAAATAACAGCATAGTGCAGATCCGTCGTAGAATCGCCCTTGGCAACGGACGCTACTTCGGTCTGTCAAAACAACTGGGCTCGAAACTCCTGCTTCGAAGGACCAAGTTATGCTCTGAAAACTCTTATTCTGTCAGTCTTGTTCTATGGAGCCGAAAGCTTGACAGTAAGCAAGACTGCAGAGCTGATTCTTGGTGCTTTCTACGTCGGATATAAGGTCCCGTCTGCGAGGAAGGCGAATGGAGGAGAAGACACAACCGCGAATTCTACGAGCTGTACAAGGATGTGAATGTAGTCCGTAAGGCAAAAATCCGTCGACTACACTGGCTCTGCCACATCGAGCGATTGGACAACAACGCTCAAGCAAAGAGAGTCTTCGTATCCGAGCCAGGAGGTTCGAGAAGGAGAGCAAGACCGGACCTCCAGAGACCAAGTCATTGCGGATGTAAGACAGCTTGGCCTTGATGTCTGAAAGCAGCAAGTCCAGAACCAACATCGATGGAAGGCAGCAATTGCTCAGACTCGGACCCTTCATGAGTCGACTGCCTGACAGACCTAAGGAGACCGTGTCTGGAGTTGAGTGGAGTCACATGCAGAAGCGAAGCCAAATCCAGTTCGGTAGACAAGGACGTTAGCTTCTTAGTGCCTTTTTGCCCATACCATCAGCTCTAGTTGATCTTTAAGAGGTGTCAGAACGAGGGTATCAGACCATGAGAGCATGTACTGAGGAAAGCCTCGTGCGGACAAGAGTTTCGTTTGACTGAAGTGGGCTTAGAACTTGAGAGAGCCCCCAGCATTTCCAAGCAAACGACGCACACTTCACAGCGAGAGATCACGATGGGTGTCCTGTTGGTAATGGTGCCTAGCTCCACGATTGCCCACCGTGGTCCCACAAGAAGGTAAAAGCTTCAAAAAAACAGACTGAGCCGCATCGTTCGCGGTTGAATAGTGTTGAGGCTTGAAAATCACTTACATCCCGTTGGTGTGCATGCCAAGCTTGAGGGTTTTTCTGGAGAACACAAGTCGAGACGGACATCAAACAACTTGAGGTTACACTCCTCTTCTTGGAGGTAGCGCCAGGCTTAGTCTTGTCCTTTTCCGACGGCTGCTCCCAGACTTGGATCCCAGCTCATCCTTCACACAGTACTCTACACGAAGCTTAAGTCTCATCAGCTACTGTCACTCAGGCGGCCATCAATCAACTCGAGGTTCCACAGCTCTTCTTGCGAGGTAGCAGAACATCGCGCTACCTTAGAGGCTTGTGTCCTAGGCTCTTGTCCTTTGCTGGCGGCTGCTTCTGGGCTTAGATTCCAGCTTCACCTTCATGAAGTACTCCAAACGAAGCTTAAGTCTCATCAGCTACTCAGTCACTCAAGTCACTCAAGTCAACGCTTAAAATTCACGAGCTCCCAAACTCGACCTTAGTCGTCTCCGCCAGCTTCCATCTCGGTTCTCATTTTTCCCCTACTTCCCTCTGCTCTAGGCGCACACCCTAGCTGTGTCCAGCGAAGCTGTAGTTCCTTCCCATATTCGCCAGCTTCAACATGCTCTCCATCCTGGCAACACCGTGCACCGTCGACGTTTCCACAGTACTTAAGCCCGCACGGCCACCATCGTTATCCAGCCCCCTAGGGACAGCGCAGTTACACAACACAACTAGCCCGCCCCCCGAGGCATCAACAACATCCAACAAATTCGTGTTACTTTTTATTCACATCGTTACTCGCTTTTTGCGCTCGTCGTTCCCTCGTGTGACTCCGACTCGTCCTCAGTCCGTTCTGTGCCATAAAAGGCGGGCATTCTCCGCCCAGCCACCGGCGCTGGAGCTGTAATAGCCCGAGTAGCCCAGGAAATAACCGCAATAACTCGATATCTCTCGCTAAGTCTCATCAGTACCCTGTGCAGGTACGAGCACACACTCTGGTGCCTGGTGAAATATCTGCCGGAAAGGAGCTTAATTTCTATCCCCAGCCATCGCCACTGTGCACTGGGAAGCACAACAAGGACTAGAAGCACTACCAGCAGCAGAAGCAGCGGCAGCAGTGGCAGTGGCAGCGGCAGCATTTTGCACGGAAAGGACGACTTCATAATGAAAGGACAAATGCAATTAATTAAAAAAGAAATTATACTCAGGTAATTCAGGACAAGAGAACTTGCGCGAGACTACGACGGCGAGGAGGACGACGCGGACGACGCGGACCACGAGGCAACGACGATAACGACGATGGCACGGAAAGATTTTTATATTTTTATTGCAATCCTCTCCACCGCTCGGACAATGTGTCCTTGGCAAATGTGCTCCTGCTCTGCTCGCCCCACCGTCCCTGCTCCTGCTGCTGTCGCTGTAAGGCAGCGGCAGATGGTTTTTATAATAGTTTTGGCGAAATTGAAATTTTCGTTTTTCGGCCATGTTGGCGATGGGTGGCGGTGGGCGGGATTTTTTTTTTCTTCTCTTTCTCCCATTTTGACCCGTTTGGTCCTTTGTGTAGTTAGTCCTTGGTTATTAAGAGGACTTGATTTAATTCTTTCTTCTCGAGGTGGTCTTGTGGGTGGTCGTGGGGTTTTTCCTGTTTTGTTGCCTTCTTCGCTGTGTCCTATTTATTTAATTAGTTTTCCTGTGCACAAATGTTTCAGCACACGAAAGGGTCAAAATTGGGCCACCAGCGGAGGCCTCAGCAGCAGCTGCACCGGCCAGGGCAGCAGTTGTAGCCCTAGCAACGGTGTAAATGACTGCGCTTCTTAGAGCGAGGTGGATGGGGGGGGGGCCTTTGTCTTGGTCCTTGGATGTGGGCGGGCGATGATGATGGGTGCGGGCGGAATTTAATTTATATTCCGGTTTTTTTTCGGGGGAATGTCAAAATTCATTTGAATTAGGCGAGCGCACCGGTGGGCTGTGACGCGACATCTGGTCTTGAATGATGACCATGGAGCAGGTGGGTCGGGCCCGATGAATGTGCGAAGAAGTTCTGCGGAAGTTTTCACCCGTTTGGCCTGCTTTTCGGTTTGGTAAGTCTTAGTGAAAGCAAACTGCTCGGCATTTGGAATTTCTTGGCGAAGCCATGCAATGCCTGAGATGTTCCTCAGCCAACCGGAAGGAGATGCCTTTCAGTTCGGCTGGTCGTCCGCACACGGCTCTGGGAATCAGCTCAATCTCTGCCAAATGAGGCCAGGCTGCGACGCTAAATGGATTCGATGGAAATTTGGGGCGAATTTTAAAATTAGGCCTTTCCTTTGTACCTAGTTACAAGCCTCTCCAGCCAACTGATTCCAATTTTACACGCCCACTTGGCTCAGGTCCCTCTTCAGTGGTGTGCGCTTGTGATTCGTTGTCCTACTGAATCTGGCTCGAACGAAATAAGGCCGACAACGATTTTTGAAGATTTTGGCATTCATCTTCCGACTGCCACAGCGGTGCTACTAGGCGTACCTAGGACCTCTGTACACCGTTTTCCATGTTTTCTCGCGTGTGTTAACCGATCCCGAGACGTTGGCCCGCATCCGACGACATCGAAATTTTGACCCCAAAAAACTGACAGTGGTTAGTAAGGCATTTTGGTCGATTTTGGCCCTCATCTTCCGACTGCCACAGCGGCGCTACAAGGCGTACCTAGGACCTCTGTACACCGTATCCCATGTTTTCTGACGTTTGTTAACCGATCCCGAGACGTTGGCCCGCATCCGACGACATCGAAATTTTGACCCCAAAAAACTGACTGTGGTTAGTAAGGCATTTTGGTCAATTTTGGCCCTCATCTTCCGACTGCCACAGCGGCGCTACAAGGCGTACCTAGGACCTCTGTACACCGTATCCCATGTTTTCTGACGTTTGTTAACCGATCCCGAGACGTTGGCCCGCATCCGACGACATCGAAATTTTGACCCCAAAAAACTGACAGTGGTTAGTAAGGCATTTTGGTCGATTTTGGCCCTCATCTTCCGACTGCCACAGCGGCGCTACAAGGCGTACCTAGGACCTCTGTACACCGTATCCCATGTTTTCTGACGTTTGTTAGCCGATCCCGAGACGTTGGCCCGCATCCGACGACATCGAAATTTTGACCCCAAAAGTTGACAGTGGTTAGTAAGGCATTTTGGTCGATTTTGGCCCTCATCTTCCGCCTGCCACAGCGGCGCTATTAGGCGCACCTAGGACCTCTGTACACCGTTTTCCATGTTTTCTGACGTGTGTTAACCGATCCCGAGACGTTGGCCCGCATCCGACGACATCGAAATTTTGACCCCAAAAAATTGACAGTGGTTAGTAAGGCATTTTGGTCGATTTTGACCCTCATCTTCCGACTGTCACAGCGGCGCTATTAGGCGCACCTAGGACCTCTCTACACCGTTTTCCATGCTATCTCACGTGTGTTACTCTATTCTGGGACCTTGCGAAACATTCCACTTGCCTTCGAACCAACCGCTCGTCTCCCCGCTCACCAGTCATCGACCTCCAAAGCTCACCACAGGGGTCTCGAAAATCCCTCGAAGACTTCCACAGACTCGCCTCCATCCACCATCCTTATGACATCGTCCCGCTAGTCGGAATCCCTTCAAACCCATCTCCGACCCAAAACCCCGTCAACATGTCACCACAGGAAAAAAAAGTCGGGTCCAATGCACCGCTAATTCTTGTCAATCTGTCAGCGCACAGGCAAATGCACAAAAACTCGAACAAGGAAATAATGTCACCCGTCAACGTGTCCCCGAAAAGGCCCTCGCTGAAGGATGACACTGATGCGCCCAATTGTGGCTCCCAAATTGGCGTCACTGCGAGGCACACATTAGCCGCCGCAACCAGGAAGACAAGCGCCCAAACTGCCCGTCCGGTCACAATGGTAATTTTTCTTCTCAACACGTTGTCCCTGCGATGCACACACAATACGAGCGCTGTCCGAAGCCCCCCTCGGGGTGGCAATCGTTTCATTTCCAGGATCGACCTGCGGCCAGGACAAACAGCTCCACTCTATATAAGTCACATGAAAGTAATAATGGTAACATATCGGTAATGTTGTGTTGATTGTTGTTTGCTCGGGTGGCGGGCAGACCTGCACCGATCACGACCGACGGTGATGGCCACGACGACGACCACGATCTCGGTGCACTGGCGGCCGGTGGACGGTGATGGCCATGGCCAGCGGTTTGGAATTGATTTGGTATTTTTATGATTGTGGATTTATTTGCTTTTCCTCGCGAGCACCGAAGGTGATCTTTGACGAGCAGATGATGATGATGGTGGCGGTGGCGATGGCGATGCTGATGGTGAACTTCCTGGAATGCATGCGATGATGGATGCGTTGATTGCGGCGGCGAGTGGTGGTTATTTCTGGGTCACGACTGTTCGCCAGCAGTGCCAGGGCGAGTGCTAAGTTGGTGGGTTCCTAGACCACCGTGGTTGTGGCGATTGAGTGGAAGGTGGCATGAACCTGAGTCACAACACCCGCTTGACCCACTTTCCCTCAAAAATTTCGCACGGAGTCACCTTAAAACAGCTCGTCCGCCACCGACACCGCCACCGCCCACCGGTCTGACATTTCGCTCGCACGACAATCGCATAACAATCCGACCGGTGTTCTCAGAATTTAATTGGACATGACTCTGGCAACAATTTTACGAGCTCCACCGCCGCCGCCGCTTGATGAGCATTTTTCACATCTCGACATAAACCAGCTTCGGCGAGCAGCTCGCCCGCGCGCGCTCTGTTTATGGACCCAAGCGACTCTGGGACACGCCGAGGACTCGTAAAAACATTTATGCCGTCTTCCCGTCTTCAGAGGGCACCTCGCCGCGTCAGCATCTTGCCGAACAAAGCCGATTTTATGGCCGCCCGCCTCCAGGAAGCGACTAATTTCGGGCCCCAAAAGCGCACAAAAGGAGAGTCGCATTCACGAACTGCCACGTTTGTCAATTAGGGCTCCGGACTCCTCGCAGCACATCTCAATTATAACTCCTGACACATCCAGTGTGTATTCAGCGCTCGGGCTGTCCATTTAGATAAACAAACAAATGAGCAGTCTAATCACGTGCATCCTGGCTCCTCGGACTGCTCGGGTGATGCAGAGCAGCCCCCTCCGTCAGGCGAGCAGATAATTTGAATGTTTTCGGTGGTTTTCACCTCGATCCGGCGAGCGAGGGCAGCAATCAATCAATTATCGTCGCCCGACACACGGTAGCCGCGGCCTGGATGGATGCACACTTTCCTACGAATCGGGTTCGAATACGTTTATTGGCAGCGAAGGGCCGCGGTGTGGCAGGTCGCAGGTGGCATTCCACCGGCTAAGAGCTTCCGATTACACCGGAGGCAGGCATTTTTTGGTCGACTCGAAATCCCGGCAATTATCCACTTTACGTGGCAATTATTGGTTCCAATGACGCTGGGCAGACAGATGAATTCCCTGATGTCTGACCTGGATCCCGGGGGCCCGGGCCGGCGACTGATTCTAGCCCGGGCCGCCGCCTTTCGCTGGGCTCGAAATTGGTTTAATGATTGGCCTAATGCGTGCTTCGCTGGAGCGGCCCCCAAGATGGATTAAAAAAAAAAACAACGTTCGAACGGGGCGATGGTAATTTGGCGAGCAAGAAGGGCCATCGGTCATCGGCGACACGCAACTAGCGTGTGTGTGTGGAAATAGGTTAACCAGCAGACAGGCGGACGGGGGCTCTTAATGAGGGGATGGAGTCGATATAAGTCGATAATTGGATGCAAATTGGGATGAGTCGGAGTTAATCGATGCGAGATTATTCCGTTTAAATGGGGTCTCTCGTCTGTCGGTCCATCCGTGCCGTCCAGGTATGCGCGCTGTGACGTGAGGGAATTCGTTTTCACTTGACTTGACGCTGTGGCGGTGATTCAGCTTGAAGGAGTTATGTGAGAACGAAATGTGAGTGGTTAGCGTGAGTGAGCGGCCAGAGTGGTTTTCTATGCAAATTTTGTGGTGTCTTCCTGAAGTGAATGGGTAAATCCGCATTCTTTGATGTGACAAGCTGGATGTGGGATGGGGGCTTTGATGGTCCAGCGACGTCATCATCATGTGAAGGATAAACTTCAAAATTTCGGAGTCTGTCATTTGAAGATTTGACAACATTGACGGTGCATAGTTCGAAGCTAGTATCAATGAATGTGATGAAAAGTAAGTAAGTTGACTAGGCTCCAGAGGTTCGAGGTGACATCATCATCATGTGAAGTAAACTTCAATCAACTTTGACTAGATTGATGGTGCAAAGGTCCAAGCTAGTACCAAATTCTGTACCGAAAAGTCAACTCCGAAATTTCGGAGTCATTCAGAAATGCATTCCACAGAGTCAGTCAGTCTTTTTGCGCTTTTCTGGAATGGCTTTTATGAGCCGTTCCTTCGGCATGACGTTTATCCATCTAGTTAGTGTGAGGTCGACTCCTTTTTTGATTATCGCATCGGTTAATGATACTTTATCCCAGAAGGCTGCAATAGGGACCTGTTCAATTTCGCTGGATTTCTCTATCATCTCCGTGAGTTTGTGTGGACGGCGATCTTGACCTTGAATTGTGAAGAACGACAAGGTTTCCCTTCCCTCCCACGTTGACAATTAACCCTTGGGACCATTTCGCCCGCATTGACATCAACTGTAATGAACGCAATTCGGAGATCAACTTTTACACCAGCTCATTACTTGCCCTTGCCTCACCTACCCGCCACAGTCGCTCATTAAACAAGATACATCGCCGCATCGAGCGAAAAAGCATCATTAGGCGAGGCCCATTCGATGTTAATGTTAATATCATGGACGGATATCATTTCGACAAGTGGCCGAGAGCTTCTTTACGAGCGCTCACCTCGTTCCACCTCCGCCGGCGTCATCGTAAAAGTCCTCAGAGATTGCTTGCAATAGCCAACCCGATCCTTGTGTCAAACTCTAATTGCAAACGTTTAGCGCTCGACTCGTCTCATCAGCGGGAACAAACGACAGCCCAGTCGAGTCCTCTGCTCACATTCCAGAGAATTATCTCGCGCGCCGTCGAAATAATCATAAAAATCCCAAATAGTTGTTCGAAAACTTAATTGTTGCTCGTTTTCATCGAGAGAAGAGGGAACTTCATTTTTACGAGACATGTGCGAATAAATTCCACTCCACACACGTTACGTTACACACCGGCATTAAAACACTTTTAGCGCCTCGTAAACGATCGATTTAATTCCTTCCCATGTCCATAAATCAAATGGACATGGCGGGTGCGAGTGCGAGTGTCTGAGGAGTTGCGAGTCGGGAGTCGTTGTCGATAAACAATAAAATGCTGCACAGCTCTGGGCTGGAGAAAGCTTCCATCCATCCATCCATCCATCCGTCCGTGCGTCCATCTATCGTCGCCATCACCGTCATCACGGCGGGCAATTAACGAGGTGCAATTCGATATTTTCATTTTTTCCCCCGAAAATGGGGCCGGGGAATATGAGAAATGGACTGTGAAGCGCTGACGGCTGACTGCAGCCCGGACGGGTATTCTATTCCAATAAAGTCGTCGTGTGATGCATTTTCACAAATGGCTTGATGCGTCGGGCGACGGCCGATGATGATTGAATGAGAGGCGATTGGGAGTGGAGAAGAGCTCTCGGCCATTAGCCCAGATTGGTGCGACTGACAGACAGGCTGTAGACTGGCTCGAGGAATTAGCATCGCAGCGAGTGGTGCGGTCGTAAATCTGTCGGGACTGGCATTTGCATTGCAAATTCTGCTGTAAAACGGTTGACTTCTGAGAGGCATAGAGCTCCTTCAGAGGGTCCAACGGTTGATTTTTATGTGCGGGGGCCTTGCCATGCCCCTAGACTGTTGTGCTTGGAGAAGAGCTTGTAGCATTTCGACGTCATTTCTAGATCTTGTGAAGAGCATAGGTCTCCAACATAGAATCGACGTAAATTAACATCGAAATCCGCTGTGGAATGTATTGACTTATGCTTCCGAAATTTCGGAGTTCCTTTCTCAGTACAGAATGTCATATTAAACGACGTCTTCTCGAACTAAGCACCCTCAAAACTAGTAAAATACCGAAATCACTGACTCCGAAATTTCGGAGTTCGTGGTGACACACTCCATTAAGTCTAATATTTGAGACGGAATGACCTCGCCAAAGACTATTTTGCACCAAATCAGTTAAACCTTCGAGAAACGATGAATCCTCCGATGAATCCTTGGAATGCAACAATGAAGGACCCCTAAATTTCGGAGTATGCTTCGTATATAGCCCCTTCAGTGCCAAATTCGATCTGAGGATGTGTTCGCCTCGAACTATGTCCCACCATTCCAGGAAAACTCAGAACGACTCCCTCCTGGAATGTAAATATGAGACACTCCGAAATTTCGGAGTTTACTTTACATTCAGCCCTTTCAGTGCCGAACATGATCTGAGGATGTGTTCACGTCGAACTATGTCTCACCACTCAGAACGTCTGATGTATCGATCATGGAATGTAAAAAGGAAACACTCCGACATTTCGGAGTTTACTTTACATACAGTCCTTTCAGTACTGAATCTGATCTGAGGACTATATCTTTTTTATATCGTCGAGCCCAACTATATCCGAGCCCAAAGTTGCATCACAATGCAAGCAACAGACGCGCTCGATCTAGTGAATCAAGCCCCCACTGGCCATCAAAAGAGACACCAGCCGGTTACCACTAATTCGCAATCAACTTGCGTCACCTCGCCGTGCAAACAGCCTCACCTTCACCAATTAACCCACACTCGCCTGAAGCTCCCCCAGCTCCCAGCATCAGTTCAACGGCAACGGAGATGAGTCGATCGTCTTGTTTGCCGTTCGCGACCGCAAGCGCGCCGACTCCGGCCAATGATCATAAATTCTCCTCTCAAATCGGACAGCTGAATTGGAATCTGCGAATCTGTGAATCAGTGAATCAGAATCGCGGACCGCGGCTAAGCAGTGCAATAAAATTCAAAGCACACTCGGTCGGTTGAATTTCTGGCGAAAACAAGCCCCAAACGGGAAGTCCGCGCGCCCCTAAGAACTGAAATAAAGAAATCTGCGAGGGGTCACGACGACGACAACGACGACAGTCATTTGTGGAATTTCGTGTGCGTGGGGGGACGGAGGAACCTTGAATCTGACACCTCCACTGAGTCGCCGCGAAGCACAATCGAATCCCAGCCAACCCGGCTGTCGGCCCAGGCGGCGAGAGGTGCGAGAAAATCGATTTAACGCGAAACGATGTTTACTTTATGTGGCCGTTCGGCGGTTAATCTCTGCGGTCTGTGTCTTAACTGGACACGTCAAGGCGGCGTCGAGGCGCGGATGCGGTGAACGGATTCCTATTAAGCTTCGATTTCCGGTTGGAGCTGGTCCCCTTGTTAGTCGCGGGCAATTAATTGCAAACGGCGGCGAACGAGGGAGCGATGATCAATCGAGTGCTTCCCGACGCGACGACGACTGGTGGTTTAGTCGAACAAATCGTCCGGCTACCGGTGTTGAGAGCTTTCGCGGAGAGACTAATGATCGGCCACTGGGACTCGGTGTAGGCAATCATTAATTGCGCGGCGTTCGGCGGCTGCAACAGGTCCGGAGTGCGATTATGTCGTGCACGGTGACGGTGGTTAGGCGCGAGTGATTCACTGGGCACGACGCGGGATTGAAATCGAAGGAGGCTCAAATTCAATAACGCCTCGCCTCCGGTCAATGGGACCCTCTGTCCACTTAACATTCCTCACGAACCCATTCCCCGGGCGGCCATAACTTCTTCCCAGCTCGTTGGCCCCGAGGGGGAGCCCTCGTAAATCAAAGGTAATTTCTCACCCGGAGTACCTTTTCTCAAATTGAGGTAAGCACCCCCCGTGGTGTCCGCTCTCTCTCTCTCTCTCGCGGATACAAGTTGCCCGAGTGAAATATTCGAAGGTCACGAGTGACCCGAATGCAGATGATGATAAATTCTCGCAGGATCCCATTAGACAATTACTCACAACCATTAAGGGACTCCATACATCCTCGCCGCCGCCTAGACCGGCCCACGGAGCCACGGAGCCACGGAGTCCACAGTCGGAGGGTGCACGCTCATATGAGGATCCAAGCTAATCAGCTGCCAGCATCCGAGTCGCAGTCGGATCCGGCCATAGATGGTAATGTATCTTAGCACTTTATAAATAATCCCGCCGTCGACTGTCAGGTGTGCGCATGCGCATATGCGCCGGTCTCACACCGCACACGGGAGACCATGAAATATGATTTTGTAATAAGTTCCCCTCCCGGTCGACTGATTTTTCTGCGTGCCGCGGCAATGCGCTGCGAATGCAATCGACGCACAGTGTGGGTCCTAAGTGGGACCTGTGGGGCACTCCATTGGCGGAATATTAACGACTTGCAATCAATTTTATCGACTATTGCCCCGCGACGGGTCTAGGACGCATTAGTCCATTAAACAGCGGATGACTGATGAAACAGCCGTCGGCCGTGTTGGCGAAGGACCGCCCTTGTTTAATTAAAATTTCCGCACAAACACTCTGCTCGCCGGCACCCACCTGATGGGAGCATTTTGAAGAATGCTGTCACGTACTGAATCCCGGTCGATACCTGTTGAGCATGCGAATGCATCCAGGAGGGCGGCACACTCTATCGCCGGCAATTATCAGCGAAGGGCTTGTTTGCTCGCTAATGGCCGGCTGTTGGAGCATGTGTGTGTGTGTGCGCGGAAGGGGGAGGGGAATAATTCGCGCATCCAAATGATAATTGGATCGACTGGCCGGTTGGTTGGTTATGTTTGAAGTTACAAATCGCTTCGCAATAATTGGCGGCAATTGTGAACGACGTGTTCACCGGAGGCGGCCGGCGGCTGACGGTGACCGTCGGTGGACCCGTTTAATTGGGAATAATTTCAGGGACTAGACTAATTGGTGGAATTCATTTAATTAGGAAGAGTATAATGATTTCGGTTGACACACCCCGGGGCGCGACGACCGTCCGAATGAAGGGAAATCAATTGTGCGGATGGACGGTGTGATAAGGTGAAACTGTGTTGGACCGTGATGATGGAGGGGTCTGCCAACAATTTGTGGCGGAAGCTGAAGAGGCCGGTGTTGTGGCCAGTCAGGGAAAGATAAAGAGTTCAGCAGTGTCTGCCCCGAATCCACATCAATTTGTGGTGATTTTTGAGGTGAACAGCAGGCAAAGTTTAAGGGCTCGGGTTTTTTCGGTCAAAATTCACATAATTTACAGGTGCTTTCTGAACTGGACACTATTAATCTTGTCCCCCTTGATTTAAGGACAAAATTGTTGTCAAAAATGACTGCCTGGTGGCTTCCGAGTTATATGAGCTTCAACAGCTGACTCGGCTCGAAGGACCAATTTTGATCAAAACTGAACAGAAGTCATTGTAAAATTGGCTGCGTCGTCCTCCTCCATCGACCGAAACACCATGTTGCCCTCCTCGACGAAAATGGCTTCATGGTGGCTTCAAATTGAACCGAAAATCCGGCTCGAAGCATCAATTTTGATCGAAAATTCTCAGAAATGAGCGTAATATTGTCAACCACGTATTCATCCATCAACCGAAACTCCAATCGTCCTGCCTGACGAAATGGCTTCAACTTGAACAGACAATCCGACTCAAAGTTCCAATTTTGTTCAAAAATTGCCAGAAATCAGCGTCAACAAGCGTCGTACTCCTCGAGGAAAATGGCTTCCTGGTGGCTTCAACTTGAGCAGAAAATCCGCCTCGTTTGTCTATCCTAGTGGACTCCGAGTCAGACAAACTTGAACAGACAATCCGCCTCGTTCGTCTTAGTGACTTTCGAGTCAGATAAACTTAAACAGTAAATTCGGCTAAAATTACCAATATTGATAAAAAATTCCCAGAAGTCATTGCAAAATTGGCCGCGTCGTCCTCCTCCATCGACCGAAACACCGCATCGTCCTTCTCAACGAAAATGTCTCCCTTGTGGCTTCAACTTGAGCCAACAATCCGGCTCGAAGGACCAATTTTGATCGAAAATTCCCAGAAATCATCGTCCACATGCCAACATCGTCCTCCTCCATGCCCGTCGCCCTCCACCAAGTCGAGATTTGAGTAGGTAATCCAATCACGAGCAACCTCTGCGCCTAATCACTCCGCTCGAAGTCTCTGTGCCCGGTGCAGGTCATTAGCAATTCATGTTTATCAATCACCCACCACTTACATGCATCCCCTCCCGCCTCCCGGGGACCATGATTAATATCTTCTCCGCCTAAAATCACCACCGCCGGAGTTGTGCACCGACCGAGTCGCACCATCGGCACGGCACGGCATCCACTACCCGGCGCGCCGCCGCTGCAAATTGATTTTGGCCAAGTCAACTCAATTTGAGAGAGGCTCAGCCCCCACCACCAGCTCCCGCCGTATGTGTGCATGGCTGCATCGGCAACCCACCGCTAATGGATTAAGTGCACATTACCTCCCCATAGTGTTTAAGGATCATAAATTATAACCACCGACGACGACGACGATGACGACGAGCACGTCGAACGTTAATCAACGAGCCTGACAAACAATCCTAGCCGTGGCCACGTAAATTATTGAAAAACACTCGCTCAGCTGAAACCGCGCTGCCACTGCCCTCGGGACCGAGTGCCGGTGTGGCCGTGTGTCTGTGTGTGATTATTAATGCTCCTTCTGGCCGGCGACTCAGGATAACAGGTCCCCCCAATTCATCTTTTGCATAACAAAGCGCAGCGTCGGCGGCCGGTCATTAGAAGTGAAAAGAAATCGAGAGATCGAGCAATAGAGACATCTCCCCGGCCACGGCCAGCGGGAGGGTGACACGGTGTGGTGCTGCGTGGGTTCCCACGTCCCGGACGCACCGGCAGCGCGAGATGAACGGAACGGACAAGTGCAAGTGCGCGCATTAAATAAATTAATTAGACGCACCGAAGGGCCGAATAAATTCCAAAAAAAATAAGAACTCCCCTCCTCTCGTGACACTATCGGCGGCCAGATCGCCGCAGTTTGACAGTTTCATTCACTCTCCGACTGCGTGGCGTTCTGCGTCGCTGAGCGCATGCCATTTGCATTTTTGACAAACGGCCCACTAGATGCTGCCGAATGAGCAATAACTTTATTATTTAATTTTGTTTTTATTAATAACTCTCCGTGGGCATTGTTCTCACGCGTGTGAGTGTTTCTGGCGTTCTGACGTGGTTTCGTTTTGTTTCGTTTCAGTTCGGAATGGATACTCGTGTGTGCCGATCGCGCTGACCGAGGGCCTGGACATCCGTGTGAATACCGCTGTGAAGACGATCAAGTACTTCCCCGGCGGCGTCGAGATAACCACCGAGAATCTGAAGACGAACAACTCGACGGTGACGTACAAGGGTGAGTAGTGATGATGTGTTTTTTTTCCTTTTTTTTTGTTTTTCAGAAAATATGTGAGAAAGGGTGGGTGATGGGTGACGGGATGATAAGGGCTTGGGAAGGAACCTGCTCTGGTCGCCTTGATGGTGAATGTGACGTTAATCAAGTCCCCGCTGGTTAGAGGAGCAACTGTTAGACTGCAAGTTTGAGCTCTTAGCGATGAGGTCACCGAAGTTAATACAAGCAATGACACCACCGCGGTGATAAAACGGAGGATCACGTTGGCCGATCGCTGCATTGTCGCACTTGGAAGGCCACTGAGGAATACTGCCATCTCTCGAAGAACCTCGATATCGCTTTATAAGACCTTGATAGTCCCAGTCCTGCTGTATGACACAGAAGCATGGACACTAGCTAAGGCGGGAGAGGATATGACTTGGTCCTTATCAAGACGCGCTCTATATTTTTCGTTGTGACAGCTCACTGGCTCGTAGTCTCAGGAATTTGTATACGCGCCGACATGGCTTAAATGGCCACCTATAGCCACGAACATCCAGACGTCTATAACGATCATTTATGCTCTGGCCTGGCTAAAAGACGGCATCTGTTCTGACAGCCAGGCAGCTCTGTCACCTTCATTTCTAAGACTTTCTGTAAGTGCCGCCTTAAGAGATGGTCGAGTATTTTGACTTTCGGTAAGCCACTGAGGAATAAATCATCTCTATATAAGACCCTGATAGTCCCAGTCCTGCTGTAAGAGGCGCAGAAGCATGGACACAAACTCAAGCGGCCGAGGATATTTTTGGTCGCTTCGAGAGAAAAGTCCTCTTCGGTCCCGTATGTACGAATGGTAATTGGGGAAGGAGATTGAGCGACGAACTGCACGGGCTGTACATCGACATTGATTTGGTCAAACGAGTTCGAATCTCTCTTCTCAGATGGCTAGGTCACGTCGAGCGAATGGACACCAAGGCTCCGGCCCGGAAAGTCTTCGACTCCAACCCCGAGGGACAACGCGGTTAAGGAAGACCACGCCTACGGTGGCGCACGCAGCTAGAAGGGGACCTGAATGAGTTGAACGTGCGTGGCTGGAAGTAACTAGCACAAGACCGGGCTAGATCGAGAGGTATGTTGGCTGAGGCCCAGGTCCACCACGGACTATAGCGCCAGCCAAAGAAGACGAAGAACGATGAGGATCAGTGACCACTAGGGTTGGAGACTGTATGATTGGACGAGCAGTTGATCAACGAAGAAATGTCCCAAATGGTACAGACCAGCCATTCTCAACCTCTTCTCCTTTCTTTGAGGGTCCGCGACGGCCTGTGCATAAGACAAACATTTGCTCCCATTGCACAACAGAAGGCCCTCATGACAAGTCAGAATAGAACTTTATGTAAGTGGAGCTCTTAACTAAGCAAAGGTTGGAAAGGGGGCACAATGGATCTTAAGGTCGCGCTGCATTACACACTCAACAATAATGAATAATCACTCTACTACAATTGTGTGTATTTTGGAAGTGGTCCGCGGAGAGATTAAGTCATTTCTTGGGATCGACACAGGCTCAAAGTTTGAGGAACTGAGGTACGGATGGTTATTCGGGCGATCAATCCAAATTGGGTATAATCTTCTTCCTCGTCTTTTCGTTGTAGTTGAATGTGCTCGACCTCACACTAGCTACTCTATAAGTTGCAAGCTTGATAAGATGGTAAGACAGCTCGATATGTAGCTGGCACTCAACCAACACAGAGTCTTCTTCGTTACTTGAGGCCCTTCTCCATTTGTGTGCCTCATGACGACGCGCACTAGGTTCTTCTTGGCGACACCTCACTGCCTTAGAGTGGAAGCAAGTTGTTTACTTGCCGACAAGACGTAGCCACCTAAGGCGTTCAACCTCCAAACGCCCATCTGAACTTCTTCTTCTTCTTTGATTGGCGCTACAGTCCGGGGAGGACGTGGGCCTCAACCAACATGCCTCTCCAGCCACCACGATCTTTCGCCAGCTGCCTCCAGTTGCGCACACCAAGTTGGTTGAGGTCCTTTTCCACTTGTGTGCGCCATCTAGTGCGAGGACGTCCTCTGTTGCGCTGTCCCAATGGCTCGGTGTCGAAGACTCTTCGGGCCGGAGCTGTGGTGTCCATCCGCGTTGGATCCGAAGACCTTTAACTAGGTGCATACCGCTGTACAGCTCGTATAGTTCGTGGTTGAACCTTCTCCTCCAAACGCCATCAACGCAAACAGGACCAAAGATCGTACGCAGAACTTTTCTCTCAAAACAACCAAGAGCTTCTTCATCCGCTTTCAATAGCGTCCATGTCTCTGCGCCATAGAGCAGGACTGGGATGATCATGATCATCTGAACTGACTCCTCTCAAAAGGCGGTGTACACCGTGGTTCAGTCTTCTTCTTTTCAAGCCTCATACTCAGAACGCCAGGTGTCACACAATCGTGTCCTCCCAAACGAATTCGCCCGCATAAACAGTCTCAAAGGCAGTTCCCATGAAAAAAATAGAGGCTTAAGAAATAGCACCATAAGCCTCCGTATCCTATCCATGGGAACAGTGCCACAGACAGTACTTAGAGAAAGCAAGAGGAGGCTCTAGAAGTAACAGCATAAGCATCCGTGTCGTTGACGTTTCCTTTTCTAGTTAAAAACATTTCAGGGACTTGGCTGCCAAGAACAAGACGACTTCTTCAAGACACTTTCTTTTGTCAGTCCAACTCCAAGCCTGATAAGTACGTTCCACACGCGATGCCAAATCGGCACAGCGTCATTTGTCGTTTTGAATGTACACCTCCTTCGACACAGGGGTCACACTTGAGACACTCTTAAACAATCAAGCGAGTCCCTCAACTCAAAGCCGCGTTGAAACAATGATAGGACACGAAACGCGCCAACGTATCCTCCACTGAGACGTGATGCTTGGAGTTAAGGCAAACCAACGAACAACAACAGAATTTAGTTTTCTTTTGTCTTTCTCCCTGTAATGGCGTCTGTTTCGAATGTATATTGAAGACCACAAGCCTAGACTCCGTTCTATGGTTTCCCTGCCGATATCGTCACTGTGGCCATAGACAAGAACAGTCACAAAGTGGAGTGTACGACAAACGAAGCTGTCGCTATAATCAACAATTGGCTGGAACAATCTGGCGTGGATGTTGCTGCTCATGGGACAGAGGCTGTTCTCAAAACCAGCCGCATGAAAGTGAAATGCCAACCAAAAAGTCAAGTCCAAAGAATCACTCAAAGACCTTGGATAATGCTTGACAACAGGTTGAGTTGCCAGGCCCATGTCAAGTACGTCGACAAGAAAACGTAGCTGATGATAGCCATTCTATCCCGAATGCTGCCTATCTTCGGTGGGCATGGTTAGGGCTTCCGCTCTTCAGAGTGGTTACTTCGGCTCTTCTCTATGCTGCCGCCTTTTAGTCAGGCGTACGCGCTGTTGCGCTGGTCCGTGACATTGTGGGTATATACGCCGACACCAACGTAGTCAGTGGGTTCCTTCCACCCGCTACAGAACAATAGGACGCACAACACGAGTGGTTGGTGAGAAGCTAGGCCCTGCCCCAACACTCCAGTAAACAGACTCTGCTCGATGAAGAGAATTTGCAATTTACAGAACTAGCTCCGACGAAGCAGCTTAGCATCATAGCGAACTAGATGCAAAGAGTGTACCTGCACCATACCACAACCTGTCAAGTTCATACAAACCCAGGAGGGTGGCTATATCAAGGAGACCACTCTTGCAAGACCGGTGGTCCAACTCGGGGAAAGAGAGATGGATCCACAAAGTCAAACCAATCATAGAATCCTGGGCATCAAAGCAGATAGGGGTCTGAAGGGACCACCTTACGCAGCTTCTGCCTCAGAACGGCGGCTTCCGCAAGTATTTATTCAACGGTGGTCCGTGAGGATAAGTGGGCAGGCGCGTCGACGCCAAGGCCCTACGTAAATAGGTACGACTTGTCACGGGCCCTGCTCTTTCGAGTCACTAACGATGTTCAAAGAGTTTTCTGTCTAGTAAAAGCTTCTCAAACTTGGCCGTTCAGAGTCGGCGTACAACTGCAGGTCCCTTTCACTCGCAAAACACGAGTGGTGGCTGAGAAGCTAGGCTCTGGTCTTCTACTGGTTGTAGCGCGACTCATGCGGAGACGACAGCTAGCCTTAGGTTAGGTTCGGTAAAAGTGGCTCACTGTAGGAGGCAGTCTCACTAAGGCGAAGGTAGGTCTATCCACCACGCGGATTGACATCTCTAAGCACTGCAATCAGTGTGTGCTTGCAATGAATCCATTAAACTGAGCTATGCTGGCGCTGCTTAGCTCGTTGAGATTATGGAAGTAGGCTTCTAGGTGTAAGTGCATACGACTTGCCAGAGCAGAGTAGGTGGTTTATGGCTTCTGGCTACTCTTCCTCCATTCGGATCCTGCATTAGGGAGTTTGCCCTGCAGCCGAGACACTCCATTCGCGACAGAGGTAGGTCTTCAAGTGGGCTCCCAGCCAAACTGATTCCCAGCACGGGTCGTATGACACTTGGATCCAGTCCAGCGAGAAGGAAAGGAAAAGAGAGAGCAGATGGTTGCGTCTTCGGGGCTGCGCACAGAGAAGGGCTTCCCTTGAGTCATTGACTGTTACCAAGCCTTCTGTCGGGGATGGCCAGCAGGTGATGTTCCACTTAAGACGACTTGTGGGGGAGATGTCTGAGATGGCTGTCCAGGGACATGACGCAATCGGGGCAACACTAGACGGAGGTCGGCCGATGGAAGACCAGGAAAATGAAGAAGCACAAGTGACACCTTCTGGCGACAGAGCATAATTGCTGTCCGGCCGTCCCGCGAATTAATATAAAAACCAATCCCGCAGGGAGGGTGGTTAAAGAAGCTGGGGAGTGGATTACAACGTAGGCTCTGCCAGCGAATGGCGCATATTAGAAGCACGGGACTACAACATCCGAAACCGTAGCCTCTGCAAGGAGCACCTCTCTCGTCTAGCACGGAATCTCCGGAAAATCTTTACAGTCCCGATCTCTTAAATCAAACAAACACCACGCGCGCCCGCCACAAGTCATAGCCGCTACCAAGCAATCAACGATCCTTCTCTGATGACCTGCTAAGTGCTCAATCGGGCGACAAAGCGATCACTCGTGACCTATCCATTTTTTGTCTGGATTCTTAGCCTTTTTCGTGCCCCAGGCTCGTGCGCCTTGTGTCATCCCTTTTCATTGTTCCCAGCTTGAAAAATTCCAAATAACAGTTCATAAGAACCGAGAAATCCCTTTCAAAACAAACACACAAAGCCTCAAGATCAATTAGAGATTAACGAGAATTCACGCCCGTTCCAGCTACCGAAAGCCCGTAAGCCGGCATACCGACGCACGACCCCCAACCTTTGGCGGTCGCTCTTGAAAGAGAACTTGACCCCGACCCCACCCTCCACGCACGGCCTCTAACTGTAACCCCGAAAAACCCTCAAGACAGCAAACACTTGAGCGGAGACAAAAATTTCAATTAACACGGCCAATTCCCGTCGCGTCGTAATTATCAAAACACAAAATTCGAAGAGCAAACTCTCCCAGCGGAAAACAAAGACCCACCGATTTCCATATTTTCCGACAAGACACCTAGTTTGCCCAAGAGCGCATTATTAACGTTCTCGTTCTAAGTTCGGTGTCGGTCGGTCGGTCGGTCGGCTACCGAATGTATGACGTTACACACGGACACACGGTCGCGCGCTCTCACATCTGCCGTGATTGGACGCTCACGATAAGGCCGCGCTCACGCACGAGGAGCCGCCGCAGCGGCCAGAGGAATCGAGCCGAAAAACAATGACCCATTGGCCATATTAATTGGAATTTAATTAGAATGTCCGCTGTCCACTGTCCGCTGTCCACAGCACTGTGCCCAGCCGACCGGACTGCGACTGTTGGCCGAACGAGCCATGTAATCATTCGCTAATCTAATATGTAAAGCAACAACAATGCCCCGCCTAATTACGCCGGAAAGACCCAGAGTCGGAGTCGAGACTCCAGCCGAGTCTCAGTCCGCGTCCGAGCACTTGTTTCGCTGCGTTCATTTGAAATGCAAATTCCGAACTTTCCAAGCCGGACTACAAGTTCCGCCGCCGCGCTCTTAATCATCGTTTGACGGGCGTTCTAGGTTCGTTTTTTCTTTTCGGGAGTCTCTCACGCACGACCCTGGGTCCCCGCGTAAGTCCTGTTTATCTCAATCGAACGTCAGGGCCGCCACCCCATCACTCGTGAGACAATAAAAATGGAAATTTCCGAACCTTTCCTCGTTCGGCTGGCATTTTTTTCGGTCTGTTTTCCGGGCCCTAGGTCGTCTAATTTTCATTCCTCCCCAGCGGCGGCGGCAGTGATACCATTTCCAGGAGAAGAAGGAAGAACACGACACGAGAACGCATCTAACGGATAAATTTATGCACACACCGGTCGCCAGCGGTAATGCTGTGTGTTGTGCTGTTCGTTGGCATTGTTGCGCGTTGCATGCGTGGTGCTGTGGGCTGTGTGCTGTGTGCTGTGCGCTGCATCCACCGCACCATTCGTTCCATATTGTTGGGCAAATGGCAAATAAATTATCACCTGACAGCTCACATTGTGGATAACATAAATTCCGGCGTCGTCAACGTGTGTTCCTCGGCGAGGTTCCTGCGGGGCTGTGCTTCTCGCAGTCGCTTTTCCACCCAGTTCTCAGTTGGGATAATTAAATCGTCATGATCAAAAGAAATCATCGCCGGCATCGCCGGAGAGATATCAAGGCGAAGTCATTAATAATTGTCCGATTGGACGAGGAGGCGCGGCGCGGCGAGGCGGCGGATGCGACGGATGTGGACTCCCCATGGTCGGTGGAGACGGAGGACTCCTTGTGAAATGAATACGTGTGCCTAGGGGGAAGGATCTCGTCACGAGACTGGCTGGTCGTCGATGTGGATGCGATCACAGTTCAAAGTAAGTTTCAATCATTGTGACGGACTGTAGACGGCGGCGAGACTACGTGATGCACCATTTTTGGGCAGATTTTCAGAACGATGGGGGATGAGGCGAGGCGAACTGAGAATTGAACTCGGAGGGGTAGCTCAAAAATGGACTGAAGTCGGGCTTAGTCCTTGGCTCTGGCTGAGGATTTAGTCCCGGCCCGCTCCACGACCGCGTCGAAGGAGTCTAAGGAGTCTACACCTCAAGGCCTGGACTGAATGTGAAGCCAGACTTAAACCTTGGCTCTGGCTTGTCTCTTTAAGGCAGTCTAAGGAGCCTTCTCCTCAAACGCTGGACTGAACGTGTAGCCAGACTCAGACCTTGGCTCTTTAAGGGAGTCTATGGAGCCTACTCCTCAAGCCCTGGACTGAACGTCAAGCCAGGCTTATACTTAGGCTCTGACTGAGGGTTTTGTCTCGACTTTGGCCCGCTGCACAACCGCCTTAAGAGAGCCTACGACCCGTAAGTCGAGCTTGAGGAGCAGCTCTGGGCTGAATGAGAAGCCTGGCTTAGCACTTGGCTCTTGCTAAGGATTTTGTCCCCACTTGGGTCCGCTGCACAACCATCTCAAGAGAGCTTAAGAGGAGCAGCTCTGGACTGAACCTGGACCTTGGCTCTGGCTGAGGACTTTGTCCTGACTTAGGTCTCACTCACAACCGCCTCAAGGGAGGCTAAGGAGTCTACTCCTCAAGCCCTGGACTGAATGCGAAGCCAGGCTTAGAACCTGGCTTTGGCTGAGGATTTTGTCCCGACTTTGGCCCGCTGCACAACCGCCATAAGAGAGCCTACGACTCGTAAGCCGAGCTTGAGGAGCAGCTCTGGACTAAATGAGAAGCCTGGCTTAGCCCTTGGCTCTGCCTGAGAATTTTGTCTTCACTTGGGCCCGCTGTACAACCGCCTCAAGGGAGCCTACAGAGCCCTCTCCTCAAGCCCTGGACTGAATGTGAAGCCAGGCTTAGAACCTGGCTCTGGCTGAGGATTTTGTACCACTTGGGCCAGCAGCACAACCACCTTAAGAGAGCCTGCGACTCGTAAGCCGAGCTTGAGGAGCAGCTCTGGACTGAATGAGAAGCCTGTCCTAGGCCTTGGCTCTGGCTGAGGATTTTGTCCCCACTTGGGCCCGCTGTACAACCGCCTCAAGGGAGCCTATAGAGCCGTCTCCTCAAGCCCTGGACTGAATGTGAACCAAGGCTCAGACCTTAGCTCTGGCTTAAAATTTTGTCTCGACTCGGGACGTGTCCACAACCGCGTCGAGGGAGTCTAAGGACCCTACTAGAGGGGTCTACTTCAGAGGCAGTGCTGGACTGATTTGCAAGCCATGCGTGTAATTGGTCAAGGCAGTTTGAGGAGCTATCAGAGCTTGAGGTCCAGCCAAGAACTAGATTCAAAGCCGCACTTAGAGGTGGACTTTGACATGGGGACTTGACTTGACAACCAGCCTAAGGAGGCTAAAAAAAACGAAAAATTCAACTCGAACTGAAACTCAAAAATTCAACCCACATCCAGTCAATCGCCGTCCACCTGGCACCGCGTACTCGCCCACCACATCCGATTTGATTCGTCACCAGCGTGCCCCCGGAGTTTAACGACCACCGCCCGACACCTGCACACAGCCACCCTAACCCTTGCGGGCGACAGCCCTTTGCCACGACCACCGCCGTCGCTGTGCACTAATTGAATTGAATTAGCATTGTGCAGCCACTACAACAAATTATCCCACAAACTGTCCGTTCCCTATCCGAACGCGTCCTGTACCGCTGATACCTAGGTGCCCCACATTAAGTTATTATCGCCCGGACAATACCTTGGTCAACCGGGATCACTCGTCCTTGTCAGCTATCGCGGGCCAACTGAGTGCTCGCCATTAGCCACAAGCAAACAGATTCCATCCTCGGCCAGGTGTCGGCGCTTACCTTCTCGCCCCCGACGGGTGAGTTTTCGAATAAAAAATAATTCGTCACCCCCGTTGGCATGTCCGGCTCTCATAAGACCGGCGTCGGTGGGAGCAACAAATTTATGCACTCCATCGCGGTTTATCGCGTAATTAATTAACTGATAACACGACCGCTCGACGGTGACGACGGGCGACGAAGGGCCCAGCAAGGCACGAAGCTGGGCGAGAGCGGATTGCACGTCGTCCCATGAAATAATTATTCCATCCGCAGAAATGCTTTACTGTAACGACTCTTCGCACGTTAGATGCACCGAGCGGGAGGAGTCGCCGCGCCGTGGTGCTTTGCCAACAAGCCAGCAAGCGACCTCCGAGCACCACCGGAGCACCACCGGAGCACCGAAGCACTGGAGCACCTAGCCAAGGCAGAGGTGTTGTAAGGATGAATGAGTGGTGATTAGCAGACCATCATACGTGCAGCGGGAACCTTAATCTCCTTAGCACACACACACAGGCGGAGACCATTTAGCCGCTGGTCAATAAACAATGCCAATGCACTCGTGGTAGCTCCGGGTGATGACAGCGTTGCGCCGGATAATGGAATGGAGATTAGACTCCCCAGTGGCGGCGGAGTGTAGCACCGTGCGCCGGCGAGTCCTAATTGAATTTGACAGATGTCGCCGGGCGGTGGAGAAAAAGAATCAATAGCCGATCGCATCGCTTCCGGGTCGGCGGGCAAGGCCAAATGATGATTGATTGTTCGGGCCATCGAAAGCCGATTATGGCCGGATTAGGAGCGATGCACTTACCGAGCGGATTGATGAGATAATTATCTCGTTGGCTGCTCCCTTTTTTGGGGCACAATGGTGGAGGGGGTCTCTCGAATTCCCATACGCCGCGCCGGTGCACCGCACCGGCTTCTAATGAAATCGCATGTAACGAGTTCATTTGCTTCTCAGGGGCCGCGGCTAAATTGGCTGCCGGATGGACACCGGCAACACGGGGCACTGGCTGCAGTCTAAGCCGGCGACCAACGGTGGTGGTGCGCTCTGCGCCGTAGGCTCTCTAACGACGACGACGACGACGACGACACGGACGTGCGGCTTCCCTTAAAAGCACTGCCTGGCCGGTGCGTGGCTCTCGCGTTCGTGTGTGTTTTGTGATTTTTGCATCTTCCGCCTTGCGGACTGAAATGAATTAAGGGGGGAGACACACAGCGCACCGGCTCGTTTCGGCCAGAAGCGATTTCGTTACACTTTTCCGAGTCGCCGGCTACGCTGCCTTAACGATGACTATAAATTCAGCGCGCTGTTGTCCGGTGGGAGGCGATGCCCGGGCGCGTTAAGACCAAATGGCATTCCATTCTGCCTGTGGTGCACCGCGAAATGGCCATTTATAGGCGAGCGTCGCGTTGCGCATGCGCACTGAGACTTGTTGCGCTTCACCTTGTTGTGTTGGGAACTCATTGTTGCTGCAAATTTCCCATAAACTTCCTGAATGAGTGAGTGGGAGACAGGGGCTGAGTAGGAGTGTGTCCATCAGTCTGTCTGCCATTCGGACAGTCGCTCGGAGAGATTTTGGCCCCGAGGCGGTGTGAAACGGACGTTCTCTCGTTAGCGCGCTGGCAAATTGAAACGCCAATCATTGCCACGCATAACGGTGTGCTGGGGGATTCGCAGTTCAATTTGGACCCATCGCCGAAACTGAAATGAAATGGCATCCCACAAGGCAGCGGGGTCAGACCCATTCTCTTTGCGAAAATTTATCCCATCCTCTGCACAATCTCCCGTCGCACAGCACGACTGTAGTGCAGTGCAACAGCAACAACAAATAAATTTCAATTTTATATGTCAACACACACTGACATCGCTAATCATCCCCGACAGATTGATAAATTACCCCAAACTGCCCCCAGAGTGGAACTGAATTCCAGCCATCCTGCCATCCGTTGATTCACTTAATCGCGCATTTATATGCAGATTAGTCGCAGCAGAGCGCGTGTGTGCGAGCGAACATGGGGCAAAGGAAACGGACGGCAGACGAACGCGACAGCAACACAAAACCTAACCCCAATTACTTCCTCAATAACTTGGCCAAATGGGAGCACCAACAGGAGACTCCTGGGATGGATGGGACGACCTCGACGACGATCACTGCTACCGTGTGTCTGTCTGTCTGGCTGTTCACCGGCGAATGGGCTTTTAAATAAATCACAGATAGGCATCTTCAATCACTTCGGACAAGATCATTGCCGTTGATATTATGCGTTCGCCGACGTCCACGTCGATGTCGCTGATGGCCGCTGACTGGGCTGATGCGACGGATGGTGCTCGGCAGAGGTCTGTCGTTATTGGCATTCGCCTCTCCAATCTGGAGCAATTTTGTGCGATTAGTTTTCCATAGCAATTACGCGAGCGAGAGCAGTCTGGAGAGTCGGCGATAGAGGGCGTGCGAGGCTGGAATAAATCTCCACGACCAGCCGCCCACAAGCTTATGACCGTAAGTTCATTCTTTCGCCGGTTGATTTACTGCGCTACGTTTTGCTGCCGCCGCGGTGCACTGTCATAACGTGGAAGATACTGCCCGTGGCAAGGAGGTCTCCTGGGGACGTGCACTGCAAAACAGCAGCCGCATCGCCCCCAGTCTGGCCGGGTAATTGGCTGCGCGTGTGGGTGTGCGCCGGGGGCGGGGTGTTCTTTGTGATCAATGACAAACGATTCACAAATCAAGTTGGCCGCTTGACACGAACAATGGCCAAGCTTTTATGTAAATCCGTGAGAGGTGTTGCCGTCGTGGGCTTGGGCGTCACTGAAGAGGAAAGTTGCGAATGCACCGGGCACGACATTCCCACCGCCGGCTGGCGGGCTTTCCAATCAATTAACCGCGTGAGTTCTAGACCAATTAAAATCCATTCACCTCATCCTTTCATCGGAGGACAATGACGGTCGTAAATGTCTGCGCCGCCCGCGATCCCATGGCGTTTAGGACTGCGCTCGCACAACAAAACGGGCGACTTAATGACCCAAAGCACACACAACAGTTCGATTCAATAAATTTCCACCATTCGGGAAGAAAATAGAGGAAAATCCCATAAATACAGCCGCCGCCACCGCCGCCTTGCCACATGAGCAAACAAAACTTTCTGACAAGGCGTTCTCTCAAAACGTCATCCGAACAAAAGTCGCAACCTAACCTCTAAAATGGCCATGACCACGACGAGGGAGAGGGAGCGAGAGCCGTTCGGAGCCAACCAATCGAACCAGTCCAACAAAGGGAACATAAACATCGTAATAAAGCCTTTTACACCTCCGGCTTCGGTGCACGGCCTCCCCCGGCGTGGCATGGCGGCGCGAACCACTGTCATCTCACCTGAGAGTCACTTTGACAGATGGAGGGACCCAGAGTCCAAGAGAAAGGCCCACAACCCTTCGCCTTTGTTCCCCCCCGATGGACGATAAAATATCCAAATTATGGATAAAGAATGACAGTGGGTGAGTGAGACAGACATTGACTATGTTGTCAGATGTCATCTTCAATGGGCAATGCCAGCTAATTTACGATCCACTTATTCCCTTTCAGAGCGTATAAATGTCATCGTGATCGTCGTCGTCGTCGTCGTCGTCGTCTCTCCCTTTCAGTCACACTCTCGGGGTCCATTGTGCGTCCGGGGGGACCCGACTCCATCGGGTCTGTCATGACCTAGAAAAGTCGTTAAGACACATTCCGACAGGCCGAGTGCGCGCTGCCCGACTGAATTTACATTTTTATTTGGTGCCCCGTTCGTGGATGTGTGCGTGCACGGTGTCGGGGTCCACTGACCACCTAGTGTCATAAATGAACTCTCACGCAGTTTTGGTGACCGTCGACCGTCCCCGGAGGGAGCTGGAGAGAGACAGACAACCTGCGGGCATTTTTATGCTCCTGCTGCTGCTGTGGCTGCGGCTTATCGGGGGATCAGATCTCTGCTTATCGCCGGGCTCATTAACTGACATCTCTCGTGGGCTCGCCCTCTCCGTCGAACCGGTCGCGTTTGGGTGCCATTTCGTCTGCGATTTCCTGGCCTCGGTGTCCCGCCGCACAACAGGTGGACTTCGGTTTGATTTCTTCCCCGAAACAGGGTCACTTCTGCCCGATCCACTGCCACAACCGCATAGCCAGCGCCCATCCTGCACCCAGTGCGGCGTGGCAAAGTCATCAATTCACAAGGCAAGAGTCATATCTCTCATGCGATGAGTGGTTCCTGCATCCAGGATGATGCCCATTCATCTTGCTGCTCTGCATGCCACCCCACCACCACCCATCTGTCACTCCTGCTCCCGATCCATATGTCTTCCTCCCAACTACACACGCACACACAGACTGTTTTTCCGGGATCAAGATGCGAAACACTGAAAACCCAGGCACCCCATGTAAAGACCCAGACCCGGACGCACCCCGTCTCCGTGGAGTCGGCTTAGCCCACAAGGTAGCATGGCATGTTGTTTCCTGCGTTTAAATTGAATTATAGCTTAATTTTGCCCAACTTACAAGGTTATAAATAAACTGCATCCCCAGCATCCCCAGCATCGCCTGGCTGCCCATCGAAGGCAGTCCGCACCATTCCGTGCAGCATGCTGATGCTGCTGTTGCTGCATCTTCGCTTGTAATAATTAATCCTTCAGCGATCTCATTTATTATTATATTTTCTCTGTTTTTCACTTTTGCAGCTGATCTCGTTCTGTGCACACTCACACTGGGCGTCCTGAAGGTGGCCACGTCGCCGCTGACAACCAACCAGGCGAACACGGTGAAGTTTGATCCGCCGCTGCCCGAGTGGAAGCAGGCCGCCATTCAGCGGCTGGGCTTCGGCAACCTGAACAAGGTGGTGCTGTGCTTCGATCGGATCTTCTGGGATCCAAACTCGAATTTGTTTGGACACGTTGGCAGCACCACGGCCAGTAGAGGTAAGTTTTTTTGTTTTTATTGATTTTTTGTGGTTTTGTCTGTGCTGTGTATGGCGTGTGTGAGTTGATTCTCATTGAAGGTAGACTTTCGCTTCAGTAACCTTGTGGCAGTGCACTTTCCCAGGCATTGGCTTGATTGGAGAGACAGACCTTATCGTCATCAACCCTGTGGCAGTCCACTTTCCTCGTCACTGACTTCATGTGAGAGACAGGCCTTCTCATCATCAATCCTGTGGCAGGCCATTGTCCTCTTCATTGACTTTGTCAAAGGTCCCTCCGAACAGCCGAAAAGGCAGACTGCCTCTTTGGCAACCCCCCGGCAGTCCACTTTCCTCAACGTTGACAGTCGAGAAGGCAGACCTCATCATCAAACGGGGCAGTCCTTTTTCCTCGGCATTGGCTTTATGGAAGCTGCCACTGAACAGTCGAAAAGGCAGTCCTCCTCTTCAGCATCCCTGTGGCAGTCCACTTAGTGTAAACGATCTCAACTGCAGTCATGCCCCCATCTGGCGCTCCACTCTTCTCACTTGGGAAACAGAAGCTCTCACATCGCCCTCCATTCACCATTCTCGTTGCCTTGTCACCATAAACCTTCATTACAGCGCCATCTACTCGAATTTATTGCATTTTTCAGTAGCAAAATGCAAATTTTTCGCTCCCCATCTCAGCCCGGCGTGTGCGTCTTAAATTTCTGTTAATTGTCACAATTCCCGGGACATGGCCCGCAGATTTCCCCCCCGCCACAACAAGTGGATCAGCATCGGCAATTTGCATGCAAATTGAAATAACTTCCCTCGCCGACGGCCCATGTGCAACCGTGTGTGCCGTCGCGGTCTTGCGATGGCCCTTAAGTCAAACCGGAACAAATGGGAGCACACAACTCAAACCTCGATTAACGACATCGAATTGAATTTCTGCGGATTGTTACAAAAACACACGGTCTCTCCCCGTGTGCGTGCCTCTTTCGCTGCGTCGCTCATTACGAATGCGAAAATGTTGCAGCACAGTCAGAGATCAATTTGCATCGCTGCGCTGGGAAGGGTGCGCAGGAAAGAGTGCACTCCTGGAATTTTATGATGTCCAATGGAATGACAAGTCGTAGCAAATTAATGGCGCTGTATGTCATAAAGCATGGTGGCAGCCAGGCAGAGGTCTTCAAAGGATCGGGTTGTGGACCATGCGAGAGATTTATGCGTCGACGGGGGGCGTGGGGGGAGAGTGGCGGATGCCGAGGTGACTTATGATTATTTTTGGCTATAAAAGCGCCAATGACAGCTGTCAGATGAATGGACTTGTGTCGCATGTGCACTTGACCCGGCCGTTTGTTGGCCGCCCTGCGTGTGGGCAGAGGCCGTTCGTCAACGTCGGTCGGGTGCCGTGAGATCAAATTGCGGTCTCGGATGTGGTGGGTAATTGAAACCGATGTTGAAGGGGGAAATGAGCGGTTGGAACGAAGTGGACATTAAGTGGGCGGTAAATCATGGTAAGGTGGACGTGGCTTTGGAGAGTGATGTGCGAAGCAGCCGGTGGGTCCTTTTTTTGTTGGGACTGCGAAATTAGACGGGCGCAGTGTTCTCGAAGGTAATTGTGACGAGGTCTTAATGAACGCTGACTAGTCTGAGAGGGAATGTCGCAGTCCAGTCTTAGGGGCCATCGGCTGGACGGAGCAGTTGATTGAGTGCCTGTCCTTGGTTAGGAGAGTCCCCGTGCTGGCAATTTCGCTGTCAGACCAATAACCTATGGTCGCATGGGGTGTTTGGCGTTCCAGTCTTCCAGTGTTCCAGTCCTGATTCCAGAAAGATGACGACAGCATAGATCGAGAAAACGATGAAAACTTTCTCGGCAGCATCATTCAATTCCAGTCCACACAACGCAGCCCTGGAGTCCCACAAGGTTCTCCAATGACACCAAGTCTCTTTCCGGTAAAAAAAATGCTTCCTCCGTCACCATCCACCATCGAACCAATCGCTCTCCGCACTTGACGTTACTGGGGGTCTCCGTGCTGGCAATTTCGCTGTCAGAGCAATGACCTGACCTCGCAGGGGGTGCTTGGCTTTCCAGTCTTCCAGTGTTCCAGTCATGATTCCAGAAAGATTGAAAAAAGCAATGAAAACTTCCTCGGTAGCGTCATCGACTTCGAGTCCACACCACGCAGCCCTGGAGTCCCACAAGGTTCCCCAATGACACCAAGTCTATTTCCAGCCCAAAAAAATGCTACCTCCGTCAGCATCCACCATCGAACCAATCGATCTCAGCACTTGACGTTGCTGGGGTTCCCCGTGTTGGCAATTTCGCTGTCAGACCAATAACCTGACCTCGCAGGGGGTGCTTGGCTTTCCAGTGTTCCAGTCCTGATTCCAGGAAGATGACCACAGCATGGATCGAGAAAGCGATGAAAACTTTCTCGGCAGCGTCATTCAATTCCAGTCCACACCACGCAGCCCTGCGGTCCCACAAGGTTCCCCAATGACACCAAGTCTCTTTCCGGTAAAAAAATGCTACCTCCGTCACCATCCACCATCGAACCAATCGATCTCCGTGCTTGACGTTGCTGCGCAAGCAGTGTCACAGCACACATCCTGTCCGCCTCGCATCGGGTAACAAATCACCAACCACCCACCTTGCCAAACACTTGTACTCTCTCCTTTGGCTTCCCCTCGCCATATAGAAATTTATGAACACACTCGCCGTGTCCGGCACAAACGAACGCCTCTCTCCACTGTCCAAGTGAACAACCGTCTAACAGCGAAGCACCGACGACGCGCGGCAAGTACTTGAAAAATCGCTGCCACTTAAGAGCCATGAATTCCAATTCAATTCGCTCCTCCGCACCGAGGGCCGGGCACATTGTAAATCTCCGCAGAGTACGTGTGAAATTAGGACGACGGGATTAATTGGCTCAGCACTTGCACCGTCATCATCACCGTCGTCGTCGTCGTCGTCGTGATCGTAGCCATCCTCCTGTCGGTGTCGTCGTACATGTGTCCATGTCCATTCATGTAGGATGGCAATTTGCGCTCTCGAAGACCTCAAACCCAAAAAGGTTTCAGGTGTCCCTGTCTGGGGGCTGTGCCGAGAGACGTGTCGTTGTCGTCGTTGTCTCGTAGTCGCCGTTGCAGTCGTCCCCTCAATCAATAGTCCGCGCCGCCACCTCCTCACAGCGGCCGGTCCCGGCACACCGGCATAGACGTAGCGCGCAATTTCGAATTTGAATAAAACGGACATAAATTCTTTTGGATGTGTGTCCTCCTCCTCGGGCAAGCATCGGGGGCCTAGTGTCACGCTTCCATGCGGGGCAATCCATATTACCAGGCAGAGATCGTAGACCTTCTGGCGGTCCCCACTCTCGAATTCGCTGCGCTTTTCCTTTTAATTTATTTGCCGTCCGCCGGCCCAGGACCAGGAAGCGAGCGGCGATGGAGCAAGGGGTCCCGCAGTTGATCGCATTAAACAACCGCCCCGCCGCGCCGGTTTTATTAGGTGTTTGTGTTTTGATCAATGTGTCTCATAACGATGTGCACTTCGGTGCCCCGGGCTAGGCGACACACACTTGAGTGACTCGGCTGTCTCGGGTTTCGTGAGCCGGGCTTCAGTTCTATGATCGGTCGGCCGGTAGGTAGGTGGTGGCATGACATCTACAACATACCACCGGTGACTGATCATAGCCGTGGCCTGTGGTGTGTGTGTGTGTGTTGTGCGGAGGCAGTTATTGCGCGAGATTTTCGTGATCGTCGCAAACTTTGGTCACCCCTCCGCTGGGCTGGAGTGGAGTTTCCGTTTCGAAATTTTTGCTCACCGGCGGAGAGTCGCAGACATGTGGCATGTCGCAAGCGTGCGACGCGATCAGTTACGATCACGAAAAGGAGATTGTTTGGTATCCAGTGTCAGCGTGGCTCGTGTGATTGTGATTCACTGGATGGCCGTTGTGGCTGTCGAGCATAGGCGGTGTGGGTGCGCGCGCACAATTGTCTCTTCGGGTGATCGGCGGGATAGATTTGCTAAAGAGATCTTCATTCTGCCGTGTGCAAGAGGAAGCCAATCGAGGATCGGCTGGAGATTGCGCATTGTTAGCGCTGATTAGGTGATAGGTGTGTGGGCTGTTTCTCTCTGATGGGCGGGGGGGAGGCACACGGATGACTTCATCGGAACACGGAGATCTTGCTGCTGAGTGCCTTGGGATGGTTCAAGATCTGGTCTGAAAAGTGGATCTGTCATTTAATGAACTTCTTCCGTTTCGTAATGAGACCACATTCGATGCCTAGTTGCACACGGGTGGTGTCTGTTTCACAGATTCTGAGACATTGGCACGCAACTAGGGACATCGACATTTTCACCCCAAAAAATTGACGGTGGTTCGTAAGGCATTTTTGTCGATTTGCTCGTTGTACCCTCGCTTTTAACTGAAGACGCACTTCCTCCCAAGACGTCGGTCAACCTCCTAATTTGCCCACTGGGACCGTGCCCGCGGCTGTCTTGCAAAACTCGAGAGCAACCAACAAGCCTCCAACCGGACAGTACACCAATTTTTGCCCACCTAATGGGCGATCCTCGGCAACAACATCGGTCATCACCGGCGGTAATCGAAAACCTCTAAGCGATCGTAGCGATCTTCAAAGTGCCAACGACCACCGACATCAAGCCCGCCAGTCTCCATTGAGCCGCAGTCACTGAGCCGGTCGCAGCCTTGCAAGCCGGCGTTCCCACCATCGTACATCATCGTAATTGCCATCACTGTCGTTGTGGCCGGATATAGTCTGTTTCAGGTTAATTTCTACTTTCGCCATAGTCGGAGGCGGCCAATGCATCAGCCAAATGAGCCGAAGACTTACTGCACTTGACGACAGGGAGTAGTAGATGGCGCCACAATCAATGATGGACTGGGCTCTCGCCCTAAAACAATCTCTCGCACAGCAGTTCTCTACACGAGCGGAAGAGCCATCATTTTGACGAGCTTTTTGCAAAAGGATCGCGTCACTTGTCTAATTAAAATAGATGGCGCCACAATTGGAGATGGATCTGGGCTCTCGCCCTACAGCAATATTTCCCGCAATGGTTCTCTCACGAGAGG
>OU744318.1:75242145-75391871 GCA_916610145.1 Eristalis arbustorum | reverse complement strand
GTTCTCTCACGAGTGGAGGACGCCTACCATCCTGCTAGGCTTTGTGCATAAATGTCTCGGCAGTTGTTTAAATAGAATAGATGGCGCCACAATCGTTGATGACCGTCACTCGCTGTGTAGCACCCCACGTCTAGTTTGAGCTTCGCATTTAGTGCGATTGCGAATTACAGGGTTTGGGAAGCATTTTGTAGTAAGACGTGAACAGTGACCCCCAAGGAAGGAGTCGTTGCCCCTACCCACTCTTCCACAGTGGCCACCTGCCACTTTAAACAGAATCATCCTCGGAGTCAATGACAATTGATACAAGAGGAGGCGGAGATTCTCTTGACACAACAAAAGCTAACCAGCCACCTGCCTCGGTCAAAAAACTCCTCCAGAGTCCTCCATCATCATCTGCAGTCGCGGCAACCACAAATTATTGCCAAACATGAAGCCCCCGCCGGGTCAGCGACATCCCATTACAAGCCAATGTTTCACCAGCGACGGTGACGGCTCACACCGTGTTGGTCACAAAATTAATTAGAATCTCACCCGAGTCTGGCATAACACCGCCATTAACCAGACCGCTGTCACAGCGTCTTCTCACCGCCGCTCACGCAGTTGATCATTCCAAATCGACGGATGAATCATGGCCGAGCGGCAAAAACTGCAAAATCAGTTCACTGCGGACGGAGCAATAAAAATGTCACCTTCGACGTCGCGCAGAATAGAGCGCGCCATCGGTGTCCGTTCATTTGTCACGGTCGAGGGAGGACGAAGAAACTCATTACTTTGCGGCTTAAGCCCGCGGACCGATGATAAATGCTGTCTCTCTCTCTCTGTTCTCGTCGAGGTCCTTGTGTCCACCCTCCGTCCGGGCTTGTGCGCTTCATTTCACGGGGCCCGGCCCCAAACAATTGTTGACACTAAATTATGCGAAAAGGGGCAATAATCGCTGTCAAAGGTTCTCGCCGTGACACATGCACACTCGGACGGCAAATTGGTGCCCCATTCGATGCTTCTGCTGCTGTTGCCCACCTCCTGCGTGCCTTTAATTAAAGCGAGTGTGTGCGTGTGTGCGAAACGGTAGTAATAAAAATTCGTACCTATTGACATTGTTCAATTGCGCACCTTGATCCGTCCTTTTTTCGTGTGTGGGTCTTCGGCGGAGCGGTCGTTTCGCATTCTCTGGCGAATCTTCGTGGTCCTTCGCGTTCCTTCTTCCATCGACATCGTCGTCGCCATGACCACCGTCGCCATCCTCATCCTCATCCTCATCGTCGTCGTCGTCGTCGCCGTTGTCGGTGTCGTTGGGTAACATCGTCAATTTTCTGGCGATATGTGGTTTTTTGACAGGTAAACGTGGATTATTTATGCTGTGCGGGGTCTAGTGTCAGACGCACACAGAGTATTGCCTCGGGCTGCGATGGGAGGGGATCCAATTGGAATGAGATTCACTGGGAGCGAGACAAATATGCGAAGTGTCCTGACTGCGTGGCAATTCGAAGTGAATTGCCAAAGAATTTATGAGGGTTACACTGAAAGAAATCGTCTGCAGCGGGACGGAGGAGACGGAAGTGGGCCAAGGGTTATGGGAATCGATTTTGGAAAGTTTTCGGGATGATACGTGACCATGCGGTGGATGGGTCAATTTGGTGATTGGAAGTGGTTGGCTGAAGTTCGATGTTGGGATTGGGAAAGGGGAACACGTCCGTGGATGGACGGTGGGGGGGGCTTACGACGGGAGGTGGTACAGCACAGAACTGTTGGCATTCTCTTCAGAGCACCAACTTAACGCCAAGCTGGCCAGCGCATCACCTATAGCAAAGAGCGATCAAATTTGATACCTTTTTAGAGCAGCTTGGCGCGATCAGGCCTCATTTGAGCGCCACCTTGGCACGATCAGACCCTAGTGGTCCTCCGATCATTTGATCACCACCTTGGCACGATCAGGACCCAGTGCTCCTCCGACCATTTGATCCCCATCTTGGCACGATGAGGCCCCAGTGGTCCTCCGACCATTTGATCACCACCTTGGCACGATCAGGCCCAGTGGTCCTCCGACCATTTGAGCACCACCTTGGCACGATCAAGTCCCATTTGATCACCACCTTGGCACGATCAGGCCCAGTGGTCCTCCGACCATTTGAGCACCACCTTGGCACGATCAAGTCCCATTTGAGCACCACCTTGGCACGATCAAGTCCCATTTGATCACCACCTTGGCACGATCAGGCCCAGTGGTCCTCCGACCATTTGAGCACCACCTTGGCACGATCAGGCCCAGTGGTCCTCCGACCATTTGATCACCACCTTGGCACGATCAGGTCCCATTTGAGCACCACCTTGGCACGATCAGGCCCAGTGGTCCTCCGACCATTTGATCACCACCTTGGCACGATCAGGTCCCATTTGAGCACCATCTTGGCACGATCAGGACCCAGTGGTCCTCGGACCATTTGATCACCACCTTGGCACGATCAGGCCCAGTGGTCCTCCGACCATTTGAGCACCACCTTGGCACGATCAAGTCCCATTTGAGCACCACCTTGGCACGATCAGGCCCAGTGGTCCTCCGACCATTTGATCACCACCTTGGCACGATCAGGTCCCATTTGAGCACCACCTTGGCACGATCAGGCCCAGTGGTCCTCCGACCATTTGATCACCACCTGGGCACGATCAGGTCCCATTTGAGCACCATCTTGGCACGATCAGGACCCAGTGGTCCTCCGACCATTTGATCACCACCTTGGCACGATCAGGCCCAGTGGTCCTCCGACCATTTGAGCACCACCTTGGCACGATCAAGTCCCATTTGAGCACCACCTTGGCACGATCAGGCCCAGTGGTCCTCCGACCATTTGATCACCACCTTGGCACGATCAGGTCCCATTTGAGCACCACCTTGGCACGATCAGGCCCAGTGGTCCTCCGACCATTTGATCACCACCTTGGCACGATCAGGTCCCATTTGAGCACCATCTTGGCACGATCAGGACCCAGTGGTCCTCCGACCATTTGATCACCACCTTGGCACGATCAGGCCCAGTGGTCCTCCGACCATTTGAGCACCACCTTGGCACGATCAGGTCCCATTTGAGCACCACCTTGGCACGATCAGGCCCAGTGGTCCTCCGACCATTTGATCACCACCTTGGCACGATCAGGTCCCATTTGAGCACCACCTTGGCACGATCAGGCCCAGTGGTCCTCCGACCATTTGAGCACCACCTTGGCACGATCAAGTCCCATTTGAGCACCACCTTGGCACGATCAGGCCCAGTGGTCCTCCGACCATTTGAGCACCACCTTGGCACGATCAAGTCCCATTTGATCACCACCTTGGCACGATCAGGCCCAGTGGTCCTCCGACCATTTGAGCACCACCTTGGCACGATCAAGTCCCATTTGAGCACCACCTTGGCACGATCAGGCCCAGTGGTCCTCCGACCATTTGATCACCACCTTGGCACGATCAGGTCCCATTTGAGCACCACCTTGGCACGATCAGGCCCAGTGGTCCTCCGACCATTTGATCACCACCTTGGCACGATCAGGTCCCATTTGAGCACCATCTTGGCACGATCAGGACCCAGTGGTCCTCCGACCATTTGATCACCACCTTGGCACGATCAGGCCCAGTGGTCCTCCGACCATTTGAGCACCACCTTGGCACGATCAGGCCCAGTGGTCCTCAGACCATTTGATCACCACCTTGGCACGATCAGGTCCCATTTGAGCACCATCTTGGCACGATCAGGACCCAGTGGTCCTCCGACCATTTGATCACCACCTTGGCACGATCAGGCCCAGTGGTCCTCCGACCATTTGAGCACCACCTTGGCACGATCAGGACCCAGTGGTCCTCAGACCATTTGATGACCACCTTGGCACGATCAGGCCCAGTGGTCCTCCGACCATTTGATCACCACCTTGGCACGATCAGGTCCCATTTGAGCACCATCTTGGCACGATCAGGACCCAGTGGTCCTCCGACCATTTGATCACCACCTTGGCACGATCAGGCCCAGTGGTCCTCCGACCATTTGAGCACCACCTTGGCACGATCAGGCCCAGTGGTCCTCAGACCATTTGATCACCACCTTGGCACGATCAGGTCCCATTTGAGCACCACCTTGGCACGATCAGGCCCAGTGGTCCTCCGACCATTTGATCACCACCTTGGCACGATCAGGTCCCATTTGAGCACCATCTTGGCACGATCAGGACCCAGTGGTCCTCCGACCATTTGATCACCACCTTGGCACGATCAGGCCCAGTGGTCCTCCGACCATTTGAGCACCACCTTGGCACGATCAGGCCCAGTGGTCCTCAGACCATTTGATCACCACCTTGGCACGATCAGGTCCCATTTGAGCACCATCTTGGCACGATCAGGACCCAGTGGTCCTCCGACCATTTGATCACCACCTTGGCACGATCAGGCCCAGTGGTCCTCCGACCATTTGAGCACCACCTTGGCACGATCAGGACCCAGTGGTCCTCAGACCATTTGATGACCACCTTGGCACGATCAGGCCCAGTGGTCCTCCGACCATTTGATCACCACCTTGGCACGATCAGGTCCCATTTGAGCACCATCTTGGCACGATCAGGTCCCATTTGAGCACCACCTTGGCACGATCAGGACCCAGTGGTCCTCAGACCATTTGATGACCACCTTGGCACGATCAGGCCCAGTGGTCCTCAGACCATTTGATCACCACCTTGGCACGATCAGGTCCCATTTGAGCACCATCTTGGCACGATCAGGACCCAGTGATCCTCCGACCATTTGATCACCACCTTGGCACGATCAGGCCCAGTGGTCCTCCGACCATTTGAGCACCACCTTGGCACGATCAGGACCCAGTGGTCCTCAGACCATTTGATGACCACCTTGGCACGATCAGGCCCAGTGGTCCTCCGACCATTTGATCACCACCTTGGCACGATCAGGTCCCATTTGAGCACCATCTTGGCACGATCAGGTCCCATTTGAGCACCACCTTGGCACGATCAGGACCCAGTGGTCCTCAGACCATTTGATGACCACCTTGGCACGATCAGGCCCAGTGGTCCTCAGACCATTTGATCACCACCTTGGCACGATCAGGTCCCATTTGAGCACCACCTTGGCACGATCAGGACCCAGTGGTCCTCAGACCATTTGATGACCACCTTGGCACGATCAGGACCCAGTGGTCCTCCGTCCATTTGATCACTACCTAGCCTCACCTAGAAACCACACGTACCACCCCAAGTTGCTAGAAAAATCCTCTCAGTGCATGATCAGCCGAAGGAAGCGCTCGAGCCACAAATCACCGCCTCAGTTCAGAGACTGATCGCAGAAGCGTTAGCGCGTTCGCACCCATGGAACCCATTCCGATGCCGAACAAGCAAATTGTGTGCCTTGTTGCTCCTCGTTTCTCTATCGCAGATGAAGTCGGGCCCGCCGTCCCGGCCACCCCCATCGGCCGCCGACATGGCATTCCATTCAATTTTTGTGTGCTCACTTTTTGAACGTCTCCAAGACACGATTATGATTATTGCTCCACTGCGAAGCGACGAGGGAGACCGAGATTCTGTCAGCGCGCTGCTCACCACCAGCATCAGCCGTAGCCGCAGCAGCAGCAGCCACCAGGTACTGTCGAGAAGATACATTCCAATTGGAATTGGATTTGAATTCAGCCCCGAGAGCCTGCCGTCTGGTCCTGGGGTTATTTGTGAGCCCCAATCACAATGCGCCAAAAACCAATCAATAATCGAAAGAAACAACAACAGCGCGCACGGCAAGGAAGTGGGGCTACGTTGTCGAGTCGGCCGGCGATGAGCGTCGTCGTCGCTTGAAATTGGCCAAAACGTAACGATCACGCGCGAATTCAACCAACAAACGGACAGACAAGGAACACATACTCCGCTCAGGCCGAGGGTCCACCGCGATGTAGTTTATTTGATTGCGGCCAATAAATTACCGTCATGTTAATGGTTTTATTCGGACGGTGGCGGTGCGGCGGTGCGGCGGCGGCGATGGCGGTGGTGTTCCGTTCTCGTGGTTTTTTGTGGAAATGAATTTTCTCGGTCGTTTTCGGGCGGCAATTTATGAGCCCGATTAAAGTGGAAGGTGACGCGCTGCGGTGCCCGCTCGATGGTAGTCCGCGGCGTGTCCCGCATGCGCGAAAGCTTGTTAGCACTCGTCTGGATGCATCATCTCGGCGAGCTTCGTCAGAGTGAGGCGAGGACTCTGCCCGGGAAGCTCGACGCCCCCACGCCACGCAGATCGGCCGAGATTGCCTCCGCTATGCAACTCAATTTATCACCGCGGCGGCGGCAGTCAGCAGTGTGTGCGCGGTTCGACAGGCGCCCACGGGGGGCGGGCGGTTGGGCTCTATGTGTGCCTAACGATTAATTGCGGCGATGGCTGGGACGGCAGCCGCGTCCGTCTGATGGGTTTATGAAGTGCGAATCCCACACGGCTCGGCTTTGTCTCGGCGATCGCGAGACGGCGCGGAATTGGTTTTGAGAAATTGCTAATTGGACTGTCAGATGGCGTAGTCGCGCGGGGATATTTATGCGAAGTGTTAGGCGGCTAATTGGGATTTGTAGGCATCGGGGGTGCAGCTCCTCTCTGGGCGAGGCACCGTCAGCTGCTCCAGACACCCCCGACTCGGGCGCTTAGTTATTCATTTATTTCAGCCGCATCCCGAGGTAATTACGCCAATTTGCGCAATCACCCCATTCTGGTCGCTCCAACGTCAAGCAGCATACGTCACGCCTTATTGGGCGCGCACGCAGCCCATGGTCAGCGAGAGAGTCACCTGCCAGCCGCCGCGCAGCCTGTCAAGTCCCACTCACTGGCCAGCGAGATTGGAACTACGATTGGCGCAGCACTGCGCCCATTTGTAGCCGAGTCCTTATTTATGCCTGAGCAACAGCAGCGTCTCCTTCGCAAGACCGGGGATCAGTCCAAAAGTGGAATTACGTGGAAAATCGCTCGCGACCATTCGTCTGTCTGTCTGCAGGGATTTTCACAGATTTTCGCCCGTTTTTTTTGTTTCTTGTCCCTCCCCAAGCGATGGTACGGCCGTCCGTCGTCCGATCGAGGTACACGGCCGGAGTGGTGCAAGTAATTTTCTGTACAAAGATTTATTGAGACGTATCCCATGCAGGTACCCGGTCGGTGACGGTGGGATCGGATCGTTCATGCTCACCGGCATCCTCATGAGGGTTGTTCGCCTGCTCGTCGCTGTTGCCGCGGAGAGGTGACAATTTATTTAGATTTATGTGACCGGGCCCTGGACGTGGACGCGCAGGTTCAGGTTCCTTTCTCTGTGCCTCCGGTGGCCAGTGCGTGGCTAGGGGTGCGGCGAGATCTCGACCCGTCGATAGGTTGCCTAGTCATTACGTGAAGGGGTCCGTAAATCTCGTCATCGGCTGCGCTTGGTGACAGTTGATTTTGAAGATTTCTCGTTGTGCCGTCGATGATCGGCCGATGGCGGTTCGATGGGGATTCGTGGAAAAAATGGGTCAATTTATGGGTTTCCAGGTTACGGCGGTGGATGGCGGACTGGACAGTGGCCGCGCTGGAGAAGGGCCTTGACATCGAAAGTGTGATTGCTATCTGGCCGGGTCGCGTTTGTTTATGGTCGGCCGGTGATGGTGACCTTAAAGGGTTCTTCGGTTGACATTATAAGTCCATTAGTTGATGACGTTGGTTTGAGGGGAAGTTTTTTTGATTTTTAATGAGCTCGGGGAATTACCGTCGATGAGGCGCAAAGATAGACATCAAGGCGGGCGCATCGAGGGACATTCTTTTCGGGGAACTATTTAAGGACCTCCAGTTTGACATATGGTCGCGCGTACGGAGAGTGTGATGCGTGGCGTTGGGAGGTGGTTTTGAGAAGAAGCAGTGGGAACACTTCCAAAGGAAGGCCGCGAATTGACAGCAGACATTGAACAAAAGGGGCAGCATATCTCGCTCTTTCTGCACTCACAACTGTCGACGCAATCTCCGAAAAGAAAGGTTTCCAGAAACATGTTCATACACCTCTAAGTTGGCGTCAACACTTTCGAAAAAATATGTTTTTGAAAAGCCAACCAAATTTCGGAAAGCCTCTCGTAACAGCTCTAGTGATGTATCCCAGCTCACACATCTCCTGCAAGATCCTATTCAGTGTAGAGTGGGAACGTTTAAAGTTGTTTTGCATGTTGCACTTATCGGCACAAGACCAAATTTTCAAAGTAAGGCAAGACCAGCGAGTTTCATATCGATACTCACCAATTTTATATCGATTTAAAAACCATTTCATTTTTTTCATTTGAAATTCATTTTTATTTACTACTTCAGGATAAACTTACATACTAGACAAAAATGCTTAAAACTAGTTAAACGAACAGTGTTACAGCCCCCAGTGAAAAATCCACTCGGGGCAGCCATACCCGTCACCCCCAATGTGACTTTCGCCCAAATGGCGTCCGGCATGGGGAGGACGGCAAAGCAGCAAGTACCTACGGTACCGCAACCCTCAGTGCCAAAAGCACACGAGCCTACGCCCGATTGGAAATCTTCCATCGAAAGGCGTATGGATCGGTTAGAGGAGCAGGTTGCCAAAATTCTGGCGCTTCTGCAGAACCCAGCACGTCACCAGTCCTAATGGCTGCGCAGACGGAGAGCACTTTTAAGATCCTTGCTTTGAATGCGAATTCATTGATAGGAGTCCCACGGAAAAACGAGCTCTATAGACTGTTGGATGACCAAAGCCCAGAGCTATGTCTGATTAGCGAAACCAAGCTAACCCAGAGAGGCATTTTGGAGCACAGCAAATATAATATTATTAGAAGAGACCGGCCCAACTCGAAGGTGGAGGCGGTGTTGCGATCTTCATTAAGAATAATATTAAACACAAAGTAGTGTACAGTAGTGAGGTGCGACGGTTTCAGGTGTTGGAGGCCTCCATCGTGTGCATTTCTCTCCGTAGCGGGAGGAAGCTATTTGCGGTGTCGGTCTACTCCTCCGGCTCCTTCAGTTCCAGAACTACTATATCAGAGCTCGATGCACTCTTTCGGTGTCTTAGTCTGGACTCGGAAGAGAACTATTTTATTTTGGCCGGGGACTTAAATGCCCGTCATAGATATTGGGGAAACACAGATTCCAACGACAGAGGGGACCTGCTTTACAGCTGGTTTTGCTTGCACAGTGTCGAGTATAGACTCGATCTGAAAGCAACAGAGATCTCGTCCTTCCCCAGAAGCGGGTCGTTCTTGGATCTCCTGCTGTTTGACGCAAGACTGCAGCTGACAGACACAAACGCACAAACGGTAAACTGTTTGAACACTTTCGTGTATCTCAGTGACCATTGCGGACTTAGTGCCGAATTCAAGATCCCCAACGACATTGCGGAATTAGGAGAGTTTGTCCAAACGCACACCTACAATTACAGTAGGGCGCGATGGCCACGCTTCTCCCGACAAATGACTAGAGCACTCTCTTCGGATGCGCTCCACATTCCGTCCAATAGAAACTTGTCAAACGAAGAGATTGACAGGTATCTAATTCAATTGGACGAGACAATCAAACGAACTATGGACAGTACGATACCACGGTATACACGAACTAACAACGAAAACCTATACCGCAATGCGACAATTGACGCACTACACCAACAAAAAAGTAGACTCCTGTCAAGATTAAAAACCTTGTACAGGCGGTTTACTGACAGACGCAGCGAGGAAGTTAGGACACTGAAATCGCTCATTAAGAATGTACAGACGTTAATTGTGCAGAATTACAGAGTTTCTGTAAACACATACTGGAACAACAAGATTCAGGCTGTTAGATCTAACAACCCGAGTATGTTTCCACAAATTAACAAATTCTTTCGAAAGAAAAACAGCGATCTTCCGTGTCTTAAGCTTCCCAGGACGACAGACAACGAACGAATACTGACTACAGCAGGTATTGATCCCAACAACGCCGTACTCGACGATGACTTCTTTGTGGTCGAAGACCCGCAAGAAAAAGTTTAAGTACTAGGCGCAGTTTTCCAGGAAGTGTACAAGGTGAACGAAAAGTGTTCGCCCGAACCACGACCTGGAGAACAGCGTTCAAGCTAGCAACTCTCAACTTCTAGAAGATCTGCAGCAATGGCGATCTGAGAACAACGGCTTTGTCCAGTTCAGTGACGAAAACATGGCAGACAATGTCATCGCCGACGAAGGGGTTCATCCCCCGTTCATTTCGAAGGGAGATCTTCAAGCGGTCTTGGCATCATTAAAGAAGAAAAAGTCAGTTGGAATCGACGGGATCTCCAACATTGTGCTAAGACATCTTCCTCTGGAAGTGGTCACTATGTACTGGGGAGCGAAAGAACTCCAGCGTCGAACGCTCTAGACCCTGGGTAGAAAGGATAGTGCGTACCCCCTTATGGGGCGCAGTCGGTCTCCGTCTTGCGGTGAATTGTTATGTTAGTTTAAGGTAGTTTAAGTTATTTTAAGGTAGTATGTAAGTTAGTATGTAAGTTTTATCTAAAATCCGTCCTGTTATTAAGTTTTTTTTTCTTCGATTTAAAAACCGCATACGACCGCATTCATCGCAAGGAACTCTTCGAAGCGATGACCGAATTGAGGATCCTTGGAAAACAGCATGCGCACCGCACAGTTCGGTTCAAGAACCTCCCAACGGTTCGTCACCGAATTTCGCCGAGAATCGCTGTAGTGTGATTTCTTCAATCTGGTACAAGAGAAGATAGTGCGGCGGGCAGCTGAAAACACGGAAGCCACTATCTTCTACAAGTCAGTTTGACTGTTGGGATACGCAGATGATATCAACATCGTCGCGCCTTCGAGGCGATTGAAGAGCAGGTAAAACAAGCTGGTCTTAAGGTTAATGACGATAAAGCTAAGTATACGCTGTCGAGCAAGAACTGATCCGTCGCACACCGTCTAGGGCAAACATCACAATCGACAGCAGCAATTTTGAGGTGGTGAAGGAATTGGTCTACCGCCGGGCAAACGTGAATTCCACGAATGACATCACACTGGAGATCCGACTTAGTACCACCCTTGGCCACCGATGCTGCTACGATGTTTGTCAAAACAACTGGACACGAAACTGCTGACTCCGAGGACCAAAATTATGCTCCCAAGACCGCTTTATCCAACTGAAAGCTGGACGATAAGCGAAAATGCAGAGCTGATTCTTGGTGCCTTCGAAAGAAAAATTCTGAATATATGGTCCCGTCTGCCAGGAAGTCGAATCGAGAAGAAGACATAACCGAGAACTCTACGAGCTGTACCAAGATGTGCCAAGAATCCGACGATTACACTGGCTCGGCCACATCGAGCGCATGGAGAACAACGCTCCATCAATTCGAGCTCTTCGAATTCGAGCCTCCTTGTTCGAGAAGGAGAGGCGGACCCAAAATTTGGTATAAAAACCAAGAAAAACCTCGCGAACGAAAGACTTACAAAGCTTGATGACGGGAAGCAGCAATTCTAACGGCCACCGGCCTCAAAAGTAAGTACCCACATTTTCGAAACGGCTCGAAAAAGGGATATCAGTCACAGCTTCAAAACACGCCTTGGCAGAGCAGGTTTTGAGACGAAGTTCGTGGTTGAAATTTGGAGAATTTCCAAAACGAGCACTTAGTTTTAAAAAATCTGCCATATCTCTTAGAACACTTCCTCTGCCGTGGGTGTCTTTTCGTAGCCTCGAATCACGCCTTGGCAGAGCAGGTTTTGAAACAAAGTTGTCCGAAGCTGGGGTTTTCTGAACAAGCACTGCTGTTTGAAAAATGTAGTATATCACGGGCACGCCGCAACTGACGTTGATATCGGTTCTGCCAAATGTTAGGTTTTGTTCGACACAATGTAACGGACGCCTTTAAGACACGACGTATGATATACGCTCTATATCTCGAAACGGAGCTCGACCCAATGTAAAGGACGCAAGACACGACGTATGACATGGTCCATATCTAGAAACGGAGCCTCGGTCTAGCTTCGCTCCACGCGATGAGATGATTTGAGACACATTATGGCCCTAAATTAGAAGAAGCATCTGAATTTTCGAAAAAATGTCCATGTCTCCAAAAAGGGTCCTTTGCAACAGTCTCACTTCAAAGGAAGGCTTTAAGGCAAATTGCGTGACTCTACATCGACATCAGAGTGAGTTCTTGAAAACGGTCAAACTTATTTCAAAGCGATGTCCCATGAATTGTCGTCTCAATCGTGAACAGTTTAGTGCCTCCAGCTGCATTCTCCTCGCTCCACCCTTGCCCCACTTTAGTACCGTTGCCCCAAACAACCACACCTTATGTCCCACCATCCGCCCAAAAACCAAACAATTACTCGACCAGCATCCGAGCCATCCATTTGCCATGACAAGAATTTACAACTTCCTCGGCCGGCCTCTCGAAACAAGTTCGCGCCTCTCGATCCGATAAATTCCGAAAGCATTCAGCTTCTTGATTTGCCACCGATACCCACCACCTGGACCCTCTTCAACTTGCCACCATAAATTCCCCAACTTGTCACCAGTGCACATGTCCACCATTAGAGCGGTAGATGCCGCCACAGAGGAAGCGGGCATACCGCGCATCTGCACCTGTAGGGAGTGCCCCACATTAGACGAACTCTCAGCCGGCCGATTACCATAAAATGCCCGAGCGACCGAAAGACCCACCGCCCGTTGGTTCACCTCAAACGGAATTAAAAATTCTAATCAAACCGAGGACACCTCTTGGTGGCGCAACATTCCAAGCGGTTGAACCCATGAATCTTCTCGCGGCTGCAACGGGGAGACCAATTAAAAAAAATTACAAATCCATCCGATTCGTGGATCCTCCCGGCAACTGGCCTCGATTAATTAGTCTCGCGTCCAGTTCGTCCACTTGAACCGACGCGATGCCACCCAGAGGAGGGAATCCGTCAAGGACCGAGTGCACCGGCCAACACTGCGACACTGCCACCGCGCCCCCATCGGTGCGCGATTGATTGAAATATTCGTGACCCGGGCGTCGTCGTCTAACAAATTCCTCTCGTTTGTAACAAATTAATTTCGCCATTAAAGTCGTTCGTTGATTTTATGTGCTTTTTACGAGCTCGCCTCGAACAGGTGATCGAGCTTGTCGGAGACGGGGGTCCGCGCCACTGATTGGGTGTCGTAAATCGAAAGGGTCCCCGAGAATTATAAATTCATATTGTTTTACGGCGTCGCGCCGCGGACGGGGACAAATAGGTTTATTATTCCTCAGCCGACGGTGGGAATCGCCTGACAAAGGGCGCTTCACAGATTGAGGCGTTACTCTGGCTCTTAATTGATTTTGATTTACGATCCGACGGCCGAGAGACTGGCAGAGTTCGCTGTCACGACCTCGTTGGGAAGTGGAACGGATTCGCTATGGACTTTCAAATCGGTAGGTGTTCAAGGGCTCGTCGCAGTAGCCCACAGTGCCCGGGTCCATTGTGACCCACTTCCAAGCACGAGGACGAAGAAATGCGCACTTCCCCACGGCTATGCATTTTAATGTGCAGCCATCAGTCGCTTAAACTGCAACAATCCCACGACCAACACTGTCCTAATTTTCTAAACCCTCAATCCCACGGCACTGGCCGTTCAGCGAGAGGAAGGCCACCACCCGAAGCTTTTTATTAAAAATTCCATTTCGAATATAAATGCACGCTTAAGTAGCCTGGCAAGCGCCGTCATTCGTCCACGTCCACGTCCGATGTGTCCACTGTGTCAGGGGACACCCACCCACCCACCCACTCGGCAGGACCCAGGGTCCATTGCTGTGCATAAAATTGCATCAATATCAACTTTGCATAAGCTCGGGAGTGCACTTAAGCTAATGACCAGCATGGGGAACGACGACAAGGACGAGGACGAAGCAGCCACGGAGACTGACGTGAAGGGTCCCCGCCGGAGTCCGCACGATGATGACGGCGAAGACGAAGTCGCTCTCGAACAAGTGCAGTCGTAATTAATTAAATTAATTTATCCACATTGGCAGCAGCAGGAGCAGAAGGAGCCCGACCGCGAGACAGAGAGCGACAGCATCGCACAACAAAAGACTTAATCCGCTGAGAATGGCCGCTTTGGCCGCTTCTCATAGGCCAGCCGCTCGCTCAGCCAGTGGGCAGCGATGGCGGACCGTCAGGACTGACCACAGGTGCGACACTCTCATTAAGTTAGCCGTCGCATGCGATAATCATATTCGCATAAATATCGGCGCGGTCCGCCCTTCGTGCGCGGACCCAATTGGCTCGCCGGTTGAGTGAGGATCTCGCCGGCAGCTCCTCGTGTCACATTTCCCTCCTCACCGGGGCGGAGGTTTAATGAACAGAGTCATTAATGCGGCAGCGCGCGAAATGTCGCTGCCGGTGCTGGTGCTCTGCCTGCGACGGGGCACAGTGCGACACACAAAAACCCGACGGAATAAATTTTATTAATCACAATTTATGGGTAAATAAATTCAAAACGAGAGAATGCAGATGAGGCCGAGAGAGCAGAGGACACCACCGAACAAATGGAACGCTCGCGCTGCGGGGTCGGCCATTACGCATGCACGTTGGGGTCGTAAATGTGTACCGTAAAGGCGAGTTGTTGTTTTCTTTCGAAATTAGTTCCTCTCTTGTTGCAGTGCTGCCGACGGTGCTGGGGAACGGCGGCGGCCGGCCGGGGGCCGGGGATATTCGTAAATCGAGGTTTTATTGAGTCGATCTTGAACGATGAGTACACGCGGAGCCGCCGCGAAATTACCGCCAATAAAGTGCTCGAACGGTCGGAACTTTGAAATCGGACAAGCTCCGGAAATTTGTTAACAGACCATCATCATCTTCGAGGCTACCTCCGCCTCTGAACGGAGGAGAAGACATGTTTTACGACGGCACCTCGAGCAGCGGGGAACGTACTTAACTTCTGCGGAAGGCAGACGAGCGGAGCCATACGGCACGTAGCCGGCTGGAGGGCGTCGCTGGGAAGGAAAAAAAATCAATTTTGTCACGTTTAGCTACTTTGACATCGAAATGGCTGAGTTGTGGACATTTTATGGATTCTCATGCGATCGGGAGTCGTCTCCCCCCGATCCCACCACATCCTCCCGAGCGACAGCAGCCACATCCAATCTCTTTCAATTACCACCACAGAACGATCTATTTCCATTGCACCCCTTTCCACTGCTCATCAAGGACTACCTCATCAGCAGCGTCATTTCCCCCGTGGGGATTTGTATGTAACCGCAGACACTCTACCACACACCATGTCTCCTTCAATTGCCATCAATGGAGCTCCGAAAACCAACCCCCACCCCCGGGGCCGCTGCCATTGCCACACAATCGGCGGTTGGGCTCGTAAGACCCGACGAATTATCATCTACACTTGTTGGCGTCACAATTTATTACTCACATCTTGGGATACACTTCAGCAGCTCAAAGGATGCACACAACTCTCTCTCTCCGACACACACACGGACACACACCCTTTTGTTGCCCAAAAATAGCCAAGCAGCCTCTGCTTGTGTGTGCATCCTCTGCGCTCGGTGATTAATAAGATTGAACACAGAGAGAGAACGGGACGGTGATCGAAAAAGTTCCTCCTGGCAATTGTCACCAGGCGGCTCCATGCAGCCCCTCCCCCGATGAAGTTGTTGACGAAAACACATTTCCATTGCCACGCACTTCATAAGAAGCGACTGTCTGTGGAGCTCGGCCTCCCCTCGCACAGACTGTCAGCGCCAACACACTGCGCCGGATGTTGTTTAGCCCCGAAATTAGATCTCATTACGACGGGGGATGCCCCGCGCTGGCAAACAACAAAGAAAAAACTAATCACAACAAATCGTCTTATGGCTCTGCTCTGAGTGGGGTGGGGGGTCGAATGCAACTGATGGGGAAATTAATAAATTAAACCAACATTAGACGCACACAAAAAACAAACACTCCCCCGCCCGCCTCCGCCCACCGAACGAGGGGATGGCTGGTGGATGGTGTTAGTTTCTTTCGAAAAAATCCCAATTTCGCTCTCAAGCCCCGCGGTGCGGGTGCGAAATGTGAAACTGTGAAGTGTAATGAGATAGGACCGGGAAGCACTCGCACTGACGGGGAACACATGTTCTCCCACGGGACCACTTAGATTCGTTTAACACCTAACTCCCACCGACAGGGGGTGGTTGTGGGGCGTGGAGTGCCTCCTTCACAGAGCCGTGCGCGATGCGGATGCATTTCGAATAAACCAAACGGACTGATGACATGCCACACCAACGAGAGGGAGCTGCTGCTGTGTGGAAGGTAATTGTGACACGAGTTGGCAATAAATTTGACGAAATGCCCGAAAATGCGCTCCACTCGTGGGGTGGGTGAGGGAGTGTGTGAAAGGGTGATGGGCGCTGTGCAGCCCTTAGGCACTTCATAAATTCGATTCGAAAATTGGTTGAGTTGGAGGAGAGTGGATGGGTGTGGCGACTGGCGAGGGGGACCGGTCTGTGGGGTGGATAGTGCTAATGGGTTAGTCAGGGCAATTTATTGGACCCGGTTTTGTTTTGCTTTTATTTTAGGTGCATGTGGAGTGGCGATGAACAGGGTTTTGATTGGAACATGAGTGTGGGAGGAGGTGGGGCGCTTCTTTGCTGAGAATGCAGACTTGTCACGCGAGTCTCCTTGACTTTTGGACACGGGTCTACGAGGTCTTCGGTTCTAAGGGGACGGTGAGTGAAGGTGGTGTCGAAGATGTAGAAACGACTGACTCACAACTCAATGGAAACAACGAGGAGCACACGATATCCCCCAAGTCCATGGGATCTTCGGCGAAAGAGTGTAGCAAGACGTTGGCCACCGTCAAGAAGGATAACTGAGATGGAAGGCTCACAACTTAATGGAGACAACGAGGAGCACACGATATCCCCCAAGTCCATGGGATCTTCGGCGAAAGAGTTTAACATGACGTTGGAAAGCGTCAAGAATGCCCAGCTCTGTGCTTCACCCAAGTGGCTCGTGTCGAGATCAGTGAGCTCAGCATCATCTTTGGAATCCTTCCCGCTCTCCTGTGGACGATGGGTGGGTTTTCGCGACTCAATCACTGAGGAAGGGCATTTCAGACTCTACTTGTGACAGCTGCACTTGTAGATGAACAGGCCTTGTGGTTGCCCCAGATGTGTTGTTTCTCTTGACTTGTGGTTGATCCAGACTGGTGCTTCGCCTAGACTTGTAGTCTTCCCAGTCTTGTGCTTCCTTCAATGACACCAGATTGTTGGCACATAATGTGATCCTGTCGCTTGGCAAGGGCCCTCGCCGAAGCCTCTCAGTCCTCTGTAGTCCTCATGGTTCCTACGAGGGTCCTTGTCAGATGTTCTTTGACACTTACTCTACATCTATTCCCGTTCGCCTACTAACTCGAGGCTTCCCTCTAGAGTAGCCGTGCTTGTCGATCCGTAGCCTAGAACAGGTCCATGAGCTGTATCCCAGTCCTCGTACAAAGTCGACGACATTCTCGAGCATGAGATTTGGGGAAGCTGTTCACTTACTCTGCATCCATTCGCGATCGCCGTCTTGACGTCCTCTGTCGGATTGTTCATCTCGAGTAGTTGCACGTGTGGTTGCTGTAGAAGCTATTACCAGGTTCAACCCGGTCGTCGAAAAAGAGTATTGCTCTATCGACCTCGCTGGTCCAATACCACTGACTTACTCTGCACCCACTGGCCCCGTTGCTATGCTTCATCGTCCCTCCTTCTTCAACCAGTTGAGTGTGTCATCAGCATTTGTTAAATAGGACAACACCTTTCGGAGCTGGCCACCTAACCTGGCTCCCGACATCCCAACCTTTCCGACGCATAATCTCCCAAAATGCGTTCTACCACCTCAGAATCTCGTCGCCCCATCCAAGACCTCCCGCCTATCACCTGAACCAATCTGCCCCACAAGCAGCAAAAGAAATCCCACTCGTCTCATCGCGCCCTGGTTCCATTCGCTGCCTTTCTGTGCCACATTTGACACAATCTCCAGCGTCCCGGTTCAAAAAAAAAGTGCATGCTCCTCTAACACCGACCAGCAGCTTGCCAAGAACCAACCTCCCGACCAGGCACTGCATCCTAACTCGACTTCACTTGGCTGCCTGCGAGTGTAATTCAACTTCAATAAAGCTCCACAATAATGCACACTAATATGTCCGAAATGATAAAAGTCAACAACTGCAGTAATAACAATAAAACACCAAATAAACAGAGGCGCGCACACACACACACCCTCCATCAGGGACGCCGAACTGAGCGAGAGCCAAAAAAGGACCCACAAAAAGGATTCCTTCATTCCCGCAGACGCGCGTGCACGGAACCATGGAAAGATGACGACGACGAGGATGGAGCAGCAGGATGGAGCAGCCAGGGCCGCCGACAGGGTAAGATGTCAGCCAAATGGACTCCATCCGGGTGCGTTCGGAAAAATTATCAACCAAGCAAGCGGAGCGAAATGAAAAGAATGACAAAACCGTGGGGAGACGACGACGACTTCCTCGTTCCGTGGGGAAGTTCCCTTTTTTTTTGGGCAACGTCCAACGGGTGAGGTCTGGCTCCCAGCCGGATGTGTTTAGGGCGACCAGCGGCGGTGCTGCATATTCCAGCAAGTGGATAATAAAAACTTGCAACAAATGCACAGAAGTGGAAGAGGGAGTGTGTTAAGACTGGAACGCGGTGGATTTTTGGGAGGCGAATGGAATGGGCGGAGGGTCGTGACTGTGCCGCCGTTGGATGGACTAGGAGACGACAGTGAGGTGGAATGTGGAGTTGCGTGGTCGCCAGGGAAGGTGGACGGACTTAGCCGAGTCATGGCTCAGCTCCTCCAGAGGTACGCTTCAGGACTCCACCCAAGCGTCTATGGATCCGTCGCCAAAGGTGCTCAGGCCATGTAGACCGAATGTACACCTTCGATTCGACCGGAAGAGACCCCAATTTGAAGTCATTTTGACGACAAATCAGAGGAGTCCCGAGTTTGGACTATCGACTCAACTGACCAGATAAGAATGATAGGAAAAGAAATTCTAACGAAAAATCAGCGAAATGAGCTATAAAGTTGATCCTGGGCTTATTTTGAAGCCGCTTTCATGCCATTTTCAATATGCTGCATGCTTAATTCCGGCTTTATCTTAAAGCTGCTTTTATGCTGTTTTGTTTAGAATAGCACGACAATCAATTGGATAGTCAACTACAGGGTGTCCAGATAGGAACGATAGGAAAAGAAATTCCAACGAAAAATCAACGGAGTGAGCTATGAAGTTGATTTTGGGCTTATTTTGAAGCCGCTTTCATGCCATTCTCAATATGCTATATGTTTGATTCTGATATGATCTTAAAGTTGCTTTCATATCATTTTTCTTGGTATAGCACGGCAATCAAATAAAAAAGACGAACAAATCAACTACAGGGTGTCCAGATAAGAACGATAGGAAAAGAAATTCCAACGAAAAATCAACGGAGTGAGCTATAAAGTTGATCCTAGCCTTATCGCAAAGCTACTTTCATGGCATTTTGTATAGATGAGCACGTCAGAGAAATAGAGTCGCAGCGCTTCAAGCAATCGGTCCACTTCTTGATGACTCCGTCCAATATCTGCGACGTTGTTCTGGCATTAGCGTGCTTTTCCAATTGTGGTTGCTAGCGGTTTCGGCAAACAACTTGCTGTCGGAAATCGGTGACAGGTTGAGATGGTGCTGGTGCGCAATGAGCGAGATACGCCCCGGTCTTCAGCGCCACACGAGGAGAGGCAGTCTTCAATCGTCGACGGGGCCTGCTCTGAGAGTCTAGTAGCCAACAGCCCCATCGCTCAGCTTCGTCATTCGGAGTCCACATTCAACAGTAGGCCACGTCCAGTCTGAGCTCGTCTGAGCCCTACTTCGGCTAATCCCCAGATGAGTAGTGGCTTCACAGCTCCCCCACACATGATGCTCGCCCCTTTGACAAGCAACAGCCCGTCCGCATCCACAATTTCTAAGGAAGGACGTTTTTAACCGTCCCCAGACACCCGTGGGCGATTTGTATGAGAACACGAGCCCGATTCAGTCTCTTTGTCGTCGGGTGCAACAAAAGCCAATTGCTTTGTGCCAACTAAAGGATCAACCGGCGGCCGGGAGAGTCGTCGTCAACTGATTGTCCCTTTGAGCACGTCCATGCATTACTCCGCATCCTCCGCCCCTGCGACATCGCACAAGAGCGCAACAGAAAAAAAGGCGACGTGACATCGCCTCCCCCCTCGATGATGCCGGGGAGCTGCGCAAGAGGAGAGAAAACGAAATTAATTGCAGTCACTGTTGCTGCAAATGCAAGCAATTTGAAGCTAATTTCAATGTTTAACATTCCGCCCACTGCGGGCTGGCTGGGCGGTGGACGCTCGATGGCGGACTGCGGATGGCTGATGGCGGATGTGCAGCACACCAACAGAAGGTTAAAAGGAATTAGGTTGCAACTATTAATTAGAGAGTCGTCCTCGGCGAGAGTGAATGAACGCTGTCGCTGGCAGTAGACCAAGTCGCCTGGTGTGCATGTGGGCGACGAGCGGGCAGAGCGGTAGTGCGCACGTGCCCGCCGCCGCCGCCGCCGCCTTCATTCTGACTGACTATCGAATTATTTATCCTTTTGTCTGCGGGAGGAGTGAGGCGGCCGATGGGACAGACGAAAAAAAAAGAGGAAATTATTCCGCTCATCCTCGCTTTTAATTATTTTCCAACTAACTGGCGAACGGTGCTGGCTGTGACGCGGGGCGGAGGTGGATAATCACTATTCTTTCTTCTCACCCCCCGGTTGGTCCTTTTCAATTGAACGGCGAACAGCCCTCATGTGTGTGCTCAGTGGGAGCGACAGAGCGAGGGCTGAGAATATGAGATAAAAATAATTGCAAGAATGAAGCGGGTAATTAAACAGGAGCGGGGAGGCGGACCGTGGAACACCCACTGATCGGGTGTCTGGTCGATTTGTTTGTGTTTCCATCGGTGAGCTGGAATAGGGGTGACCGGAGACCGTAGTTATCGCCGTCCAATCGGGGAATAAATTTATCGTCCTCGGGATGTGTTGTGACATCGAACTGATTCAGGATTCAACAGACACGCCGCGTCGGTGCGAAGGGTGGGTTAGCATCTGCCGGGATCGTGGTTGCTGTGGAGGTGGTGAAGGGCGATCAGATGGAACGGCTTTGGTTAGGCTGGCGTGTGAAAAAGTGATCGGATTGAAGCTTGACGGCTTAACTGAGTCTGAAGAGTCAGTCTCAGTCATTTTTCGAACCACGACAACGAGTGAATCGGGAGCAAAAACAAGCTAGATGGGCCGTTGGTTCTCGAGGGTTGATTATGTGTCAGATTAACAAGCAGTCGAGTTCATGGTAATCCAGGCTAAATGAACGAACAAGCTGTCATCACGGAAGGACGCACAACAGCGACGGCTAGGAAAGGGCGTCACCATGGGGAACAGAAACTTTGAGGTAGTCAAGTGGTTCGTCTAATTAGGCTCTACAGTAAGCAGGTCAATAACACCAGTATCGAGGGCAAGCGCAGACTCTTGCCAATCGCTTGGACGGCTGGATAGCGCATTTGGTTGAGTACCTACGATTGGTTATAGGAGTCCCAGGTTCGAATCCCAGTGAAAGCAAAAGTTAATATGCTCTTTTCTGGTTTTCAAATCTGGTCCAGTCACCATTTACTGTTGGGATTGAACTCATGGCAGTGGTCTAAGTGTGCTGGCAATTTTGCTGGCAGCCCAATAACTAACCTAACTTTGGGCTCAAGAGGCAAATGTGCAACAGAGCCATCTCTCGAAACACGAACACTGTTATCATCCCTGTCGGGTTCTATGGTGCACAGACATGGACTGAGGAAGCTCTTGGTCTTGGTCTAGAAAAAAGATTTGCTTGCGTTTCTTGGTGCGTTCATGGCGTCTGGAGAGGAAGATTCAAGCACGAACTGCCGCCGAACTATGGCTGTACAGTGGCATGCACCTAGTTAAGCGTTTTCGGCTTAAGATGACTAGGTCATGTAGAGCGAATGAACAGCACAACTCCTGACCAAGGAGTACTCAAATCCGAGAGACAAAGCAACAGAAGACGTGCTCGAATAAGATGACACACACAAGAGGAGAAGGACGTAGCCAACTTGGTGTGCGCAGTTGGAGGTAGCTGGCGAAAGATTGTGCTGGCTAGAGAGGCTTTTGGTTGAGCCCCAGGTCCACTCCGGACTGTAGCACCAAACAAAGAAGAAGACGAGTTCATGGCAACAGTGGACGCAATAGTTTGAAAGCGTCAGGTTTTCCTCCAACGGATGAACGGAGACATCGACAGACCACATGTGACGATGGCAGTTGGTGTTCGTAGTTGGAACGTGGCTGGCCCAGAAGACACTAGGTTCAGCTGCAATGGAGGAACAGAGACATGTGGCAGTCAATTGTGGCACGAGCGATTGGTGCTCGAGGTCTAAACATGTGAGGCTTAGTAGGCCACACTCTTTTTCTGAAGAGCACCGAAATCGTCGGATGGACTAGAAGACCGCATTGAGTTGGAAATGGGAACTTTGTGGCCTCTGGCGGACTCAGTTATGAACCTAGTGGCCGCGCCTATGGCTTGAACGGAGCCTGAACGACTGTCTAGCATTAGAGACAGAGAGAGCGGTGCCACCGAAATCAACCCAAACGTACTGGCCTCTTGTACGGATCTTAGAGCGCTTATCAAACGAAACCGAAATCAAGAATCGATATATTTCCTCTCTCTTCCACCAGTGGTCGTGTGTTTCTTCTCTAAACAAACCTGTTCCAACTCTTTGCTTTAAAAAGAGGCAACATCAGCTCTATGTGTTTCCATCGTGGGGTACAAAGAGCGATCTCCATTCAGGTCGCAGGGATCTTTCGAGCGGATCGAGCACAGCCTGAACCTGAGCTAGTACTGCATTTCATTGCTTGCACTCCTCCTGATACCGTCTTCGATGATAATTTAGCCTCTAGGCTGGAACATCGATCTTCAAGGCCCAAAGTGGCCGAGTTGGTTTTCTGAACTTAGCTCTGCTTTCTGTGCAGGATCCTTTAAGGAAGTCGCTGTTCAGTCTGCTCCCCCACTCACCTAGGTCAAAATTAAACGAGAAGGGTCTTCAGAAATGCAAGTTTCCGCTGGTCGAAACTTCACACAATTGAAACTTAATTGAGGCCTTATTCTCATCTCGCATGAAGAGCTGGAGTGCTGGATCTCCCAGTCTGTGCTTATGATAAAGCGAAGCCGATGGTTCACCCAACTTATTGAAATGGTAGGATTCGAGAAGTCTGTATCTTCGGGAACAGCGAGCACATCAGTTGCACAGTACATAGTTGTTTCTAGTTTCTGAGGTTAGTAGGGCAGGATACCAATTACGATATGTAGACAAGGCCCCCTTCCTCCACCTTTGAGCCCTTTGGACCTCCGGCAACGAATTCATCTCTCTGCTCACCCCTTCTAACATACATGTGTAGCAGATAATAAACCTGCTTTTTTTGTTTTATTGGAAAGCCATCGCGGACCACCAGAAGGTTCTTTGCGGACCCCAGGAGTAGAGAATAGTACGTGTAAAATGGCTTCTTCCTCATCCTCGTCTCTACAGCTCGTACAAAACTCATTGCAGGGAAGACCTATTCTAGAGGCGTAGGTACCAATGGCGTTATTGCCCTATATGACACCAATGAGGGTTCTGAGATTATACCTACTCATATTAATCTGGCTATGGGATCGTTTAGGATAGACCAGCATAGACCAAAGTTCTTCGGTTATGAGGCATCCTGCGCGATTGATCATCTACGATTTGCTTCAGCAAGCGTGTCCACCTTCAGTAGATGGTTTACAGACGCGATAGTCACGGATGGTGGGTCTCCACGCTGAAAGAGTGCATAGCTTGTATTCTTTCTAACGAGATCATCCGTAAGACCTGAGGCGGATGGGGGTTGAGAGGTCTCTCTCGAAGAGGAGCTTAGGTATCTGGAGATCCGTGTCTCTAGGTACCTGCTGACGATCGTATATACTGTCGTTCTTTCCAGAAATGCAGGGATCTCAACATGATTGCCGTGTCAGCTGTCAGCTATGGACTAACAAGGTCTAAAGCTGGAAGATTGAGGAGTAAGTGTCAATGAGTTATCATTGGGTACAACGAGGGATCTCAATTTAGGCCACAGCGATTTTTCGAACTTCACTGATAGGACAGCGACTCATGTTTGAGCTGAGCCTGAGCTGGTGCTGCCTGGTGTTCCCGTTTTGCTTCCAGTCATGGACACCTTTATCATCACATGGCTTTTTAATCGGACCTACAATCACCACCTCTTCGTCATGCCGAGAGACTTGGAATCAGGGTCCAGTGTGGACGAGTCGGTTCAGACTCTTCATGCAGTTCGCTGATGAGCCCTCTTCTTCACTCACCTTCTCCCTTCTGAAGTCAAAATGAGACGAAATGGGCCCTCAGACCTGCAAGCCTCCGCTAGTCGATACATCAAACAACTAAGCACGGCACTCCGGCCTTATCCCGGGCACAGTCGTGAATCATTCCCCGAATCCGCAACAGAGACCAACACAGCTACCAGGACCCACTACCGCCCACTCATATTTTCGGACGCACCACTGCCGCACCGCCCATCCATCTCTGCCTCTACACGCGCGCAATTCATTGAAACAAATTGCCACCGAGTCCTGGCCGCACCGCGGACCACTCGCAACAATTAAATTCCATAAAATATCTTCCCTCGCATTAAGTGCTCAATTAGATCCTCCTAAGCCGTCCATAAAGTATTCCTTCCGCCGAGCGTCCCCGGCCACCAGCCAGCGCTTTCGGCGGTGGCACGACCTTTTGCGGACATCATTAAGCATTCATTTGCCAGTTTAGCAGTTGACGGCTGATGGCCGCTCTGGCTCTCCCCTTCAAAGCGGCCACCAAGAGCCGACACTGACGGCGGCGACGCTTCTCCTTCGATTGGAAATTAATTTCCAGCGACTTTATGTGACTGGCTCCGGAACCTCGGCCAAGTCGGTTGTGCAGTAAGTTTGCGACTTTATGACACCACCGCAATGGCTTCAATTGCTGCAGCTGCCCACAAAAAAAAAACGACTCCTCACTCCTCCCTGCCTCCAGGAATTCGAGCTCATCTTGGTAGCTCATGTTGTTTCATACCACGAATCGAAAGTTATTAAATGGAAGACGACGCAGGAAACTGCATCGATTTCTAATTTCAGATACGGTACCCAGAATCACGGGCAACGTGCAACCAGATAGATAAACTGAAGCCCGCCGTCGGTAGTGATGTGAATGTGGGCACGGGCTTCCCCCAGCGCGCCGAACACACTCGTGCACACACATCCGAGTGCTGCGAGTGTGAGGGAATGTATGGCACGACACAGAGTCGGTCGGTTGGAGGTGTCGTTTATTTTGGTTTTTTTTTCTCGTTCTCCTCTGTTCAGCTTTTTAAATAGCCTGGCAGCAAGTGCCACGATAAATTACAATTTTATGGGAATTTTGTCGATAAAAACGCTCTTTCGATGTGGTGAAGGTGGATAACGACGATGAGCGAGGATGAGTGGGGTGGAGCTGTTGGTTGGAGACTGCTTCAATGTAAAGAGCGTACACACCCTAGAATGTATATCAATTGTGAAAACAAGGGAATACACGTGACGGCGCTGATGAGATGTGTAGTTTTTCTTTCGCTGAACGGGATGAACGGGGGCAGTGGCGGCGAAAAGGGGCGCTAGTGTTGATGGTGGATTGCTGCTTTTCTGACGACAGAGGGAATACCGGCAATTTTGGGCCATTTCTGGTCACGGAGAGGAGACCTGCAATTTTGGGCCTTTTCTGGTCACGAGGAGGAGACCTGCAATTTTGGGCCTTTTCTGGTCACTGGGAGGAGATCTGCAATTTCGGGCCTTTTCTGGTCACGGGGAGGAGACCTGCAATTTCGGGCCTTTTTTGGTCACGAGGAGGAGACCTGCAATTTTGGGCCTTTTCTGGTCACAGGGAGGAGACCTGCAATTTTGGGCCTTTTCTGGTCACGAGGAGGAGACCTGCAGTTTTGAGCCTTTTCTGGTCACGGGGAGGAGACCTGCAATTTCGGGCCTTTTTTGGTCACGAGGAGGAGACCTGCAATTTTGGGCCTTTTCTGGTCACGGGGAGGAGACCTGCAATTTTGGGCCTTTTCTGGTCACGAGGAGGAGACCTGCAGTTTTGGGCCTTTTCTGGTCACGGGGAGGAGACCTGCAATTTTGGGCCTTTTCTGGTCACGAGGAGGAGACCTGCAATTTTAAGCCTTTTCTGGTCACGGGGAGGAGACCTGAAATGTTGGGCCTTTTCTGGTCACGAGGAGGAGACCTGCAGTTTTGGGCCTTTTCTGGTCACGGGGAGGAGACCTGCAATTTCGGGCCTTTTTTGGTCACGAGGAGGAGACCTGCAATTTTGGGCCTTTTCTGGTCACGGGGAGGAGACCTGCAATTTTGGGCCTTTTCTGGTCACGAGGAGGAGACCTGCAATTTTAAGCCTTTTCTGGTCACGGGGAGGAGACCTGAAATGTTGGGCCTTTTCTGGTCACGAGGAGGAGACCTGCAGTTTTGGGCCTTTTCTGGTCACGGGGAGGAGACCTGCAATTTCGGGCCTTTTTTGGTCACGAGGAGGAGACCTGCAATTTTGGGCCTTTTCTGGTCATGGAGAGGAAACCTGCATTTTTGAGCCTTTTCTGGCCACGGGGAGGAGACCAGCAGTTTTGGGCCTATTCTGGTCAAGGGGAGGAGACCTGCAATTTTGGGCCTTTTCTGGTCACGGGGAGGAGACCAGCAGTTTTGGGCCTTTTCTGGTCATGGAGAGGAAACCTGCATTTTTGAGCCTTTTCTGGCCACGGGGAGGAGACCAGCAGTTTTGGGCCTATTCTGGTCAAGGGGAGGAGACCTGCAATTTTGGGCCTTTTCTGGTCACGGGGAGGAGACCTGCAGTTTTGGGCCTTTTCTGGTCACGGGGAGGAGACCTACAATTTTGGACATATTCTGGTCACAATTTCTGGCCTTTTCTGGTCACGGGGAGGAGACCTGCAGTTTTGGGCCTTCACTGGACTTAGGAGCGGCAGCCAGCTTGAGCAACAGTCTTGGGGTACCAGCAGCTGCCACTGTCTCAGTCCGCGTACCGAACACTGATCATGCTCAGCCGGTTGTAGCCCAGCTCTGTCCCCTTCATGTCCTTAAATCTCAGGGAAACTGCGTCCCCATCACCTCCCCTGATCGACCGCACTGTGGATCACTTAATTTCCATCGAAACCCATCGCGCTCCATTCACACATCCCCTTCGGGTAATAATCGCTGATAATATTCAAAATAAATTTCAACCGAGCGACGACCGAGACTCCGAGCGCGAGCTGAGGTGAGCGCGAACAGATGATGGAAAAAAGGAGCGGTGCCGTCGCGCGGTGGCCCCACCAGCAGCCGCAGCAGCATCGACTGTGTCCGTCGCAGTGCCAGCCGCCGATGCGGTGTGTGCGCCACGGTAAGATGTACACACTTCGATATCAATTTAAGGTGATTTTTAATTAAATGCCAGCGATAAGGCTCCCCCCATAAAGATACGCCAAGCAGCGGCAGTGGCAGGGAAGAGACATCACATCCCCCCGCCTCGCGCGTGTACCTGGCTGTGGAACTCTCGGCTCTTCCTCTCGGTCGCGGCCTGCGACAGGAAATGAGAATAAAGAGACGCTTTTGGCAGACACCTCTTCCGTCTGATTGGGAGCGTCTCTCGCAAGATGTGGGTGCCACTGCTGCTGCCGCTGTCGATAGCGGGTGCCCTTCGCGTTCGATTTATGCCGCATCGTTACTTTTTGAAAACTCATTTAGAGGCACCAGAGCAGTCCTGATTTCTGGGAGGGCGGGGACGAACCGGGTTGAATTTGAAAATGAATTGCCCACAATTGGGTAATTGATACGTTTCAGATAGGCAGCCAGATAGTGTGTGCGGAATGTGATCGCTGCTACTTCGTGTAGTGGTTGTGGTGGTTCTGCTGATGGTGGCGGTGTGTGATGGCGGCGGTGACTGCGGGGTTCCGGTGGCAGTGTGAGGATGTGCGCGCGTGTGTTGCTGCCGCTCCTCTAGGGGATGACACGGGTATCTCCGCCGAAGTGGGTGCGCGCGTGTTTGTTTGTTCAGATGATGATGATGATAATTATGATTAGAAAAATAAACACACTTCGAACTTCGAAGGGGGTGGGGCGGCTGAGGGATATGTGGGAGTGTGTAGGACTGCGGGAGTTATTGATGATGATGAGGGTGCGATGTGGCGTTTGTTTATTTTTAAAGACGTGGTTGTACAGTTGCTGTCAAGCGATAATTAGAACTGCTTCGAGGTATTTTTATGCCATCAAGGGAGGATGAAAGGAGGCGTGTAACATGAGAAAGAGAGAAAGTGAACTAGAGTGGATCCTGTGTGCGTTTAAGTGCCGCCGATGGTGATGAACAAATTATGTTCGTCATGTACATTCGATGACAAGCGACGAGGAGTGGGAGAGTGGCTGGCTGACGGTGGGAGGACGACGGAAAGTGGGAGAGTGACTGACTGACGGTGGGAGGACGACGGAGAGAGTGACTGACTGACGGTGGGAGGACGACGATAACATGTTCCACACGCAGTCTGCCTCCAATTTTGATCTCAACTTCCCCTTCATTCGCGGCGACGTTAAAAAAAAGGAAATGGAATTGTTCCCCGCCCAGCAGGACGTCACAAGCTGTCGCTCCCTGCCCAGTGGCACAACGACGCACCACTGTCCACTTACCACTCTCAGCAGCAGTCGCCTTCAAAGTGTCATCCTGACGAATGGACCATTCCCCAATTGGCCAGCTACCCGACTGCGGTTTGATTTGACCCTCAGCTTGTCCCCGTCTGAAAATCGAATTAAATTCAGATGTTCCATGTCCAACGGTGAAAATCAATTCGAAAGAACACGAAATCCCTTCCGAACCGTCCGCGTGTCCCTGCGTCTTGTGCGAGAAGCACTCCTCCGGTGGATGGCTCGTAAAATTGTATCCAATTTCCTTGCACATCCCCGTCCAGCGGCCAGCGACTGCAGAGCACCACTGTGTCGCATCCAATTAATGATCCCCGAGCTGGCTTTTAATTCGTTTAATTAAATTTCGCATTTGTTCGCAAAGGATAATAAAATTGCCATCCGCAGTGGTTCTGGTTCCTTTGACATTCCTTGGCCGTGGCGGTGGCTGTCAGGAGGTCTGCGGCCATTACGCCGTGCAGGTAGTTGGCACGGTCCTTTTGTTTACGAGACCCAACGACGGATTGTGGTCCACGGCATGTCCCACTGATTTGCATTTATTTTATAGTTTGTAATTAAATTTACTAATTTCCCGTCGGCCCGCGGGTGTCCTGGATTTTCCAAGCGCCACGAGGGGCGGGGGGTCATTCAGCTTAGTGTCATTCAGCTTATCCTTCGAATCCGTGAATTCTTTTCCTCTCCTTTCCGAAATTCAAATTCAATTTAGAGATAAACTGGGCGAAAATTAATGATCCCCCGTGGGCGTGGGGCGAGGGGCATGGGGGGATGAATGTCAATTGACACAAATCCTTATTAATGATGAATACTTTTTTTTGCGCCATTTTTCCTCTTCTCGAAATTCAATGCATCCCAATCCGGTGTCTCTTTCAGGCGAACTCTTCCTCTTCTGGAGCATCTCACAGTCGCCCGTTTTGCTGGCACTGGTGGCAGGACAATCGGCTGCGATTATGGAGAACGTATCGGATGACGTTATTGTGGGACGTTGCATTGCCGTTCTGAAGGGGATTTTCGGTAATGGTTCTGTGCCACAGCCAAAGGAGACTGTCGTAACTAGGTAAGTGGGTTTTGAATTATATTCGATTTGCAGTATATCCTGGTCTCATCCGCGAGCACCACGACGTGCGCTCATAACAATTTTGTCGTGTCGTTTATTACATTGTGCCGGTGGAGTTTCCTCTTAGAAAGGAGATTCAGTTTACATCGTACGCGTAACGCTGAGCTGGTGCTTTCTGTTCGATAAGGTTTCCAGGGAGGTCCTTTGACACAGAGAGAGGGAGGACTAGACGAGGCGGTTTACGAAGAGGATGAGATTTCGTGCGCTTTTCAGCGGATCAGAGCTCCTTCTGGGAAAGACTCTGTGCTTTAAATATTCAAGCATCGATTACGCCGTGTCTTCATTAATTTCTCACTCGTTTCAGATGGCGTGCCGATCCGTGGGCCCGTGGCTCGTACAGCTTCGTCTCGGTTGGCTCGTCCGGCTCCGATTATGATCTGCTCGCTGCACCAGTCATCCCGCCGAATGCTAATGGCACTAGCGCCGATGAAGACACCAAGGAGATGCCACGTCTATTTTTTGCAGGTAAGTCGGAGTGATAGTGGACCAGGGTGCCCACCATCGACACATTAGCATGCTTCTCCTCATCGTCGTCATCGTCGCTCAATCAATCCAGTGTCGAGCGTTTAACACAGCTGACAGCTGAAAAATGGAACTGTTGGCGAGCGCATCGAACGACGGGCATAATTGATAGCCATCGCGACGACCGACAGATGGGGAGTGAAGCAAAGTGATTTATAGAGGCGATCTGGCAAAAATCATCATCCAGAGACAGGTTGTCGCACAAATCGATGTGGAACCCAAGTCCACTGCCATCACATACTTCTAGGATCATCAATCTCATCTCTCTCTCTCTCTCTCTTTTCAGGTGAACACACGATTCGTAACTACCCGGCCACGGTGCACGGGGCATTCTTGAGCGGCCTCCGCGAAGCCGGACGCATCGCCGACTACTTCATGGGCTACCCGGAGGGATCGGCAGCCGTGCCAGACGTTAAGCCCACCGAATAGGCTGGCTCATCATTAATTGTCTCAACATTCACATCATTTCATTGAATTTTTTCTCATTTTTGCGAGCAAATAAACGTTTCTCTTCGCACAGTGGCGGCGGTTTTATTTCCATCCAGCATTGCATACTTTTCGGCGGGGGAATATCGTAAATTTTACGATCTCCCCGTTGGAGGGCATTACCATTCGGCGTCCATTTGCCGGGTCAAATTAAATTAGTAAATCTTTCCGTTAGGGGAAAAAAAACAGGACTAATTTGGTCGAAGTGCGGCAGAGTCCGGAGTCTGCAAGAAAATCTCGAATAAATGATATTTTTGTCATATTTCCCTCATTCAAATTCAATTTGCCACCGCAAGGATGTCCTTTTGGCCGTCGGTCGGTTACTGGATGAGTGCCTGCTGGTCTTGGTTGGTTGTGTCTGTCTGTCTGTCTGTTTGGGGGTCTAGAACAAAGCCAATTGAGTTATGTCCCGTCGCACAAAGGGACGACGACTCCAATTGGGTATTAATGTCGACAAAGGATCCCAAATCCGAATCGTCCGTTGATTGGGTCAGACGCTCGCAATGGCTCGCGTCATCGTCGAACCACCCCTCTCGCTGAAGGGGAGCCGCGTGAAACAAAAAAAGCATAAATTCCGTTCCAAGTCACTGAGGTTTCCTGTTTTTGTTTCGTTTCAAGGATCTCCTCGGCTCCGTGCCGTTTTTTTTTTCTGGTGTTGTAGCAGCGAACTTCATTTGAATAATTTATGGGCATCCGGGAATAAAAGATTTCTTTCTCTCTCAGCATCCCGCCCGAGCGTCGCTCCCCGTTTGTTGTGTGCGCGAGTGTAGTGGCAGGCAAACACAGGGTGTTTCATTAAAATTTCATTCGAGAGTGAAGTAGAAGTAGCAGTGGAAGTGGAAGTGGAAGTGCCTGTGTTATTTCTGCTGGCATCTTGGTCTGTTTCATCATCTTCGCGCAACGTCGTCGGGGCTGGCGCTCCCAAAAAGGAAAACGTTGAAATCCTGTCATCGCATTTCAACGGGAATTATATTTTATGTCATATCCTTTTATTCCTTATTCGCTTTTCCTGCATCTCCGCTCGCTCGGCCCCCCCTCCTGGCTCCGGGAAGAGGATTCCGTTTGAAGGATACGCTCAGTGAATAATTTGTCGGGAATGCGGGCAGATTGGTTGTTCTTTTCTGCTCCTTTTTTGCGTGCGTCCCTGCATTCCGCAAAGGAGTGCTGAAGCTCCGATGGGTATTTGGTTGGTCTTAACTAACCGCAGGAACGGCGGCGTCCACGCACAGATGAATGCTGACAGTTGCGTGGGGCGCCGGGTGAAATGCAAAAGAGGTCTGGGCGCGTTGACATCTTGACAGGTGACAGGGCTGTTTGCGTTGAGGTTAAGGTTGATTTTTTACGATGTCTTTTGTGATAACCGCCGGAAAGGGGTGAAGGCGGGACGGATTACTCACTTAAATGGAGAAGGTTCGCTGGGATAATTTGATTTCTGTACTGCGGAGCATTCGGCGGAGAGTTTGGGGTGCCGCCTGCGGCTATTGAATGCGGTGAATTTAGGGGAGCTTGACAAGGCGGATTGGCTTTGTTCAGAGGTTGAGTGCAAGGGTCACTGAATGGAGCAGTGAACTGAAGGGCGATGCTGAGTACAGTCCTTGAGTCGATTGGAAGCAAACCACTTGGCGGAGTCACACAATAATCCACTGTGTGACTGTGAAGCGCGTGTAAGCTTGTGGAACATCGCGATAGACGACGAGACGCCCGAGACTAAGGTGATGCACAGTGGAGGACCAGAACGAATTTGATGCGCCGGAAAGTAGGCAACTAGTCAGATAATGACGCCAACAGGAGAAGCCTATTGGTCGATGGCCACGTCCAACTCCGATTGTGTGGTAGCCTGTGCTCTATGTCTGAGAAAAGGTCCAAGACCATAGAATCCGGTGCGTGCGTTGCGTCTTGTCAAAAAATTGACAACTCATAAGAGCTAATAAGAGGGAGTGAGACAACAAGTGTGGGCTATATGTGGAATACATCGGAATGCATGAAGTTGGCGAACTTTTAACTTTTGTTCCGTTTGACACTTCATTCTCACATGTGTGTATCGTTTTACTCTCATGTGTCGTGTGGGCTTGTTTGTATGGAAATACATTTCGGCCGCAACGCACGTATTTCATTGGGCATCTCTTTGCAATGCGTCAAATACGATTTTTTGTGGATTTCAACTGCAACGCGCGCATAGGATTCTGTGGCCTTAACATACTATTTGGCAAAAATAGGCACGCAACCCCGAAACTGTCCTGTGGATGTACACAAGCCAATCTTATTATATGGCTCTGTCGTATGGTGGACATGGATGGTGCCCCATCCACAAAAAAGGCGATCCTACCTCCTGCAGCAACCATAGAGGTATATCCCTGCTCAACGTCGCCTACAAGTTCCTATCCAGAGTGCTGTGTGAACGTCTAAAGCCGTTTTGCACCGCACTAATCGGCACGTAGCAGGCTTCCAACCCGACCAATCGACTATAGACCAAATCTTCACACTAAGGCAGATCCTGGAGAAGACCAGCGAGTTTCAAATCGATACTCACCACCTTTTCATCGATTTTAAAGCCGCATACGACAGCATTCATCGCAAGGAGCTATTCGAGGCGATGGCCGAATTCGGGCTCCCGGGAAAACTGATCCGGTTGTGTCGCACCACGCTAATACATACGCGATGCACCGTGCAGTTCGGTTCAAAAATCGCTGAACCGTTCGAAACCTGCACCGGATTTCGGCAAGGAGATGCGCTGTCGTGTGATTTCTTCAATCTGGTACTGGAGAAGATAGTGCGGCGGGCAAAAGTCAACACGGAAGGCACTATCTTCTACAAGTCAGTCCAGCTGTTGGGATACGCGGATGACATCGACATTGTCGCGCGGTCCCAACGTGCCATCGTGGAAGCTTTCACGGCAATCGAGGAACAGGCGAAACGAGGTGGTCTTAAGGTCAACGAGGACAAGACAAAATGTATGCTGTCGAGCAAACAACGATCCGCCGCACACCACCTAGACCAAAACGTCACAATCGACAGCTGCAATTGCCCCGAAGTAGTCAAGGAGTTTGTCTACCTCGGGGCAAATGTAAACTCCACGAATGACATCGTAGCGGAGATCCGACGTAGAATCGCCCTTGGCAACCGATGCTACTTTGGTCTGTCAAAACAACTGGGCTCGAAACTCCTGACTCGAAGGACCAAAGTCATGCTCTACAAAACCCTTATCCTGCCAGTCCTACTTTATGGAGCCGAAAGCTGGACATTAAGTAAGACTGCAGAGCTGATTCTTGGTGCCTTCGAAAGAAGAACTCTGCGTTGGATATATGGTCCCGTCTGCGAGGAAGGCGAATGGAGGAGAAGACACAACCGGGAACTCAACGAGCTGTACAAGGATGTGGATGTAGTCCGAAAGGCAAAAATCCGTCGACTACGCTGGCTCGGCCACATCGAGCGAATGGGCAACAACGCTCCAGCAAAGAGGGTCTTCGAATCCGGGCCTTCTGGTTCGAGAAGGAGAGGAAGACCGAACCTCCGGTACAGAGATCAAGTCATCGCGGATGTAAGACAGCTTGGCCTTGATGACTGGAAGAAGCGTGCCCAGGACCGTCACCGATGGAAGGCAGCAATTGCTCAGGCTCAGGCTCAAGTCGTATGGTGGAACACTTCTCTAAAGACAGTCAATCTTAAACTACGAATTAGAATACGGAGACTTGCACGACTAGGACTCACAGGAGCGATATCTACCACTCCAAGGACAGGTTTAGAGGTCTTGTTGAACGGAGAATGAACGCCATGAAGCCCGCTTAGCTGAGGCCATTGCTCCTCTCTTCTCAGAACACCTCCCAGTCTGTGTTCCTGGAGATATTAACCGTAAAGGTAACGAGTCTGTGGTCTAAATAGGACTGAGCATGAGAGACCTCCCATTTAGTTAGTGAAATGGAATGATTCCATCAAAAACTCACCCTCCAAGTGTGTACAGCTGATTCGAAGATGAGTATAGGACCAGGCGCGGCCATTTACTTCGAACAGGCACTGCTCATTCAGAATGGGAGCATAAAACGGGTCAAGCAGTAGGCAAACGAAGGCAAAACGAAGTACATCCTGTCACTACGGAAGGACGCACAACATCGACGTCTCGGACAGAACGTCACAATGGACAGCAGAAACTTTGATGCAGTCAGGGACTCTGTCTGCAATAAACAGGGATAACACCGGTACCGAGATCAAGCGCAGCATTACTCATGCCAATGGGCTGTTTCTGTGGCAATTGAGTAACAGAGCCATCTCTCGAAACACCAAGCCATGGACGCTATTGAAAACGGATGAAGAAGCTCTTGGTCGTTTTGAAAGAAATGTTCTGCGTGCGGAGGAGAAGATTCAACCACGAACTGTTCGGACTGTACAGCGGCATGCCCAGAGTTAAGCGCCTTTAGCTTAAGATGACTACGTCATGTAAAGTGAATGGACACCACCACATCTCCCGCGCGAAGAGTCTTCGAATCAGAGCCATTAGGACGACGCTACAAGGGACGTCCTCGAATGAGATGGCAACACAAGTGGATAAGGACCTCTACAAACTTGGTGTGCGCAACTGGAGGCAGCTGGCGAAAGATCGTGCTGGCTGGAGAGGCATGTTGGTTGAGGCCCAGGTCCACCCCGGACTGTAGCGCCTAACAAAGAAGAAGAAGCTTCATCAGAACTCGTGAATCCGTCAGTATTTTTCAGTGGTCCTAGCGGTCAAAGAAGCGGCAAAAATGATAACAATTTTGCAGATACGGGATACCATTCTTGTTTACAGTCAAGCGCTCGTGAAAGCAATTTTTGCAACAGAGACCAAGTCCAAGCGTGTGACCCGATAACTCTTTGCTGAGTCCTCGGACACCAGAACGGCTGCAACGAACTAGCAGGTGAACTTCCCAACTTCTCTGGCAGACGCCAAGAGGCATGCCAGGATAAAAGAAAATGCATTCGAATGTTGGAAAAATGTAGAGGCCTGTATGACCACTCGGATGTTATGTCCCAAGTACAACAGTGCAAAAACCGACCAACACTTGGCATTAATAAATTACTCTGGGTGGTAGTCGGAGCAGTAACTCGACAGTAGTCCAACGAAGTACCACGAAAACATAGGCTGTGGTAACGAGGAAGAAAGAGAAGACACTTCTCACTACTAGAGATGAAAATCTACTTCATATGTAGTAGATCTACTTCAGATCAATAATGCCCTCAAACGCCAAAACACCAAAGCACTGAGCTGCCTTTGACTATTTTATTTACTCAAACAGGAAAGGCTACTGCATAGAGACGGTTTTCTCCCTTCTCACTATCCACCCGCTGAACGTAGATAAGAACAGCATTAGAGCAGAGTGACTTTTAACACTTATATAGCCTCGCCTCCTGCTCTATGGAGCCGAAAGCTGGACACTAAACAAGACTGCAGAGTTGATTATTAGTGTCTTCGAAAGAAAAATTCTACGTCGGATATATGGTCCCGTCTGCCAGGAAGGCGAATGGAGGAGAAGACACAACCGTGAGCTGTACGAGCTGTACGAGCTGTACGAGCTGTGCAAGGATGTGGATGTAGTCCGAAAACCAAAAATCCGTCGACTACACCGGCTCGACCACATCGAGCGAATGAACAAAAACGCTCCAGCAAAGAGGGATGACTTGAAGCAACGTGCCCAGGAAGCAGCTCGCCGATGAAGCAGCGTGCCCAGGACCGTCACCGATGGAAGGCTGCAAGCTGCTCAAGCTCGGACTCTTCATGGGTCGTCTGCCTGAGAAGTAAGTATGTATGGCCCCTTCTATAGCCAAGACGCCATAGGCTCATTTGCGCCATAGAACATAGACCGGCTCCGGCTATGCCTTGGAAATGAACACATCCAGTAATTATAGAGGATTTTTTTTTGACTGTTTGGCGGTAACGTGAGGACACCAAGGAATGTTCAAATAAATACTTTGTTTTATATCTGCTTCACGTTTTTGTAAATCTACTTCGATTTTTGGGAAAAAACTTGCTTCACTTACTCGGCTCTGCGTTCTTATCCCTGCTCACTACCTCTCGCTGTCACTGTCCAAGCCTGTGCGGATTAAGGAATAGAACGCTTTTAGATTAATTCAGCCATGACCTAAGCAAACCAGCAGAGGTGCCACCTAGTTCTTTTCACATGTTCATCGAGGCATACGTCTGGTTGGTCAATGAACAGTCAAGACCTGAGACAGAGCGCGCCAAAGGGACGAAGAAGAACTTGTCCCTCATGGGTATCACAGTGGGTCTACAATGACCTACATAAGACGGGCCTTTGGCTCATCGACCTATGCATGTAACCTAATCTGAACCCGACAGTAGCGCCACACAGGATGGACATTGACTTGGAGACCACAAGTCAGAACACATCAGTCTGAGTGATGCATCTCGAGATCGAGATTGAGTATAGCTCACCTCTGAGGAGCATAGAGCAAGGAAATGTGTACAAAAATGTATAATCATCCGATTTGCAGTGTCTTCCTTGACTAAAAATTGAGCGAGTCCACCGCAGCGCCCTTCGAACTAGACTCCATTCCCACTTACTCCTGAAACAACAACACCGACGCCGCAAAGTATACCACCCGTTTGACAGATTAGTAGTGAGTTCCACCACCAAGCGCCTAAAGGTCTGCTTGCCACTCTCTCGCTTCTCCCACCTCCACTCGTACACTACAAATCAAGAGCTTGCCATCATCCGAGACACTTCACTGCATATCGTCCGTCCGTTTGGTTTATTCATCTTCTTCCTCTTCATTACCAAATGACGACGCTCCTTCCCCTCCCCACTCCAATGACTGTCCATTCACATCGAGGATATTCTGACGTCTGATGTGATACAGCCCAATCAAAGGTCGTCGTCTGCTTCAATCTTCATAAATTTTTGCCAACCGAGCGCACCGAGCATCCGTTCGCCAAGAACAGTCAGCCGCCACTCGTTGGCATGTCTGAGTACCGTCTGAACAAAAAAAGACGCTCTGCAGAGCTCTCGACATTATCACCACCAGCAGTCACACAAAATGGCAATTTGCAATTAATTTCGTGGCTACCCGTTCGCTCGTGTATGTCTTCCCGTGTGTCCTTTGTGTGCGTTTTCGTTTCTCCTTTTTGCTTGTGCCGTTTCCGGTCGCCATTCACATCCGAGTGTGGTTCGTCCGAAAACAAAAAATATCCAAATTCAAATCCAAATCCAAATCCAGATCCCCGGTTATATTTTCTTCGAGCTCTCTAATTAATTTACGGCTTCCTTGCATTGACATACGGCGGCAGCGGCAGTGGAATGCGGACAAAACAAGGAGATTTGCTTACCAAATGGCAAACAAAAATGAATCCTTATTGTCCTTGAGCGCGCCGGTTGGACTGGCAAATGAAAAATCAATCTGTCCTTGGAAGGGAGCGAAGGTCCTGCATTCGGGCCGCACCGCACCCGCATCCAGACAGTGTCATTGTCAAGGGCAGGGCAGGCTGGCAGTCCAGACTCCGGAGTCCGATGTCCTGGCGGAGATTGTGTAGCCGCCGGCGTGAACACAGGTCGGCCGCAGAAATTCTGGATATTAAGCACGACTGCAGGACACGGCGATAAATTAAAAGCACACTCCGCACGACGGCAGGCCCACTCGACAACGACACCGTCACCGTCACCGCCACCACATGGCGCAGAGGAACAATGTCGCCGTCTGCTGCCGCTACTGTTGCTGCGGCATTAAGCACATTGCGGGGGTCACAATTTTTAATTAACTTCCCGGGACGCAGAAACCAGGTACCGTCACAAGGTGGGTGCTTGAGCATTTTTTTTCCCCCCATTTTGTGTGCGACGACGAACATCCCTTCCGGTGGTTCGGGTTGAGCCGAAAATTTCCATTGCGGCACACTGCGTGTTTATCTTGCGGTCGACGATTATTTCCCTGTGTCAACACGGATAACAACAAGGATTCACATAAATGAATTACAATTACCTGAGCCCGGGCGGTGGCCCTGCACCGTGCACGGTGGGCGGTGTTTGTGCGGCGGGCGTGAATAAAATTAATGGCGTCCAGATAGCCACCGCACCGGAGCTTGGTTTTTTCGGCTGTGCACGCGAACGACTTTTGCTCTTTGAAAGCGATATTTAAGCGATGTGCTTGTCTGTCACTTTGTGACATCCCAGCGCGTGGGGGGAGGGCTGACCATGTCGAAATGAGGACGATTCCTTTGAGAAACCACTGCCACTGAAAGTGTGTCAATTTTAATTTATATCCGTCCACGGGGGATGGTCACAAAAAAAAGCGAAACACAAGCACAACACGCCAAATGGAAGCGATAAAAGTGTTTAAAGCAAAATGTGGCAAACGTGAGCAGAAAGCAGAGCCAACAATAAACACAAAAAAAAATGCAGAAAAAAACGGAAATACGAGAGAAAACGAGAAACCGTCCAATTGTGTCATCCCCTATCGCATGCATTCGTAATGAGGACACGAGAAGTAATTCAGTTTATTTTAGGCCCTGCCACAGGGATGAATAATTCCACGTTTATCGCATACGGAATCGTAAAGCTTCGCTTGGCCGTTGGTGTTCCACATCCCACCCTATGGCTGGATGCTGTGATGAATGCATTCGGGGGGATTATGGCCTTCGCTCTGGCTGTGTGTGTGTGTTTGGATGTGTCACTTTTTCGGATTTTACGAGTCCAATGGCTTGAGAGTGCTGGGGGCTGATTTCGCAAGGGCGAGTTGTTCGCTGTGTACACACTTAACTCACAGTCGAGAGGAGAGTGAATACAGTCCGTCGAATGTGTACTGACATTCCTTCTGCTTATGGAATCGGATCGAGCAAGTGTACACAGCACGATTCAGGCTTGTGGATCAAGGCCTCGGGAAGAGTGATGCTGAAAGGCAGCAGGTCTGCAAAGGCATGGGGTCTTATTGGTGACTTAAGGGTGACTGTAAGGGTGCCCCTCAAGACCAATCAAGTGGAAAACAAAAGTAGCTAGCTTAGGCAATGGAGCGAATGAAGAAATACGCCTCCACATACTTAACAAAGTTTCGTTAAGTTTCGTTAAGTTTTATTTACGAAAGACAACGTAAGTGATGGACCGAATTCATGAATAAATGATACCCTGTGACCATAGCAAGCACTTCGTTCAGTTTCGTTAAGTTTCGTTAAATATTTCTAACGTAAGTGGGAGCGAAATAAAGTGCTCTCTAGACATATAAAATACGTCTTTCCCAATTTGCGTTGGCATAGAACACAAATGCCACTGAAATAAGCAAACAGAAGCAATTATGGTCTCTTTAAAATATGACAGTATGCATTTATGGCCACTTTTCGATCGGTTCTAACTTCAGCTTGAGTTTTCTTCTTATTCTAATGGCGCTACAGTCCGGGGTGAACTTGGGTCAGTTGGCACGATCATTAGCCAGCTGCCTCCAACTTCACCCGCCAAGTTGGTTGAGGTCCTTCTCCACTTGTGGGCGCCTTCGGCTTCATGGTCGTCCTCTATTGCGTTGTCCCATTGGTTCGGAGTCGAAGTCGACTTTTCGAGCTGGCTCCATACGCTCTACATGGCATAGCGAGCTTAAGTTTACTTAGGAGGAGTTGGTGGATTGAATGACGACTATTCTTCACCATACCGCGACACTCGGGCAATCCTTCTCTACTTGTATGCGCCGTCGGCTTCGTGGTTGTCCTCCAGCGACTCGTCGGGAGTCGGGAGCTGTGTTGCCCCTGCTCTCTACATGACCTAGTCTGCTTTATTTTACTCAACTGTCGCTATAAGAAGGATGAGTCGTTGGGGGATTGAATGACGACAAGGCAGTCGTCGATCGACCACACCGTGGCCTCATCTCATGCGATGACACTCGGGCAACTTTCACAACAAATCGCAACGTTCCCTACTCCTCTCCACAGTTCGCTTACCGCGCGCTTTGCGCCGTTCAAACAAACAATTCACTCACGCCTCGTGCCGTTCAAATTCCGCGCATTACAGTTCGGCCCCAGCACGCCGCATGCCGCCGCTGCACGTTGCCTTTTGCTATTTAAAGAGCACAAACCCCTGTGGAAATTCGCCGAATAATTTCCATCAAGCCCATTAATCCTTTAGCGAGCGCGGGACGCGAGCGAAATGGACGGCGCTATTGATGGCAGCGGCAGCGACGGAGCACCACGGCATAGCACAGGACCCTTAGTGATGCTACCAATCAAATGAATTTTTCATGACATCGCCTCCTCGCATAGTCAAGCTCAAGCGGCGACCGGTCGGAATGCGAGCGGGGACGACCGGTGGGCGCTGAGCGATGGCTGGTGAGAACCACTGGAAATGTGTTGTGCACTCAATTTAAAAGAATTTCCACAATAAATTTCTATAAAATATTTATTTCGCTTTTCATTTTCGCTCTGAAATGAAATAATAATGGCCGCACCCTCTCAGCTCCATCCCCCCGTCTGGTGGCGTATGGGTTGTGACATCATCAGCAGCAGCGGCAGCGGGAGCACTGGCACTTTAGAGATTCGTCGAAATCGGCATTCGCATCCGGTTGCGGCGCGCCGTTCGAGAACTAAACGGTCGCGGGGTAACAAACGACGCGGCGCGCTCTCCCCCGGGAGCCGCAGGCAGCAGGCAGCATCAGCAACACGGATGAGTGTGGTTTTAGGAGGGCGAATCCATCCGCATTCAGATACGCTCGTTTTTTCCTCTGTGGAACGCGGAGGGCGAGAAGAATGATTGAATGAAATGCATCCCCCCATTACTTGGGGTTGCTCGGGTGAGAATCCCCGAAAAATTGCGAAAAACACGAAAAAAAGCACACATGCGAGGACGGGAGAAATAAATAAATTTTTGGGTCGTAGCGGGGGCCGGTGCTGGTGCTGGTGCTGGTGTTGGTGGCACCTTATAAAACATTCATGACGAATTGCGGAGTGTGTATGCTTTAGGGGGACCGTTTTATCCTGCAAATGGATTATCCCATGCAGAAGCGGAAGGAAATGAAGGGACACCCAACGATCCACAGCACATGCCCGCGCGCCACCGGCGCCTGGGTGTGGGTGTGCTCAGCTCAGCGCTCTCCTCCTCCGCCGCAGCGAGCTGGATTTGTTTTATGTCACTGAGGGTGATCAACTAGCTTTGGACGGTTACTTGGAGGAGATATCGCCTGGATAGAGGACCGCTGGCATGTCCATATATCGTGGGTGTGTGCTGATTGCTTCATTCTACGGGCGGGCGGCATTTATGGCTGTCGAGGATCTTAAATTTCGTGTGTGCGTCCCATGCGTGTGGGTTATTTGCTTTCAATCAGTTGGATGGTCCCTTTTTTTGCGTTCGGTATTCCGAGCACAGGAGTTGACAGAGTAATCGGTGGGATTTATGTGGGCGATAAGGTTTCATATTTTTCGGATGATGGCCGACGTGATGGCTGGGTTAGTTGACGTGATCGTGACCTTGAGAGTGGATTTGCCGCTCTCCGGGTGTGCCACCGGCACTGACCTTTGCTGAAGGGTAAAGTGACGGTGGGTGGGGCTGATGGTAGAACTTTTAATTTAATAATGGTTCTTGGCGAGATTGTTGGGCAGTCGGAAGAAGAGCGCGAAAATCGACAAAAATGCCTTACTAACCACTGTCAGTTTTTTGGGGTGAAAAAATCGATGTTGGCGGATGCCCCTCAACGTCTCGGGATCGGTCAATACACGTGAGACTACATGGAAAACGGTGTACAGAGGTCGTAGAACGGCCTAATAGCGCGCTGTGGCAGTCGGAAGAAGAGCGCGAAAATCGGCAAAAATGCCTTACTAACCACTGTCAGTTTTTTGGGGTGAAAAATTCGATGTTGGCGGATGCGTGCCAACGTCTCGGGATCGATTAATACACGCGAGACTACATGGAAAACGGTGTACAGAGGTCGTGGCACGGCCTAATAGCGCCGCTGTGGCAGTCAGAAGAAGAGCGCGAAAATCGACAAAAATGCCTTACTAACCACTGTCAGTTTTTTGGGGTGAAAAAATCGATGTTGGCGGATGCCCCTCAACGTCTCGGGATCGGTCAATACACGTGAGACTACATGGAAAACGGTGTACAGAGGTCGTAGAACGGCCTAATAGCGCCGCTGTGGCAGTCGGAAGAAGAGCGCGAAAATCGACAAAAATGCCTTACTAACCACTGTCAGTTTTTTGGGGTGAAAAATTCGATGTTGGCGGATGGCCCTCAACGCCTCAGGATCGATCAATACACGTGAGACTACATGGAAAACGGTGTACAGAGGTCGTAGAACGGCCTAATAGCGCCGCTGTGGCAGTCGGAAGAAGAGCGCGAAAATCGACAAAAATGCCTTACTAACCACTGTCAGTTTTTTGGGGTGAAAAATTCGATGTTGGCGGATGCGTGCCAACGTCTCAGGATCGATTAGTACACGTGAGACTACATGGAAAACGCTGTACAGAGGTCGTAGAACGGCCTAATAGCGTCGCTGTGGCAGTCGGAAGAAGAGCGCGAAAATCGACAAAAATGCCTTACTAACCACTGTCGGTTCTTTGGGGTGAAAAATTCGATGTCCGCCGCTCTGGCCTTCAAAAGTTGAGCAAAAACTGACCACTTGTGCCAAAATTCAACGCCGAAATGCATTCCGCACATCCGTCGCGGAAAACCCTTCTAATTCAGTTAAAAGTCCCCTCGAATGCCCATGAGACCACCACTGTCCACCGTTCACCGCCATTCGTGAGCACCATCTCGGAGTGCAGCAACAGCCATTTCAATCAAAGCAAGTCCTCTCAAGTGCCGCATCCACCCTTCAGACGGCACCATTCCCAAATTGATTTCCATGTAAACTCAATCAAATCGAATCGCCTTCTCCCTTTAATCCTAGCCTCCACCCCCCCACCCCCTCTCCCTGTGCAAACTCCGGAGATTCTAATTGCGGAAAACTGTTTTCACTGTGTCAACACACACAGCTGCACCTAGTCTCGTTGGACGGTTCTTTATTCCCGGACGGTGTTTTTTTTTTCGCCCACTTTCTAGCTGCATAGCTTCCGCCAGCGCAAACCAAACAAACGCCAGCACAACCTCATTACGAGCAACTATCAAGCGATGACAACCGCTATTAACTGCGTCACGGGCTGCCAAGCCAAACTAACTGTGCAAACTCTCGTCGGTCCGGTCCGGTCCATCTGGAGGGTTTTGCAAATTTACCAATCGCCCATCATCGACAAGCAATCGCCGGGAAATCACTCACAAACAATTCCACGGGCCAGTGCTGCCACCAGTGCAGAGGGTGGTCGTCACCGGGTCACATGCGATATTTTCCTCTCGACGGAACCCTGAATGAGGACCACCGCTGCGGCTGCACGCATTTGCTGTGTGTGTTTACACAGTTTCCGGCCAAAGTTCACCGCCATTCGCCGGCGCACTAGATATTGACAGATTCCAGGATGCCAGCATATGCCGCGGACATTCATTCATTTCTGCTCCTCTTCGCCGTCCGCGGCGGATGCCATCAATTACTTAAATATCGCGGCCTTCCGATGCAAGGCTCGAGTGCGCCGCTTTATCACTGTCACAGCGTTTAAAATAAATAACTCATGTCGGTTCGGCGAGCGGGCGGGTGGGTGGATGGCGTGCGCGTCTCACAAGGTCCATTAGATCCAATCAGTGCCCGCCGCATGCCACGGATGTGATGGTAACTGGTAACTGGTAGCTGGTGGCGCGTCATCAACGCAAAGCCTTTTCACGACGAATTGAGCGCCGCGGCAAAGGCACAGCACAGCCTCCGAGCCTCCGAGCCCTCAATTCCTGACATGCACATGCATGTGATTTATGTTTACTTTTGGCTCAAAATAAATATTTTTCCAGGCTTGCATCGGAAGTGGTGCTGCCGCTGCTGCTGCTGCTGGCTGGTGATGGTGTGTCCTTTATTTTGAGGACTAACAAAATATGTGCATAATTTACAAGCTACCAAAAAGGATGCAGCACACGTCACAAAGGACATGCCTACAGAGCCTACAAAAACACACCGAACGTCCACTCGACTCGAGCCAGGCCAGTGGCACTCTCTGTCCTGGCAACGGATGAGTGTTTGTCTTCTTTTGGCAATTTTCCTCTCCCCCCCCCCCCCTCAATGCCCATTCAGCCCCAAATGCATAATCAATGTTGAACAAGTTTGCATACAGATGTCACTTGGGTTCGTTACTGTGACACGGATAAAACAAAAAGCCCCCCAGACCCTCTCTCTGTGTGCGCTCTGCTTCATTGCTTTCTATTTGTCCTTCATAATATTTCGAGATGGACAAATACACTGGCACGTCCTCAATACATTGCATCGCATCGTGCAGGAGTGGATTGAATGTGGTTTTTGCGAAATTCCGATGCAGTTTCCGGACGGAGCGGGCACGGACCCTCGCGTTGTCGGCCCGGTCCTAGTCCATCCGAGTGTGGTTGTTCAGGTCGCAACGACAATCACAAAGTGAATGTTGACGCTGCGAAGGACGAGCGATGAGGAGGGACGAGGTTAAGAGGATGCCTGATATGTGGACGAGCACGAGGACGAGGACAAGTACGGAGAATTCAAGTGGCATTTATGCAAACTATGCTCTGCAGGGTCGTGTCATCGTCGCCCAGTCCTCGCACTCCACTCATTTGGCTTGTGCAGGGGATGACTCGAATAGTTGGGGCATTGGGTCAACACACACAGGCACACACACACACCCCAACAGACATCACAATGCGGTTCTGGCAAAATGTTCATCTCGCCCGCACCTCGTTGGCCCTCCCCCGTCGTACGTGACTTTGTTGGGCTAAATCACTTCGAGAGAAATTTTAAATTAAGTAAATTGCAATCTAGGCACACACACGCGCACACCTGCCCACCGCCCCTCACACACCCACTCGTAGGTCTGAGAAACATTTACATAAAGGACCTCCGAGTGCATCAGGGTGACGTACGCACTCCGAGCCACAGCAACGACTGACTGCACGGAGAATAAACACAACAGACGGATGGGGGGAGGGAGAGACAAACATTATGACAAAATTTTGAAATAGGCTCCCTTGGCGGTGGACTCGTGTGTGCCCGGGTGCAGCAGGGTGGCCATGAGACAGGATTTGAGAGATGCCATCCAGCACAGTGGCAGGTGTACGCCTCGAGTGAAAGGAGATTACGGTTGCATTCAGTTGAAGAGGTGATGAAAGGCAAGATTTAGCTGACAAAAGGGGCATTCGAACGATCGGTTGTTTGCGGTTGTTTGCGGGGAGGGAAGCGTAAATGATTTGAGACTGGGAAGGACTTTCTGAAGTGATCAGGTAGTTGTCCATAACTTGAATTAATCACTGGACGAATGGTTGTGAGATTTGATGGAGCTGGGTGGAGATGGGCACTTCAATTAATTGTTCTTGGAGTTTGTGGAATGAATGTGGCGACATCTGGTGAGTGGAAACGGAAGCACTTGAGGATTGGGGTTTGGATGTGGAAGTGAAGGGGGATCTTCAACAATCTTGAATTCACCAAAAAACCATGATGTCGCATGAAAAATTACGTGTCCACTGTTGGGCGCCATTCCACAAGTGGAGACCCCTTAGGGAATTGGTGGCCCGAATCTCTGCTCGTCTTTAATTAAAGTTGTTTGCAAAAACGAATCATGAACTCAGGCGAAAATTCCATCGAATGTGAGGAAAGGAAGTCATGTCCACTGTTGGGCGCCATTCCACAAGTGGAGACCCCTTAGGGAATTGGTGGCCCGAATCTCTTCTCGCCTTTAGTTAAAGTTGTTACCAAAATCGAACCATGAAGTCAGATGAACATTGCATCGAACTTGAGGAAATGGAGTCATGTCCAGTGTTGGGCGCCATTCGGGAACATCGCTCCGGAGCCCAGTTGCAGCACTTGCAATCATTCAAAACCCTCTAAAGTCGCATCCCTTGTTCGTAATCGACGTCATGTCCGAATTGGAGACCAGAGGTCCCCAAAAGTCCTCGAAGACACCACAAGCGTCATGGCCTCCCAAGGTGTACAGTTGCAAGAGTACTTAAAGATCTCGACGTGCACAAATCCGCTGGCCCGGATGGTATTGCCCCAATTCTTCTGAAGAGGTGTTCTTCTTCGCTGGCAAAACCACTGCGTAAGCTTTTTCATCTTTCCTACTCTGCAGGTCTCTTACCGAGTACATAGATGGAAAACAGCATTTGTCCAGCTCGTCCCTAAAAAGGGCGAATCTTCGTCACCCACCTCGTACCGACCCATGGCACTAACGTCCCTTCTTTCCTAGGTCATGGAAACGCTGACATATCGTCAGCTTATGAAATATCTTGAATCGCGGAAGCTTCTTAATGACCGACAGTATGGCTTCCGCAGCAACAGGTCCACATCACCGTCCATCTCACCGAAAAGTGGAACCAATCTTTGCACAATGCAGGCGAAAGCAAGATAGTTGCGCTTGATGTTCCCAAAGCATTTGACAGAGTTTGGCATCAAGCTCTTTTGTCGAAAATGCGTGCTTATGGTGTCGATGAGTCTCTGCTTCTATGGATTAGAAACCACCTTTCGAAGCGTTCAATCCAAGCTGTTTTGGATGGCTTCAAGTCTGATATCCACAAAATAAATGCTGGTGTCCCCCAAGGCTCTGTTCTGTCTCCGACACTCTTTCTCATTTTTATAAATGATCTCCTGTCTGCCACTTCTAATCCAATCCACTCCTTCGCTGATGACAGCACCCTCAGCTTTTCATATTCGTTCCAAAATTCACGACCCTGCCCTTCGGACGTAGTATTGGAATGGCAGCGTATGTCAAGCACATTGAATTCCGATCTGGACAGCATAAGAACAACAGAGTGGTATCTTCTTCTTCTTTGATTGGCGCTACAGTCCGGGGTGGACCTGAATTCCTAGAGTGGAATCCAATGCTTCCAAAACTCCATGCTGTCTGCTGTCTCTGAAGCTAACATCTGATAATCAGGCATTATCCATGAATGGCGCTTGTATCGATGAAACCGAAAAACTGTCCATCCTCGGTATGTACGTCAACACAACACTTAGTTGGAACGATCACATATTCGAGGTCGCCAAAAATGCTGCGAAATGTTTATAATAATAATAATATAGGTGGCGCTACAGCCCATAGAGGGCCAGGGCCAAGCTTCTCAGCAACCACTCGTGTTGTGCGTGCTATTGTTCTCGACTCCGAACGGCCAAGTTTGAGAACCTTTTTCTAGACAGGAAATACTAATTGAGCATTGTCAGTGACTCGAAAGAGGTGGGGCCGTGAAAATTATTTCTGTCGCTCATAGCTGGAATCGAACCTACGACGTCGACGTTGGGGTCGACGCACGTACCCACAACGCCACGGGCCACCACTGCGAAATGTTTAGGTTTCCTTAATCGATGCAAGAAATACTCCACCCCCCCTCTGATTTGGCTTTAATCTATAAGGCGTATATTCGCCCTAAGCTTGAGTATAACGCTCATATCTGGTCTGGTGCCCCAAAGACCACCCTGAACCTACTAGATAGAATCCCAAAGCGAGCGATAAAACTCATAGGAGACAACGATATCGCGGGTTCATTAGACTCGCTTGAACATCGTCGTACCGTGTCGTCTTTGTCCGTGTTTTATCGTTATTTTAACAAACGATGCTCAAGTGAGCTAGCCAACTGCAGAGCTAGCCAACTGTATCTCCTTGAATTCACCCGCAATACACGTCTCGCCAGGAATGCACATCAGTTTACCCTTAAGCCCCTTTTTTTAGAGACTCGATTTTTAGCCTCACCACACGAATATGGAATGCTCTTCCCAGCTCAATATTCCCCATAGATTACAATCCGCAGATGTTCAAGACCAACGTGCACAGATACCTCCTCCCTCTATACCTTCAGCCCGTGCTTTAATTGTCTTGACCCCGGACAATTAAAGGTATTAATAACCCCTTGAGCACGCGCAAATTATAAAAAAGAAGACATCAGCGCCAGCTCCTTCTCAAAATCCACCAAAACCTCCAACAATCTCCGCTCGCAGCACATGGCAACCCTCTTCGATCGTAAATGCAACACAGCCCAGCACAATTACTCATCGCCGTGACCTGCGATGATGCATGTCTCAGCAATTGCCGTCCGATTTCTTCGCCCAAAAGCCAAACCCAGTGCACTGCCGTTGTGTAAGCCCCCCCCCCCCCCCCCCTCCCACCAGCACCTGGCATCGCCCCCATCACAGTCGTCACTAAATGCAACCAATAGCCAAGGACCCATTATTTGACAATGGCCTACTGCTGCCGTTTATTTGTTTGCTCTTGTTATCCTTGTAACAGCAACGAGCAACGATAGTGGTCGGCTGCACACATGACATCCACCCCCACGTGCGACGACAACGAGGCACACACACACACACAGGCACTCTCAGTGGTTCGTGTCCTTTTCCGTTTTCTGTGCGCAGCGGCATACCGACGAATGCCTGCCAGGGGCTGGGTGTTTGTGTGTTCTCTCCCAAGAGGACGGCGGTACCTGCCATCGGTCATCATCAGGCCGCCGTCCATTCATTGTTCCCCTGAAAGGTAAGTGACATGTTCCGTAATAAGCTAAAACCTGATTGACAAGGATACGTAATATCCAGCCACCCCCCCCGCCGCCCACCACCAGACCGCAGTTCACTATTTTTTCCCGTTTAATTATGAGGCCGGCATGAATCGATGAAATGAGCCAAGCCAGCTAGGCCGGAAGCCACATGCCCCGGGCAATGGGCCGTCTGTCTATAATGAACAGCATCCGCCCGCCCATGGCCAGTGTTGCGAAGGATGAACGAGGAATTTGCAAATTTCCAAAACCGCAGAAGCAATAATAAAATCCTTTTCACATTGTGACCACGATAAATGGCTTCAGTGGTGGTTAGTGTGTTGCGGGGGCGGCGATGAGGGGAGCGCACAGAGCCACAGGAGTCTGGAGGTCCCTATGGTGGACCAAGGTTAGGTGACATATTTCGAAGATATTTGGGGTTTCGGAATGCGGAATGTGGACGATGTCGATTGGAGAATTTCGAGGGCGTGTGTAAGTGGCGCTCTTAGGTGGGCGATTGTGGGGGTGTCGTGGCAGGACCAAGGGGAGACGTGAGAAACGGGTTTTGATTTACGAGCTGCAGAGAATGAGGACCGCAGTGGAAGTGCGCCAGTTTGAGATGTCGGAGTGGCGGTTGGGATTCTTGGCAGAAAAGCAATGCAAGTTCTGTTTAGGGAGAGTGGATGGGAGTAGGTTAGGGGAGAGGGAGGGCTCGAATGAGACTGAGATTGAGATTGAGACTGAGACTGACGATTGACGACTGACGATTGACGACTGACGACTGACGACTGACGACTGACGACTGACGACTGACGACTGACGACTGACGACTGACGACTGACGACTGACGACTGACGACTGACGACTGACGACTGACGACTGACGACTGACGACTGACGACTGACGACTGACGACTGACGACTGACGACTGACGACTGACGACTGACGACTGACGACTGACGACTGACGACTGACGACTGACGACTGACGACTGACGACTGACGACTGACGACTGACGACTGACGACTGAGACGTTCGACTGAGACGTTCGACTGAGACGTTCAACTGAGACGTTCGACTGAGACTGAGACTGAGACTGAGACTGAGACTGAGACTGAGACTGAGACTGAGACTGAGACTGAGACTGAGACTGAGACTGAGACTGAGACTGAGACTGAGACTGAGACTGAGACTGAGACTGAGACTGAGACTGAGACTGAGACTGAGACTGAGACTGAGACTGAGACTGAGACTGAGACTGAGACTGAGACTGAGACTGAGACTGAGACTGAGACTGAGACTGAGACTGAGACTGAGACTGAGACTGAGACTGAGACTGAGACTGAGACTGAGACTGAGACTGAGACTGAGACTGAGACTGAGACTGAGACTGAGACGTTCGACTGAGACGTTCGACTGAGACGTTCGACTGAGACGTTCGACTGAGACGTTCGACTGAGACGTTCGACTGAGACGTTCGACTGAGACGTTCGACTGAGACGTTCGACTGAGACGTTCGACTGAGACGTTCGACTGAGACGTTCGACTGAGACGTTCGACTGAGACGTTCGACTGAGACGTTCGACTGAGACGTTCGACTGAGACGTTCGACTGAGACGTTCGACTGAGACGTTCGACTGAGACGTTCGACTGAGACGTTCGACTGAGACGTTCGACTGAGACTGAGACTGAGACTGAGACTGAGACTGAGACTGAGACTGAGACTGAGACTGAGACTGAGACTGAGACTGAGACTGAGACTGAGACTGAGACTGAGACTGAGACTGAGACTGAGACTGAGACTGAGACTGAGACTGAGACTGAGACTGAGACTGAGACTGAGACGTTCGACTGAGACGTTCGACTGAGACGTTCGACTGAGACGTTCGACTGAGACGTTCGACTGAGACGTTCGACTGAGACGTTCGACTGAGACGTTCGTCTGAGACGTTCGACTGAGACTGAGACTGAGACTGAGACTGAGACTGAGACTGAGACTGAGACTGAGACTGAGACTGAGACTGAGACTGAGACTGAGACTGAGACTGAGACTGAGACTGAGACTGAGACTGAGACTGAGACTGAGACTGAGACTGAGACTGAGACTGAGACTGAGACTGAGACTGAGACTGAGACTGAGACTGAGACTGAGACTGAGACTGAGACTGAGACTGAGACTGAGACTGAGACTGAGACTGAGACTGAGACTGAGACTGAGACTGAGACTGAGACTGAGACTGAGACTGAGACTGAGACTGAGACTGAGACTGAGACTGAGACTGAGACTGAGACTGAGACTGAGACTGAGACTGAGACTGAGACTGAGACTGAGACTGAGACTGAGACTGAGACTGAGACTGAGACTGAGACTGAGACTGAGACTGAGACTGAGACTGAGACTGAGACTGAGACTGAGACTGAGACTGAGACTGAGACTGAGACTGAGACTGAGACTGAGACTGAGACTGAGACTGAGACTGAGACTGAGACTGAGACTGAGACTGAGACTGAGACTGAGACTGAGACTGAGACTGAGACTGAGACTGAGACTGAGACTGAGACTGAGACTGAGACTGAGACTGAGACGTTCGACTGAGACGTTCGACTGAGACGTTCGACTGAGACGTTCGACTGAGACGTTCGACTGAGACGTTCGACTGAGACGTTCGACTGAGACGTTCGACTGAGACGTTCGACTGAGACGTTCGACTGAGACGTTCGACTGAGACGTTCGACTGAGACGTTCGTCTGAGAGACTGAGACTGAGACTGAGACTGAGACTGAGACTGAGACTGAGACTGAGACTGAGACTGAGACTGAGACTGAGACTGAGACTGAGACTGAGACTGAGACTGAGACTGAGACTGAGACTGAGACTGAGACTGAGACTGAGACTGAGACTGAGACTGAGACTGAGACTGAGACTGAGACTGAGACTGAGACTGAGACTGAGACTGAGACTGAGACTGAGACTGAGACTGAGACGTTCGTCTGAGACGTTCGACTGAGACGTTCGACTGAGACGTACGACTGAGACGTACGACTGAGACGTTCGACTGAGACGTTCGACTGAGACTGAGACTGAGACTGAGACTGAGACTGAGACTGAGACTGAGACTGAGACTGAGACTGAGACTGAGACTGAGACTGAGACTGAGACTGAGACTGAGACTGAGACTGAGACTGAGACTGAGACTGAGACTGAGACTGAGACTGAGACTGAGACTGAGACTGAGACTGAGACTGAGACTGAGACTGAGACTGAGACTGAGACTGAGACTGAGACTGAGACTGAGACTGAGACTGAGACTGAGACTGAGACTGAGACTGAGACTGAGACTGAGACTGAGACTGAGACTGAGACTGAGACTGAGACTGAGACTGAGACTGAGACTGAGACTGAGACTGAGACTGAGACTGAGACTGAGACTGAGACTGAGACTGAGACTGAGACTGAGACTGAGACTGAGACTGAGACTGAGACTGAGACTGAGACTGAGACTGAGACTGAGACTGAGACTGAGACTGAGACTGAGACTGAGACTGAGACTGAGACTGAGACTGAGACTGAGACTGAGACTGAGACTGAGACTGAGACTGAGACTGAGACTGAGACTGAGACTGAGACTGAGACTGAGACTGAGACTGAGACTGAGACTGAGACTGAGACTGAGACTGAGACTGAGACTGAGACTGAGACTGAGACTGAGACTGAGACTGAGACTGAGACTGAGACTGAGACGTTCGACTGAGACGTTCGACTGAGACGTTCGACTGAGACGTTCGACTGAGACGTTTGACTGAGACGTTCGACTGAGACGTTCGTCTGAGACGTTCGACTGAGACGTTCGACTGAGACGTTCGACTGAGACGTTCGACTGAGACGTTCGACTGAGACTGAGACTGAGACTGAGACTGAGACTGAGACTGAGACTGAGACTGAGACTGAGACTGAGACTGAGACTGAGACTGAGACTGAGACTGAGACTGAGACTGAGACTGAGACTGAGACTGAGACTGAGACTGAGACTGAGACTGAGACTGAGACTGAGACTGAGACTGAGACTGAGACTGAGACTGAGACGTTCGACTGAGACGTTCGACTGAGACTGAGACTGAGACGTTCGACTGAGACGTTCGACTGAGACGTACGACTGAGACGTTCGACTGAGACGTTCGACTGAGACGTTCGACTGAGACGTTCGACTGAGACGTTCGACTGAGACGTTCGACTGAGACGTTCGTCTGAGAGACTGAGACTGAGACTGAGACTGAGACTGAGACTGAGACTGAGACTGAGACTGAGACTGAGACTGAGACTGAGACTGAGACTGAGACTGAGACTGAGACTGAGACTGAGACTGAGACTGAGACTGAGACTGAGACTGAGACTGAGACTGAGACTGAGACTGAGACTGAGACTGAGACTGAGACTGAGACTGAGACGTTCGACTGAGACGTTCGACTGAGACGTTCGACTGAGACGTTCGACTGAGACGTTCGTCTGAGACGTTCGACTGAGACGTTCGACTGAGACTGAGACTGAGACTGAGACTGAGACTGAGACTGAGACTGAGACTGAGACTGAGACTGAGACTGAGACTGAGACTGAGACTGAGACTGAGACTGAGACTGAGACTGAGACTGAGACTGAGACTGAGACTGAGACTGAGACTGAGACTGAGACTGAGACTGAGACTGAGACTGAGACTGAGACTGAGACTGAGACTGAGACTGAGACTGAGACTGAGACTGAGACTGAGACTGAGACTGAGACTGAGACTGAGACTGAGACTGAGACTGAGACTGAGACTGAGACTGAGACTGAGACTGAGACTGAGACTGAGACTGAGACTGAGACTGAGACTGAGACTGAGACTGAGACTGAGACTGAGACTGAGACTGAGACTGAGGACTGAGACTGAGACTGCGGACTGAGACGTTCGACTGAGACGTTCGACTGAGACGTTCGACTGAGACGTTCGACTGAGACGTTCGTCTGAGACGTTCGACTGAGACGTTCGACTGAGACGTACGACTGAGACGTTCGACTGAGACGTTCGACTGAGACGTTCGACTGAGACGTTCGACTGAGACGTTCGACTGAGACTGAGACTGAGACTGAGACTGAGACTGAGGACTGAGACTGAGACTGAGACTGAGATGAGACTGAGACTGAGACTGGACTGAGACTGAGACTGAGCTGAGACTGAGACTGAGACTGAGACTGAGACTGAGGACTGAGACTGAGACTGAGACTGAGACTGAGACTGAGACTGAGACTGAGACTGAGACTGAGACTGAGACTGAGACTGAGACTGAGACTGAGACCGAGACTGAGACTGAGACAGAGACTGAGACTGAGACTGAGACTGAGGACTGATACTGAGACTGAGACTGAGACTGAGGACTGAGACTGAGACTGAGACTGAGACTGAGACTGAGACTGAGACTGAGACTGAGACTGAGACTGAGACTGAGACTGAGACTGAGACTGAGACTGAGACTGAGACTGAGACTGAGACTGAGACTGAGACTGAGACTGAGACTGAGACTGAGACTGAGACTGAGACTGAGACTGAGACTGAGACTGAGACTGAGACTGACTGAGACTGAGACTGAGGACTGAGACTGAGACTGAGACTGAGACTGAGACTGAGACTGAGACTGAGACTGAGACTGAGGACCTGAGACGTTCGACTGAGACGTTCGTCTGAGACGTTCGACTGAGACGTTCGACCTGAGACGTTCGACTGAGACGTTCGACTGAGACGTTCGACTGAGACGTTCGACTGAGACGTTCGACTGAGACGTTCGACTGAGACGTTCGACTGAGACGTTCGACTGAGACGTTCGACTGAGACTGAGGACTGAGACTGAGACTGAGACTGAGACCTGAGACTGAGACTGAGACTGAGACTGAGACTGAGGACTGAGACTGAGACTGAGACTGAGACTGAGACTGAGACTGAGACTGAGACTGAGACTGAGACCTGAGACTGAGACTGAGACTGGAGACTGAGACTGAGACTGAGACTGAGACTGAGACTGAGACTGAGACTGAGACTGAGACTGAGACTGAGACTGAGACTGAGACTGAGACTGAGAACTGAGGACTGAGACTTGAGACTGAGACTGAGACTGAGACTGAGACTGAGACTGAGACTGAGACTGAGACTGAGACTGAGACTGAGACTGAGACTGAGACTGAGACTGAGACTGAGACTGAGGACTGAGACTGAGACTGAGACTGACTGAGACTGAGACTGAGACTGAGACTGAGACTGAGACTGAGACTGAGACTGAGACTGAGACTGAGGACTGAGACTGAGACTGAGACTGAGACTGAGACTGAGACTGAGACTGAGACTGAGACTGAGACTGAGACTGAGACTGAGACTGAGACTGAGACTGAGACTGAGACTGGACTGAGACTGAGACTGAGACTGAGGACTGAGACTGAGACTGAGACTGAGACTGAGACTGAGACTGAGAGACTGAGACTGAGACTGAGACTGAGACTGAGACTGAGACTGAGACTGAGACTGAGACTGAGACTGAGACTGAGACTGAGACTGAGACTGAGACTGAGACTGAGACTGAGGACTGAGACTGAGACTGAGACTGAGACTGAGACTGAGACTGGACTGAGACTGAGACTGAGACTGAGACTGAGAGACTGAGACTGAGACTGAGACTGAGACTGAGACTGAGACTGAGACTGAGGACTGAAGATGAGACTGAGACTGAGACTGAGACTGAGACTGAGACTGAGACTGAGACTGAGACTGAGACTGAGACTGAGACTGAGACTGAGACTGAGACTGAGACTGAGACTGAGACTGAGACTGAGACTGAGACGTTCGTCTGAGACGTTCGACTGAGACGTTCGACTGAGACGTTCGACTGAGACGTACGACTGAGACGTTCGACTGAGACTGAGACTGAGACTGAGACTGAGACTGAGACTGAGACTGAGACTGAGACTGAGACTGAGACTGAGACTGAGACTGAGACTGACGACTGAGACTGAGACTGAGACTGAGACTGAGACTGAGACTGAGACTGAGACTGAGACTGAGACTGAGACTGAGACGTTCGACGGAGGACGTTCGACTGAGACGTTCGACTGAGACGTTTTGACTGAGACGTTCGACTGAGACGTTCGTCTGAGACGTTCGACTGAGACGTTCGACTGAGACGTTCGACTGAGACTGAGACTGAGACTGAGACTGAGACTGAGACTGAGACTGAGACTGAGACTGAGACTGAGACTGAGACTGAGACTGAGACTGAGACTGAGACTGAGACGTTCGACTGAGACTGAGACTGAGACGTTCGACTGAGACGTTCGACTGAGACGTTCGACTGAGACGTTCGACTGAGACGTACGACTGAGACGTTCGACTGAGACTGAGACTGAGACTGAGACTGAGACTGAGACTGAGACTGAGACTGAGACTGAGACTGAGACTGAGACTGAGACTGAGACTGAGACTGAGACTGAGACTGAGACTGAGACTGAGACTGAGACTGAGACTGAGACTGAGGACTGAGACTGAGACTGAGACTGAGACTGAGACTGAGACTGAGACTGAGACTGAGACTGAGACTGAGACTGAGACTGAGACTGAGACTGAGACTGAGACTGAGACGTTCGACTGAGACTGAGACTGAGACGTTCGACTGAGACGTTCGACTGAGACGTTCGACTGAGACGTTCGACTGAGACGTACGACTGAGACGTTCGACTGAGACTGAGACTGAGACTGAGACTGAGACGAGACTGAGACTGAGACTGAGACTGAGACTGAGACTGAGACTGAGACTGAGACTGAGACTGAGACTGGAGACTGAGACTGAGACTGAGACTGAGACTGAGACTGAGACTGAGACTGAGACTGAGACTGAGACTGAGACTGAGACTGAGACTGAGACTGAGACTGAGACTGAGACTGAGACTGAGACTGAGACTGAGACTGAGACTGAGACGAGACTGAGACTGAGACTGAGACTGAGACTGAGACTGAGACTGAGACTGAGACTGAGACTGAGACTGAGACTGAGACTGAGACTGAGACTGAGACTGAGACTGAGACTGAGACTGAGACTGAGACTGAGACTGAGACTGAGACGTTCGACTGAGACGTTCGACTGAGACGTTCGACTGAGACGTTCGACTGAGACGTTCGACTGAGACGTTCGTCTGAGACGTTCGACTGAGACGTTCGACTGAGACTGAGACTGAGACTGAGACTGAGACTGAGACTGAGACTGAGACTGAGACTGAGACTGAGACTGAGACTGAGACTGAGACTGAGACTGAGACTGAGACTGAGACTGAGACTGAGACTGAGACTGAGACTGAGACTGAGACTGAGACTGAGACTGAGACTGAGACTGAGACTGAGACTGAGACTGAGACTGAGACTGAGACTGAGACTGAGACTGAGACTGAGACCGAGACTGAGACTGAGACGTTCGACTGAGACGTTCGACTGAGACGTTCGACTGAGACGTTCGACTGAGACGTTCGTCTGAGACGTTCGACTGAGACGTTCGACTGAGACGTACGACTGAGACGTTCGACTGAGACGTTCGACTGAGACTGAGACTGAGACTGAGACTGAGACTGAGACTGAGACTGAGACTGAGACTGAGACTGAGACTGAGACTGAGACTGAGACTGAGACTGAGACTGAGACTGAGACTGAGACTGAGACTGAGACTGAGACTGAGACTGAGACTGAGACTGAGACTGAGACTGAGACTGAGACTGAGACTGAGACTGAGACTGAGACTGAGACTGAGACTGAGACTGAGACTGAGACTGAGACTGAGACTGAGACTGAGACTGAGACTGAGACTGAGACTGAGACTGAGACTGAGACTGAGACTGAGACTGAGACTGAGACTGAGACTGAGACTGAGACTGAGACTGAGACTGAGACTGAGACTGAGACTGAGACTGAGGACTGAGACTGAGACTGAGACTGAGACTGAGACTGAGACTGAGACTGAGACTGAGACTGAGACTGAGACTGAGACTGAGACTGAGACTGAGACTGAGACTGAGACTGAGACTGAGACTGAGACTGAGACTGAGACTGAGACTGAGACTGAGACTGAGACTGAGACTGAGACTGAGACTGAGACTGAGACTGAGACTGAGACTGAGACTGAGACTGAGACTGAGACTGAGACTGAGACTGAGACTGAGACTGAGACTGAGACTGAGACTGAGACTGAGACTGAGACTGAGACTGAGACTGAGACTGAGACTGAGACTGAGACTGAGACTGAGACTGAGACTGAGACTGAGACTGAGACTGAGACTGAGACTGAGACTGAGACTGAGACTGAGACTGAGACTGAGACTGAGACTGAGACTGAGACTGAGACTGAGACTGAGACTGAGACTGAGACTGAGACTGAGACTGAGACTGAGACTGAGACTGAGACTGAGACTGAGACTGAGACTGAGACTGAGACGGTCGATTGAGACGTTCGTCTGAGACGTTCGACTGAGACGTTCGACTGAGACGTTCGTCTGAGACGTTCGACTGAGACGTTCGACTGAGACGTTCGACTGAGACGTTCGAATGAGACGTTCGAATGAGACGTTCGACTGAGACGGTGGCCTGACACGGTCGCCTGAGACGGTCGCCTGAGACGGTCGATTGAGACGTTCGTCTGAGACGTTCGACTAAGACGTTCGTCTGAGACGTTCGACTAAGACGTTCGTCTGAGACGTTCACTCAGACCTTCGACTGAAACGTTCGACTGAAACTGGTTCATCTCACTCAACACATTACCTGCACTCATCTCGTTTCACCTTCAATTTCAGCATCAGCTCCGCTCGATTCCACTCAGAGCACCTACTCAGCGAACACCTCCGAGCAGTCGGTGCAAAAATCAGAGCTGCTCCAATGACCCAAAAGAAATCGTGTCACAATTGATTAGGCATCCGTGCGGTGAGACTCCCGTGAGTGAGCACATCTCCTTGGGAAATGCAACCTGAACCCACTCCATCATGCATGCACGCACGCACGTACACACAGCACTATTTGACATTGCAATTCAGTCAATAACTGAAATTCTGGGACAAACATTCAATCTATCTCGCATCCGTTGTGCCGCCTTTTGTCAGCCCGCCCCCCTCCCCAGACTCAGTTGTATTGTGAATTGTACTCTCTTCCATGTCCTTGGATAAAGGGATTCCACATTCGTTGCATGGCGGCCACAGCAGCAGCAGCGAAAGGCGAAACAAATCCACCGAGGGAGGGCGTTGTTTGTGTGCAGTGCTGTGCATGCAATTTGGCGCCCGACGCGTTTTCGTTGTTTCCCGTCACACAGATCTCGCACACTCAGTCAGTCACTCACTGTTGTGTTCACGGTTACTGACGTCTGATGTCCTTGGAATCGGTTTTCATACAAAAACCCACAAATAACGCACCCACCCGAGAGCAGAGCTGAGCAGAGCAGAGAGACGCGCTACGTCATACAGGATCCACTATATTTTCCTTATAACCCAATTTTGTATTCATCTCACAGGATTTGATTGATGTTTGTATGGAATTTCTGACACAGTTAATATGTGGTGCTGTCGTAAGAGGACGTGAAGCGGGGATGCCGCCACCGCTGAAGCAGCAGCAGCAGAAGGAGCAAATCTATGTGGAGAACCCGACCAGTGGCTACGGGCGGTGGGGAGCCGGAGAAAGCGAGAGTCCTTGCTGAATGTGTGTGCTCGGGTTTTTTCCTCTTCTTTTTATTGATGACTTTCGTAGCGTTGCGCTTGGAATTTATGAGCGGGAGCTGGGCCGGATTCTTGTTCTTTTTTTCGCTTCTCCTACGTCGACTAACTCTGTTGGGATTTCTGGATGAGTCCTTGTTATTGGTGGATGCACACATGTGTGCGGCTCACTTCGGCTGTTTCACGGTGCTTTCTGTGTTTCTTTTTTTAAGTTTGTGGCGTCGTTTGGCCGATTTGAATGATTTAATTTATGACGCCACTGGTAGGTGGCAGCAGCCTCATCGGTTCCGCGACACGGGCTTAGGATGGAATACGTCGTATATAAGGATAATGGAGTTATCGCTGAGCTGAATGTGTAATTTTTGTTCGGACGGGGCTGATGTGGGTGAGCCTGCCACTGGCGCACCGGGTCAGTGATTTAAGATTGTGAAGTGAAAGTGATGGATTGGCGTTGGTGGGTTAGTCTCTTCGGCGGCAGATGGCTGGTGGTGGATTGTGGATGGGGTTGTTTTAGACCAGGGAAGTCAGAGTTATGAAATTGATTTTGTTGGCGAACTGTCGGAAGGGAACCATATTTTTCTCGGGCGGCTTAAAAATACTGACCGTAGTCTGAGCGTGCTCTCTGAGCGGCAAAGTGGATGACGATGGGATTTTTCTAAAGTTTACCGGAAGTGGGTGTGGATGGGGGGGTGGGTGTGGGACTTTGAAAGTTTTACGACACGTGGACTCTGGGGAAGCAAATCTTTGGTCGAAGTTGGAAGATTCTCTCCATCTCGAAGGTCAGGAGTCTCTTGCCACAACCTTCACATAATTGATCCATAACAAACGCCTTAATGGTACTTATTCACATCCTTCCCGAGAATCCTTCAATAATTCAATTTACCACAACGCACACATCAGTCGCCCTCCATGCCCTCCCTTGCAAAAAACCCTTTTCAGCGACTCCCACACAATTTTGCGAAGAAAATTCAATCAATATGCAAAAATCCCATCCATTCTGCCAGGAAGTCAACACTCCTGCTCGGTTAATCAAAAACCTGTTATCCTTTCAATAGGTCTAACCTAGCCTCAAGCTGTTCCCTCATCTCCCCCCCATCCACCCACCCACTTCAGGGAAACAATGAAATTACGTACACTTAACCCGAACTGTGGCACCCACTTCAGCAAACACATGTTACCCCGTGTTCAATGAAAACTTTATCAACACATAGACACACGCCGCCCGCCCACATTTGAATGGGAAACTGAAATAACAACATCATTCACATCATTAAAATTTTAACACAACAGCCTGAGAGCGCGTGTGTGTGTGGAGGGGGCGATCATCCCTCTTAAGAAACTACCACAAGGTCTTCGAGAAGGTTCAAGTGGAAGTGGCGGCCACGTCCGCCGGTCAATTGAATATTCAAAACCTCAGCAGGCACAACATCCACTCGAGAGAGAGAGAGAGAGAGACGAACACGATTCGCACATTAGCCGCCGAGGCAAACACACAGCGAACCGAGAGCCACCCCTACACAGCACGAAACGAAAAATAGTTACGGTCGACGAGGGAACTTCCGAGGTTTCCTGCTTCTGAAAAGGGTTCAAACACATCGCACACATCCCCACGCATGGCCAGCAGCTGGGGGGAACTGCCCCCGGGTCGGTGGCAACTCTAACCTCGAGATAATGAAAATCGACCACCAACCAGCCCCCGTTCCAACGTTGCGTTGCCAGGGTTCGCCACACAAGACCCCGAGGGCCATCGGGGTCGTCCTCGTCGTCGTCGATTCATCCATCCACTTAACACACAAAGTCAACATAACGGAAATTAATCGAAATTCAGCCAGAACTTGGGCGCACACACACACAAACGGAAGACAAACAGTGAAAAAAAAGGATCCTCTTCCTCCTAAATCAAAGTTTCGACGTCGCTGTTACTATCGCCAACATCGGGCTCGTCATCGTCAATTATCCATCTTCGTTTCAAATTACACGCACACCCCCAACCGCCCAGCCACCCGACCACCCACCCGGGGTGGGTGGTTGGGTCTTGCTTTCTAATTGGTTGACAAAATTAATTTGCATATTAATTCATGGCAAGAGGGATAACGGGAGAACAAAACCAAAACGCAAACAAATTCCCTCCAAGCCAGCCATCCGTCCACCCACACAGCCACCACCGAGAGCATCGATAATCCCCCCGCTCCCTTGTCGTCGAGGGGGTGGATGGGGGTTGAGGGTGGCCTGTCGCTGGTTGTTTGTGTTGTGCGCGATTGAAATCGATTTGCTAATTTTGAGAAGATCCCGAAAAAGACAAAGGGGATCGATTTAAATTGAATTAGAAAACGCGAAAAGGAAATTAGACCTGAATAAGGACGAAAAAAAAAGGAAGGAGGACGGTGGGTCTCCGACGAGAACAGGTAAATTAGCATGATTTCAGGACAGCCCGAGGGACGGACTGCCCGTCTCCCTCGCCCGGAGGGGACGAGCAAACAGACGGGCGAGGCTAGTTTTGCGGAGAATGAATTAAAGTGTAATTAGGATAACTCCGGGAAGTAATCTATGACAGGGTCAACGGACACCACCCCAAGGGCGAGGCGAGGCTGGAGAGAGAGTGAGAAGAGGTTTGATTATCCTTTCGGCTTGATTTCGTTTGGTGTGCGTGTTTTTTCATGTCATGCTCCCCAGAAAGGGACACTCAATAAATATCTGAATGAAATTCAGTATTGTCCCCGGATGGGGTTGCTGTTTGTCTTTCGGATTAAGCCGGCTTTTGGATTAAGTGGAGCAATTGCCACCGATGCCGATGGGGGGAGGGGGCAGTTTTGATTGAGAGTGGACTTGTGTTGATTTGAGGTGGAAATGAGGAGGGGTCGTCTGTCTGAGAACAGGTTGGATAATCAGTTTATTTATTTGATTTCAAATGTGGCCCCTCAATGGTCATGCAATCTGGTTAATCACCGAATGAAGTAGAGATTTGTTCGTGCCATGATAGGGTGAGTAACACAGCAGTACGCAAAGAACTCAATGTCGAGCAGCTTCTTCTTCTTCTCAGAATGGCGCTACAGTCCGGGGTAGACCTGGGCCTCAACCAACATGCCTCTCCAGTCAGCACGATCTTTCGCCAGCTGCTCCCAGCTGCGCACACCAACTTGGTTGAGGTCCTTCTCCACTTGTGTGCGCCATCTCGTGCGAGGACGTCCTCTGTTGCGCTGTCCCAATGGCTAGGTATCGAAGACTCTTCGTGCCGGAGCTGTGGTGTCCATCCGCTCTACATGACCTAGCCATCTTAAGCGTTGGATGGGAAGACGCTTAACTAGGTGCATGCCGCTGTACAGCCCGTACAGTTCGTGGTTAAACCTTCTCCTCCGGACACCATCAACGCAAACGGGACCAAAGATCGTAAGCAGACCTTTTCTCTCAAAACAACCAAGAGCTTCTTCATCCGCTTTCAATGGCATCCATACCTCTGCGCCACCTCTGAGCAGGACAGGGATGATCAGACTGTTATATAAAGTCAGCTTGTTGTTTCGAAAGATGGCTCTGTTACTCAATTACCTGTTGAGCCCAAAGAAGCAGCGATTGGCAAGAGTAATTCTGCGCTTGACGTCGGTGCTGGTGTTGTTGTCTCTATTTACTCCAGAGCCGAGGTAGACGAGGTCCTTGACTACCTCATGTCGAGCAGTTTCTCCCAAAGGAGAATGGTTTTAACACGTGGCCCGTAGGTCTCCATCATCACGTCTTAAATGCGACTCCACTAGGAAGGCATCCCATTGGAAGGCCCAGGACGAGGTAGTTGAACCAATTCCCAAAATGGAGGATCGAGGAGATTGCGCGCTCTACCCCCGCAATCATGGTCAGAAAATGATGATGATGATATGTCCCCTCTGATGCCAAGTCGATCTGGAAATCCTCCTCAATGATCTGCAGTCATCGTCCTAAAAGATAATAGGCGTCTTACGATTTTATTCAAGCGAAGAACCTGCACTGAACACTGAGTCGCAACCATGGACTCAATCCCAAGCCAAGTCCCAACTGAAGCTCAGTCTAGAGGGACCAGCGCACATAACAGTTGAGTAAATGTCAGACCCTGTCTCACTTAATTCTTACTTTAATTCGATACCCAATCAGAAGCTGAGAATGAGTAGAGTTTAAGGTCTATGCTGCCTGTGCCTTAAGAAGGATTTGTGTCTTTGGACAATCCAACTGAAGTCCTGCGATTTCTTCAGCTTCAGCTTCATATCCCTACTCAAGTTGAGTTTGGTCCCGAAAAGATGGTAAGACGAACTTGAAATATGGAATCAACTTCCACAATCTTTGATAGAAATCTCTGCAGAAGACTGATGGGACTTTGGGTTTGTGCTAAAAATTTGTTTTTTTGACAGATGGCTTGTCATCAGAACTCATCTTCATCACCCTCTTCATAGGGTGATCTTGCGGCCGCGGCTTACTTAGACCAACGAGTTGGGACCATTGGGACTGTGATTTTATTTACCACGAGACCTTTGCTCTACTGGAACCATACTTCTATGTTCTTCTTACAGAGCTAGGCGGCCTGAGCGCGCAAGGGATTGCCAGGGATACTCCAAGCTGGGATCCCTTCTTCGCGAGACTGTCCCCTTTTGAATGCCAGTATGACCAGGTATCCAGCACAGGGTCAGCCTGTTCGTCAAGGATGTCTCACTGACGCTTTCTCTGCATAACCTGACAAGTTTCGACGTCAAGATGCCCGATGCTATGGTTCTAATGCCATTTGGATTGGTTATATAGCGTACTCGTGTGGTGATTGTTTCGTCGTATGTTAGCTAAGAAGACGCTAAAGCCGTCTCTTATTTGTTTTGATAGTGAACATGAACTGTTTACGACAAGGATGCGCGACGCACGACATGATTATCAGATCTCCATGCTCCATCCACAGAAAAGGCGATCCTACTTCGTGCAACAACTAAAGAGCTTTGGCCCCGCAGAACGTCGCTCAAATGATGCTGCGCAGCGTACAAGGTACAAAGAGATGCGCTCTCGTGTGTTTTCTTCAATCTGGTTTTGGAGAAGGTGTTGCGGCGAGCAGCTGTTAGCATGGGGAAGCACTATCCTCTACAAGTCAGCCCAACTGTTGGTTTAGGCAGATGGCATCGTTATCACTGAGGAAAGAACGAAGCACATGCTGTCGCGCATGAATACAGCTACAATTTTGAGGTAGTGGAGGGTCAAACGTGAACTCAATGAATGTCATCTTGCTTGAGATTTGATGTAGAATCGCCCTTGGCAACGGTTGCTACTTTGGTTGGTCGAAACAACTGGGTTCCAACGTTTTGACTCAAATGACCATGATCATGCGCAATATCTTATTTTACCAGTTCTGTTGTATGGAAAAGAAGGTTGTACGTTATGAAAAGCAGTAGAAAGAGATGATTATTGGTGTCCACATCGGATCCCGGAAGACGAGTGGATTATAAGACACAACCGCAAACTCCACAGGTTGGGAAAGAAATGACCTGCACAACTAGAGGGAAAACAGAAAGGAACGATGGGATAAAACAGAGGAGAACTAATTTTAGGTTTGTCTCCGACGTTCAGTGTGGTGCGTGATTTTTTTTTTTGTAAAAAAAACTGTCAAGGGTTTACATTTGTGTGTGCCAGTGTGTGTGTAGCAAATTAGTTTTGATCGACCTTGATGATGCCACAGGCTTGACTAGTTATTGAAACAAATGGATTTCTGATGACACATGGCAGCAGCTGTGATTACAAGCCAATTACTCACCATCAGACGGAATGACTTGACTGCAAATGTGGAGCGTTGGAGTGTCACTTGTTCGACGAGGAGACTCATGCTTGATGTGACCTCGACAAGTTACTCTCCTCAAGCCCATCGAACGGATCAACGATTTGGAATGTTGTTTCCGCGCGCCCCTTTCATTGCTGTTGCAATCAATTATCGCCACTAGCAGGAACACCGGCCTGCTCCATTTTTGGTTTATCTGAAATTCCAGATTCAACGTCTTATCGTATTAGCGAGACATAATTTCTTTATTTACATTTAAATACCCGGTAAACCTAAGCTCCCAACAACAAGCAGGCGCGTTTAATATTCCTCTCACACGTAGCAGCAAGCCATCAAACTGTTTTCCTGCTGCGCGCCACTCTAAAAATGGGTGATTCCAGACAACACCACTGTCCACAAATGGTCGGGTGTCGTGACGCGTGTCTTTGGCGCGTTAGGCCAAACGAAATGGATAGACACAGGAAACCACCAGCAGCAGTATACCGTAGGGGTATCGGTCGTTCCGCTTGCCCAAGATGTGTATGTAGGCCGAAAGGCAAGGCCTGGCCTGGCCATAGAAAAGTACAAGCCTCCTGGTTCGAGGGGGAGACCAAGACCGAACCTCGGGTATGAATAACAACTCATTGCGAACTTGGCAGCTTGACTTTGGTGACTGGAAGCAGCGTTCCTACGTCCGTCATAGACGAAAGACAGCTATTGCTCAGGCTCTGATCGTCCATGAGTTTTTGGTCTGAGACGTCAATGAGTCAGTCATGTAGCAAGCCCAAGCTGCTAGAGTCGTTGGTGGCAAGCTTCGAAAAATTAAATGATCAAATGAAGCCCAGCTTTAGATCGTCTTAAGGATGAATTTTGGATTCTGTACATGAACCCGAAGTCCGTAACTAACGACTTGAGGCTATGTCGAGCTTAAGCTTCTGTCTCTGTGGCCGTCTGTGACAAGTCCGTATCTTGTGATTTTTTACTAATCCCGGCTTAGAACATATTGATGTCAGAATTTTCGTTAAGCTTGAGCGCGCTGTTAGAAAAAAATGTGTACCCTTTGAACAGATCTGTCAGCTAAAGAGGGCTCTCGGCAAAGATTTAATTGTAACCAAAATCCCAAGCGCCTGTCACAGCCACACCCACAGCAACGTCACGTGGCCCACAAAGTTTCAAGGCAACCCTGCCGGAGGACAAAAAAAAAAAACCCGCACAAATATCCGCCCCCAAAAAAAATGTGAAATATTTAATTAAACGCAAAAAACAATCCCGAAGCACAATCGTCCGCTTCAACGGCTCGCAACCGATTTCCACTCGAAAGGGACATTCATGCAGTTTTCAATTTTCCAGCTCTGTCCCTCTGCGCGTCCACCGATTATTATTGTGATTACATCCCTGCGACATTGTTATGCCGGACGATCCTTTTTGATTAATTAGCTCACGCATGTAATTCATTCCGACCGCCATCGGTACTGGTGCCGGCGCTGGTGCCGCCACCGTCGTCGTCGATGCATGACAATCCTGTGGGGGAGCGACGCAAAAAATTCCTTTGCTCATTTCGATGAGTGAGATTTTTTTTCCCGCGATTACTGCTGCTGCTGGTGTTGTTGTTGTGACAACTGTCATATCCCCGCGATGACAACAACAACGGACTGACAGTCAACCAATTTGTTGTGACATTACAACCGCACGCGGATTTATTGGACCGAGTGTATTGGGGGGACAGCAAAAAATTGAGGATCCTGGATCGAGGGACGAAAAGAAAAAACGTGGCTCGGTCGAATGGGTCACCCAAACGGCAGGACGTTACACATAACTGAAACGAGTCGAGAGATCTACGAGAGCGGTTATGTGTGGAAATGATTTTATACGAGCGAGAAACTTTGGCGCTACCCGCTGCCATCCTGTGCTAACTGGCGCTCCAGGCTACAGTTCGGCAGGAGTACTTGGGCGGTGGAAATAGGGGAAGGGACGTCGTAAAGACAAGACAACGACTGTTAGATGGACGGGAATGAGAGAATTTGGGGGTTTTAACGACGACGACGGCGATGCTCTTTGTTTAATGGTGACGAAGTAATGCGACGACGGCGGCGAGGCGGTGGCATGAGAGGAGAGGGGCGTGATGGTGGCGGTACGCAGGAATTGAAGTTTCACTCAGATTAACTAAAAGTTGTCAAAAACCATGCAGGCGCGGTACAGAACTTTTTTATGTCGGGGATTCATTAAATTTTTTTTCTCCTTCGCCGGCGGAACGGGCCATAAGATGTTTTATTCGTTTTCGGGCGACGATGCAGGAATTGTGGGGCGAGCATAAATTCGGGAATAACAGCGAGTATTTATGTTTTACAGCGAAACTTGTTGGTTAAGCTGGGATTAGTGGGTGGGTGGGGGAGGGTTGGGAGACGGATTGGGTGGCACAAGGGGATGAAGGAAGATTGGGAGGGTTTGATGAGTCGTTGCAGAATCTTTTGATGACCTAGATTTTTTTTTGTTCATGACACAAGGTGAGTCACTAACGTCTTGCATCCAGGAGTGATTCTGGCCAACCTTGGAGCCAGACATGGAATGTAGTCGTATCGGATGGCTCCGGCGCTCATTCTTTCGTGCAGGACGACAACATTGGACTGTAAACCTGACTAGGTAAATTTGCGTCGATTTTCCAAGCGGAAACCCATGCGTTCCTAATGGCAACAAACTGGTGGGGACGCCGCATCTATGTCTGTAGTGAAAGCCTGGCTGTGCTCAAGGCATTACTCAACCCTTTAACCACTTCCAGGATAGATCACGACTGCAAATCCTCTCTGAATTTGATGGGCAGTCATAACTCACTGAAACTCATCTGGGTGTCAGGACACCAAGGAATCGGTGGAAATGAGATTGCCGATGAACTTAGTAGACGAGGATCAGAAGAAACATCCTCATGACCTGAACCTGCGCTCGGAATACCTGTGTCTGTGGTTAAGGCTTCCATTCATGGTAGGGCCTCTCGAGAGCACAATCGGAGATGGCATGACTCTCCCCGATGTAAATAGACATGTAAATAGACGCGCTTGCTCCCAATGGTCTGTAAGGTCTATCGTAGACATTTTTATTGTCCCTTGACTGATGACTTACCGGCGTACTAATGGGCCATTACACCTTTGCCGAACACTTGAATGTGCTTGAAAAGAGAACGACGACACGGCAGAGCACTTCCTCTGTCACTGTCCTGCCTTTGCTTGTATCAGGTGGCAGGTCCTCGGCGCTGATGTGGTGAGAGATGGATCTGTAGGACCGCCTGGTGGTCTTCCTTCGAAATACCAAGGGACTACAACAATTGTGGGCTGCTGCCTGGTGGTATCGTGGACCAGGCTTGAGTCTGAATGCTCCAGTGTAGTATCTAAATCTCCACCAAAAAAAACTTCACTGGGACCATCAAATTTGGACGCATTGAATTGACTTGCAGCTTACATTTCAGTCAGTTACTTCTTAAAGTGATCAGATATTCAGAACAAAGGAAGTACAAAGGTGTAGAAAACGTGCTGCGACTCAGAAGAACGGTTAAGTTAATTAGTTCTGATATAGTGTTGCTTGTGGTGGCCCGTGGCGTTGTGGGTATGTGCGTCGACCCCAAACTCGACGTCGTAGGTTCGATTCCTGCTCTGTGCGACAAAACTAATTTTTACGACTCCACCTCTTTCGAGTCACTGACGACTAACCTTCTCAACCTTGGCCGTTCGGATTCGCATAAAACTGTAGGTCCCATCCACTCGTGAGAGAACAATAGCACGCACAACAAGAGTGGTTGCTGAAAAGCTAGGCCCTGGCCCTCTATGGGCTGTAACGCCATCCATATTATTATATAGTGTAGCTTGAAAATTAAATGTTGCAAAAGAACCTCAATGAATTCTCGAGGGCGCATCAATTAGCCTAATAATTTTTTTAAAGCTAGTCACCACTCTTCTTGATTGGTGCTACAGTCCGGGGTGGACCTGGGCCTCAACCAACATGCCTCTCCAGCCAGCACGATCTTTCGCCAGCTGCCTCCAGTTGCGCACACCAAGATGGTTCAGGTCCTTTTCCACTTGTCTGCGCCATCTTGTGCGAGGACGTCCTCTGTTGCGCTGTCTCAATGGCTCGGTGTCGAAGACTCTTCGGGCCGGAGCTGTGGTGTCCATCCGCTTTACATGACCTAGCCATCTTAAGCGTTGGATCCGAAGACGCTTAACTAGCTGCATGCCGCTGTACAGTTCGTGGTTGAACCTTCTCCTCCAGACTCCATCAACGCAAAAATGACAAAAGATCGTACGCAGAACTTTTCTCTAAAAACAACCAAGAGCTTCTTCATCCGCTTTCATTAGCGTCCAGGTCTCTGTGCCATACAGCTGGACTTTGATGATCAGAGTATTATACAAAGTCAACTTGGTGTTTCGAGAGATGGCTCCGTGCCTTGGGTGTTTACGTTTGAGTTTCGCACGATCTTCTCAAGCATGATGTTGAAGAAGTCACATGACAGCGTGTCGCCTTGCCTAAAACCTCTTTTGACTGACTTCCAGAGCCTCCTTTTCTCGGCTGTACGGCATTCGTATGGCAAACTCAAAGAGCTGACAAAATACGCCGCCTATGTGGATGACGAATGCTTGGACATGAAAGCCAAGAAGAAACTCAGCCCTAAATTTGATAATGACTCTCTTGAAAGGACATAGAGACGACAGTTCCTATGCAGACTTCTGTAAGAAAACCTCCGAAAATCGTATTTCAGTCAGTTCAGTTCACTTCAGTTCACGACAACGACAACGTTCCGTTTTAAGAAAAACACACCGCAGCGTAGAGGCGGCGACATCTCCATCGTCGGCACGAAACAAAGATGATGTCGCACTAAGGCACGAGAGAACGTCTGTTTGTCCTTAAATACGGTCAGTTCAGTTCACTTTTGACTGAATCTTCTGACGCAGCTACAAGTGCCTGACATCGATCGTTGTTCAAGGAGATATACCGGTATGAAATGAGCGTCAAGATACAAATGTCTCGATAGGGAACATTTGTTGTGAACGAGCCCTTATTTTTTTTTTTTGTTTGCTTGCTATGACATCTGTGAAAAATATTTAGTATACATCAAGTCATTGAACAGACAAAATCATATTTTTGTTAAAAATGTCGAATTTTGTACCAGAAAGTGATGATTTGCGGAAAGCATTAATTTTTTGTTTCCATTTGAAGAAAAGTGCTGCAGGATCGCATCGAATGCTTGTCGAGGCATATGGTGATCATGCTCTATCAGAAGCAACATGCCAAAGATGGTTCCAACGGTTCAGAAATAATGATCTGTTGATGTGAGAAATGAAGAACGTGGAAGACCACCAAAAAAGCTTGGAGACGCCGATCGCCGAATTGCAAACGATATTGGATGGAGATGACACTTTGAGCCAAAAGCAAATGGCAACAATGTTAAATGTTGCACAACAAACAATTTCTGACCGTTTATGGTAAAAGCTATGGGAGAGCTCCAAAAGTGCGGAAAATGGGTGCCACATGAATTGAATGAAAGACAGATGGAAAACCGAAAAAAACACTTGTGAAATTTTGCTTCAAAGACGCGTAAGAAAATCGGTTTTGCATCGGATTGTTACTGGCGATGAAAAATGGATTTATTTTAAGAATCCTAAACGGAAAAAATCATGGGTTAAGCCGGGACAACATCGACGGCAAAACCAGATCGATTCGGCAAGAAGACAATGCTGTGTGTTTGGTGGGACCAGAAAGGTGTGGTGTACCACGAGCTCCTGAAACCCGGTGAAACCGCTAATACTGATCTCTACCAACAACAAATGATCAATTTGAACCATGCTTTGATCGAGAAACGACCAGAATTGGCCAGAAGACACGGCAAGGTAATTTTGCTCCATGACAATGCACCTGCACAGAAAGCAAAATCGGTTCAGGATACAATAAAATCACTTGGCTGGGAGCAGCTACCCCACCCGCCGTATTCACCAGACTTGGCTCCTTACGACTGCCATTTGTTTTCATCGATGGAACACGCGTTGGCTGAGCAGCACTTCGACTCGATTCCTACGAAGAAGTCGAAAATTGGGTGTCTGATTGGTTTGCTTTAAAAGACGAACAATGTTATTGGCGTGGTATTCACAAATTGCCAGAAAGGTGGTCAAAATGTGTAGAAAACAATGGCCAATACTTTGAATAAAATGTTCTTACTTTCCCATTAATAATTAGTGTTTTATTTTATACCGGGACATCAATTTTGGCAGATACGAATACACGAGTCTACGACAGCCTCTGTCAATCTATGAAACCCAAATCCTTATGCTCTTATGTGTATGACTTTATACTGGTCATTGAAATCGGTTGCCCCTAGTTGTCATAATGATGATGTAATGTGGGTGGCGCTACAGCCCATAGAGGGCCAGGGCCTAGTTTCTCAGCAACCACTTGTGTTGTGCGTGCTATTGTTCTCACACGAGTGGAAGGGACCTACAGTTTTTGCCGACTCCGAACGGCCAAGTTTGAGAAGCTTTTTGTAGACAGGAAATACACTTTGAGCATTGTCAGTGACTCGAAAGATGTGGGGCCGTGAAAATTATGTTTCCCACAACCCACAACGCCACGGGCCACCACCCCGAGTTGTCATAGGTGTTGTTAAAGGACTCTGCCTATACTTGGGCTCATTTGCAAGAAATTTGTATGGAAAATGATAAAATCCTGAGCCATCTCAGTACGTGTGTGGCATTTATTAAAACGCCTCGACTTTTTAACCTACTCCGCACAACCGATTTTCATTTTTGCTCATCTATTCAGCAAGTTTTCCATCTCCATCTTTCTTTCTAGTCAAAACTGAGACAAACCTCTGGACATCAATATAAAGTCTCCTCTGGCTGGCGCTGCAGTCCGATGTAGACCACAGTCAACATGTCTTTCCAACTATGAAGCACGGTCTTGAAATAAAACGATCTGCATTTTCGTTCGTTAGCTGATTGAGGTCCCTTTCCAACTCGGTGAGCCGTTGGAGGCGAGGTCTTCCTCTACAACGTTGTCGGTCCTCACAGAATTCAGAGACCCCTATAAACTCTTGTGTGTTCTAATTCCGATCAACAAACTCTTTTGAAACTTCGTCGTCTGCTTAAACGTCTTTTACCCTAAACCGCTTAGAAGCCCTCCACAAAACAAACCCAAAATCCCGACAGAATGCCAAGAAAAGAATTCTCAGAAAGCAAAAGAAATCGCACTCATTTGTTGCTGAACACACGGCTGTCAAGGCAACGCACGGAATCCTTCCGTCGTCAAATCCCTTCCGCCGGAAACAAAGCCTAATTTCCATCACTCCATCAACTGACAGACTTCCATTCACTTCCACACGCCGCCTGTGTGTCCTTTCATCTTGCTGCCGTGACGCTGTGTGTGAAATGTGTAAAATGTCCTTTGTCACAAATCGCAGTGTGTCTTGTGTCTTGTGTCTTGACGCCATTTGTTAAATGGGAATTATCCCAATTATTCCCATTTGAGCGCAGAACGCATGGATTAAGCCGTTCATATCCAAGGTTACCCAGTATCCCGCCTATCATTATCCTGATTTAATACAGATCTTAAATCAGCTCCTGGCTACGCCAATGAATCTTCCGCCAGCCTCTTTTCTCTCAAATCCTCACCTCGTATCGATCCCTTCAGCGGGTGCGTCGACAAGTGGGGGGATCGGTTGCCACAGCCTGGAAAATGTGTATATCACGCGTCAGTTAATTTACGTTCCGCCATAAAATCATGTTCCAAATGTGCCCCGTCATTTGCTCCGCCATCCATCCGTCCTCCGCCCCAAAAAACATACGCGGCGCATATTACGCTAATTTAACTCAAAAGTAATTTTCCCTTAATTTCACTCATAAATTCCACTGAATCACCTTCAACAAGCCGCCCTCCCCGTCGCACTGCCCGCGAGGAGGCTGTTTTTTCCTACTCTAAATGTCAAGTCAAATGAATGCCTGATGAGAAGCTGGTGGCTTTCACCTGGGCTACCAATATCAAGGCGCGCACCCGCACCCGCGGAAAATAGCCGCCTCTTCGGAAACGGTCGAGGGGTGGGAAGCTGGTGGGTGAAGGGAAAAAAAAGAAATATCCCTTCCATATCCTTATTAGGTCGAACGTGTGCCAAAAGTGATGAAAGTCTCGCGCCCCGATGAAATATTCTCCTCCATTAGCTTCGCCCCGTACCCACCAGCACCCACCCGCGCTGAGAGCGCGAAGTAAAGCGCACATATGTGCCGGAATGCCTTTCGCGTAGGTCCTCACATGTGTCGTCGCAAATCACCGCGAGGAGGGGAGGAATGCAAACGGCCCATACGGGCAAAGGACGAAAGGGAAATTTTCATTCAGGTTTTTTTTTCTCGCTGCCGCCACCGTGTGCCCGATGAGCCGGTGTTTTGAGGGCGAAGAGAAGGAATTGTTTTTTTTTTTGCCGAACGACAAGGATTTCCCTGCTCTTAGGGGTTTATCGGTGGCGCGCTCGGCGTCCTTGGACGGCAGATTGAGGGACATTTCTGTTTAAGAATTCGCTCGTGGCGCGATTTAGGATGGAAAACAGTTGACGATTGGCGTGTTCCTTCTCTGTCTTCATTAGTGATTCAATGGCAAGGACGAATGAAGGAATACGCTTTTCCGCTGCTGCCTTTTTTTTTTTTGGCTTGCATGGGAAAGGCATTGAACTCGACTGTTTGGTCGGCAGACTTTGAATCGCGGAGGGAGAGGAGGAAAGGAATTAAATGGTAATGATGTATGAATGTTGGATGATTTCGATTACATGAATGGAGGACTGCGAGACGAATTTCGGAGCGAAGCCGATGGAATAACAGACTTAAGTGTGAGCCTCACACGCGCTGTCTTGGGTTCAACTAAATTTCTTCTGTGCGAGATTTAGTCCCGAGAGACAAGCAAGTGGGGGCAGTGTGGACGTGGTTTTTTCAGTTCAATGTCAATTCACGGCCGTGACAGCTGGAAGTTAACAACTGTGAGGCAAGCCATATTATGCCAAACTTCCCCACCAGCATGCCTTGTCAGATTGGGTGTCTGACAAGCAGGCGGGGGACGATACCCTGTGAATGTACATATACAGACGGACGTATAGCAAGGGACACAATAGATCAAACGTGGTCGCAGTGCAACGACTCTACAGCCACTCCCCAACGGCCGATGGAGCTCAATATTACCCGTCCCTTGCCAACTCTCAAACAACCGTAGCGTTCACCAAGCAGAAACAGGACTCGATTCGGCCCAAGAACAATGTGATAAAGATCTGTTCCCACTGCCACAGCCTTACTGTCGCTTTAGCAGGTGGCTTTAAGAGGTGGCAAGTCCGACGGGCTCTTTAGGTAAGATACCTCTCCTCTCTCACCAGGAGGAGATCCATCGTCTATGCCTCTCGCTATAGTCTACCATCTTCTGCCACCACTCAATCAGCACGGTCACTCTGTCTGGTAAGCCCACACAGACCTCCAATTCAGGCCCTCAACGTTGTTGGCACAGTTTGGCCACAGAAGATGCAGGCATGCAGAAGCTGCCGCGAAACTAGAATTGGAATATTTGAGGGGATGGGCATACTGTGATTCACCCCATTGGGAGTTTACGCACCAACCTGAGCAACCTGAGTTCATAATGACCACGAACTTGTCCGCTTCAAGTTAGTAACCGCCTAGGGATCGATGACGTGTCCTGACTAGGTGGTAATAGTGTCAAAGTGTTCAGCAGTCTTTTAGCCCTCGTTACACACTCTGCAGGTGTCATCTTGCGCTAGGCACATGGTCTTGAGATGTTTGTTTACTGGGCAGTGTCCAACCTGGGGGGGAGTTGTTCCGCTCTATTGAGACAGATAGTTGGTAGGAACATTTTAGCCGCCTTTTTTTTCGAGTGCGTCCACTTATCGTTGGCCACGTCCTTGAGCCTCTAGGCAAAGACGGTCCAGCGAGGCAATCCGAAAACCGGGCAAGGAGCAGGAAAGTCGATCGGATATCATAATGAAGCCATAATTCTCCTTGGATGTGCACCTAATGGTCACTGGATTAGGCTCAGTCGCGTGACGAATAATAAAATAATATGCGTCGCGCTGCAGCCCATAGAAGGCCATGGACCAGCTTCTATAACCAATCGTGTTGTGTGTACTATTGATCTGTCACTAGTGGGAAAGGGACGCAGAGTTGCATGCCGACTCCGAACGGTCAAGCTTGAGAAGCTCTTTCTGAATGGTAAAGCGGCCATTAAAGGAATTCCAGCTATAGAAACCAAGTCCACGCTAGTCGCCAGCTGCAGCGAAGGGCTCAAGGTCCTTGGCACGCAGCATTAGATCACCCCATGCTGGGTCCCCGGTCATAGGGAGTGATCTTTCTAGGAAAGAGACCGATCTCTCACTCTCACCAATAAGAAGCTTCAATGCAGCATTCGACTGCGGCATATGGTAGTCGGAGCGATAACCATCTGAGATATCAGGAACAAAAACTGGGACTTATCTAATGTGTGTCGACCCCTACGCACTTGAACTTCGACGTCTTGGCTCGATCCCTGGTCTGTACGACATTTTTACTGACAGTGCTCAAAGGCTATACCTGTCTTTGGAGCTGCAGCAGTCATCGATTGATACTTTTGCTTTTTGCTTTGCTATTGCTTACTATCACCAGCACAACTCGAAGCAATGTGACGACTTCGGCAGTCGGCAGTAGTTGCCAGTAGTCCAGTTCCTTGTTTGCTGTTTGTTCTCATTTCTGATAGCCTGATCAGTGATCGTTGTGTGCTTTTGCTTCGACTATGGCTTTCGATTTTTTTCAGCAGCAACAGTAGAAAAAATAAAAATCATTGCAGTTTTTCAAACACTGGCACGCACAACGAGAGTGGTTGCTGATAAGCTATGTCCTGCCTCTCTGCGGGCTGTAGCGCCACCCATATTATTATTATTATTATTATTATTATTAACTGCTTGGAGTCCCAGAGAGTGTTAATAAGGCTATCATTGTCTTGAAGAATAACCGGCGACGTTTGAATTGGTTCAGTAGAAATAGCTAATGTTTGCTTTTCACTACATCGACTGCCTTCAACTCATTGAAATGAACTCTAACTGCTACTTATGCATCTGAAAAAAAAAATCGATGGCCACACTCGAAGCTGCAGCAGTCACCGATTGATAATTTTGCTTTCTATTGCTTTCGGTCAGGGCAAAGTTGCTGATCGCTCTCAACCTGGCGGCAACGATCCTTGTCGATGCATAGACCAAGTTGACATGCAGCCTCCAAGTGGTGCCGCCTAGATAGCTCTCACAACACTCGTTGTGAGGTGAACCAATGAATGCAACGTTTGACCTGCGGTTGTGCGGAGGGCCACCACCCACAGAAAAAGAAATCTCTGCTACGGAAGAGCAAGCTGTCTCGGAAGAACGGACGGAACCTCAACTACGACACGGCGCGAAAAGGGACAACGATTTGCGAGTACGCTCGTGGAATGTAAGAACACTCTACACTCCAGGGGCCGATCTAAAACTGGAAAATATCCTCACGCAGTATATGGCGGATATTACTGTGCTCCAGGAAAGTGAAAATGAATGAGTGCGACATATATACACATGGTTGCGGATTCGACGTGGAAAACGGCTAAGATCGCAGGTCATCGACTTTAAGCCGATAAGCGATCGCCTAACTGTGATCCGCATCCAAGGCAGATTCTACAACATCAGCCTCATATGTGCACACACCTCTACCGACGAAGCTGAAGACTCTGCCGAAGAGATTTATTACGACCTCTTCGACGGTGCCTACGGACACTAAGCAAGACTGCAGAGCTTATTCTTGGTGCCTTCGAAGGAAGAATTCTACGTCGCATTTATGGTCCCGTCTGTGAGGAAGGCGAATGGAGGAGAAGACACAACCGCGATCTTTACAACCTGGACAAGGGTGGTCTGGAAGCCAAAAATCCGTCGACTACACTGGCTCGGCCACATCGGGCGAATGGACGCCAACGCTTTAAAAAAAATGATCTTGGAAGCCGAGCCTCCTGGTTCGAGAAGGAGAGGAAGACCGAACTTCCGGTACAGAGACCAAGTCATCGCGGATGTAAGACAGCTTGGTCATGATGACTGGAAGCAGCGTGCCTAAGACCGTCACCGATGGAAGGCAGCAATTGCTCAGGCAAACTGGTGTCCGACATTCAATGGAACAAAGACAAGAAACAATGCACGGGTGCTTGCCTGATTGACTTGGAGAAAGCGTTCGACACCGTTTGGTTGGAGGGCCTCTTCCTCAAGCTGGTCAGGCTCGGCATAAGTAAACCATTGCCATACATGATCTATGACATGATATCAGGTAGAAAGTTCGTCGTGAAAGGTGCGATGTAACTTCTTCCACGGTCTTTGACAGCAAAAACGGTTTGCAACAGGGAGCGGTTGGCTCGCCGATCCTGTTTTCAATATTCACTGCAGATCTGATAGGTTCACGCCACGATTTAGTGGCGTACAGATCAGGTCCGATGATCGAAGAAATAAATATCTTGTTGCAAGGTGACTTCGAACAAATTCAGCGATTTCGCGACGACTGGAAGTTGATTATCAACTTCCGGAAGTGTGAAACTATCCTTTTCAGAACACCGATACGCGCACAAACTGGCCTAAGTTCGGCATTGTTGACCCACAGGGACGCCCTTTAGATGTGAAAAGTGTAGTTACTTATCTTGGCATTTGGTTGGATCTAAAAAGGCCTTGCTGTGGCAAGGAGGTTGTTTTACAGCAGCCAACTTGATACTAGGGTGGAGGTAATCTGCTACATGGCCCTCATCCGGCCAATTATGGCATAGGGTTGTCCATTGTGGTTCAACGTGAGTCCTTCCCAGATGGACAAGATGAGGTTGTTCGAGAGACAGTGTCTTCGGACTTGTCTCCGGTTGTATCGTACACCCGAGTCTAAGCACAGGAAGTTCTATCCCAATGAGGTCCTGTACAACGAGGCAAACCTCAGATCATTTTATTATTAAGCTGACCAGAAGGCGCATTGCACGAGCTATGACTTCGTCCAACAGTCTGATCTTTGGGGCTTATTACCCCAATGTTATGTAAAACGAGAGAGTGCGCCTTACCGGCTTTATTCCTCCCGAGGCGTTCCTCTATCTCGACACAATACAGGATCCACACGGATGTCCTGTCATCGTCCACGTCGTACGCCGAACAGTGGACAGGCGACTTCAAAATGAACGGGACGTCTACTACCTAATTAAAGTACAGCATTGTGTCCGCGTGGCCACTGCTGGGTTGACTTCTCCCCAGAGCACAGTTGCTTGCCTCGAATTCATGTCCGAACCAATTTCGAACCAATTTGCCTCTTTACTTTGATCGTCTTAATCTTATTAACCTCGATCGCCCTTCCTCCACCAACTTATTACTGGAAACGAAGACTGCCCCGCACTTCTGCAATTGGTGTCTCTAAGCGCCAACGCGAACGCCCTTACAATCTAACCCTGTCAGGTACCCTTAATCGCCAAAGACCACGATGAGAGATCTGTCCAAGAATAAACGCCAGACAAGCCACTGTACCACCGATAGGCAGCCCCTGAAAAAAAAACAAAATCCATCAAAATTCGAGAGCTCATAAGACATTCATCAAGAGTCCACACTGAGACCCCTTCAAAATCCAGTGTCAGTCGTAAGTCCTTCAAAATCCCCCGGCAGTCAATCAAAAATTTATTGCCCGGCATTCGCAAATTGAGACAGAGTCACTGCTGGTCGAGGACGTAATCGATATTGGATTTGAATTTCTGATTCAAAGCATCCACTTTGACCTTCCGAATGCTACCCCCGCCGCACATCAAGTGCTTGTCAACCACAAGGACACAATCATTTGCTGTTATTGAAGGCCTAAACGTCTAAAGCTGCCGCCCATCATGCGGGGATTCTGATGACTCAATCCTTTCACCCAGCGAGCGAATCAATATTTGACGACGTAAGCTGGGCCCGGCAGTAATTTTTGCCGGTCCCTCTCGCCAGGCCGATAATTATGAGAATATTTAAGGAAACAAATCGACTGTGAATCAGCACACACAACAGGGCACCGCAAGGCCAGACCAGACCCGCCGTCATGCTCCACATGCTCCATTAAAACCGAAGCGATTCCCGGCTATAAAGCTGCCCTCACTGCACTGTATTCTCTCGCCGAGCCTTGCGGTGCCTAGGCGCACGCAGTGTGCCATCAATGAATATTCTGTGTCATTTAAAAGGATCACCATCCGGGCCGGCACTTAAATGCGAAGGACACACAAGCTGACACACAGCCACGCACGTGCGTATGATAATCCCTTATGTCCAATCGAATAAGATGACCGACACGATCTTATGCTGGGTCCAGTCCCCTCCCCCCATTCAATCCGAACGATTTGATCCGCAAAATTTTCATAAAATATTCAAACGTCTTCCGTTCCATTTAGCACTACTGTGTGACACACCCCCACACCCCCCCATTTGTGACACAAATAATTAAGAATCCAAATTACCGTTATTAGTGTGTCCTCGAAACCATTCACAAAGGTCACCGGGCAAAACAAGACGTAACCATGCAGAAGAAGTACAAGACCAACCATAAGTTCGGTTCGAGCATGAGGGCGCCGAGAGTGGGGGTGGCTCGGTGCCTGGGCTCAGAGCGGTTGTCTTGTCCTTTTGATACTTTATGGGCCACTTGAAACCCCAAAAGACGATAACAAAAACTAAGACGACGACAACAACGACCACGATGACGACGACAACAACGACCACGATGACGTAGGGAAACTTGAGGAGAATCCTTTTTTCTTCCTGCGCCCATTGTCCACATTTCTGGGGGGGGGGCGGCTCAGCTCAGCCCAGCTTAGCCTGTGGTCTGTGGCAGGGAGTGGGCCGGGGGCCGGGGGCCGGGGTATGTCATGCAAAAAAGGGGCAAATGTCCTTGAACCCAAGAGGGAAATATAAGATTTCACACATAATTTAACAGAATTTATAAATTTTTGTCATGTTATGGCCAAGAGGACAACACAACACGACAATCGGTCTCGTCCTCCTTTTTTTCCTCTCCCGGGGAGGCGGCCGATGGGGTCCCTTTTTTTATGGATTATATTGATTTTATTTTGATACATATTCGCAGGGAACCGACATGATCCTTTAAGTATGCTGTTGAAATGGTACAAATAATCGGGGACTCCAATCCGGGATATGGTGGCGGTGGGCTTTTTTTGTTTGCTGCTGAGGACACAGACGATTGGGCGCGTGGGACGGGATTTAATTTGCAAGGGCTTGGCTTGGATTAGGGGTCATTTTTTTGGTCTTTTGGGGGGCGGGCTGATGATTCAATCAAATTTGAGGAAGGCATATCAAATATGGACATGTTACGTCAGTCAGGCCGGAGTGGCAGAAGGGACGGCGGCTTGTCTTAGGTTAGGAGACTCGATTTTCGCGTTCTTCTTCCGACTGCCACAGCGGCGCTATGAGGCCGTTCTACGACCTCTGTACACCGTTTTCCACGTAGTCTCACGGGTACTAATCGATCCCGAGACGTTGAGGGGCATCCGCCAACATCGAATTTTTCACCGCAAAAAACTGACAGTGGTTAGAGAGGCATTTTTGTCGATTTTCGTGTTCTTCTTCCGACTGCCACAGCGGCCCTATTAGGCCGTTCTATGCCCTGCCCAGCCAGCTGCCTCCAGTTGTGCACACCAAGTTGGTTGAAGTCCTTTTCCACTTGTGTGCGCCATCTAGTGCGAGGACGTCCTCTGTTGCGCTGTCTCAATGGCTCGGTGTCGAAGACTCTTCGGGCCGGAGCTGTGGTGTCCATCCGCTTTACATGACCTAGCCATCTTAAGCGTTGGATGGGAAGACGCTTAACTAGGTGCATGCCGCTGTACAGCCCGTACAGTTCGTGTTTGAACCTTCTCCTCCAAACGCCATCAACGCAAATAGGACCAAAGATCAAAGATCGCACGGAGAAGTTTTCTCTCAAAACAACCAAGAGCTTCTTCATCCGCTTTCAACAGTGCCCATGTCTCTGCGCCACAGAGCAGGACTGGGATGATCAGAGCTTTATACAAAGTCAGCTCGGTCTTTCGAGAGATGGCTCTGTTACTCAATTGCCTCTTGAGCCCAAGGGAACAGCGATTGGCAAGAGTAATTCTGCGCTTGATCTCGGTACTGGTGTTGTTGTCCCTATTTACTCCAGAGCCTGGGTAGACGAAGTCCTTGATTACCTCAAAGTTTCTGCTGCCCAATATGACGCTCTGTTCGAGACGTCGATGTTGTGCGTCCTTCCGTGATGACAGCATGTACTTTGTTTTGTCCTGGTTTATCGCTAGACCCATTTTAGCCGCCTCCGCTCCAATGCCAGCAAACGCCTCATTGACGGCTCGCTGTGTTCGTCCAATCACGTCAATGTCATCCGCGTAAGCAAGCACTTGAATGGACTTTTGAAAGATCGTGCCTCGGGTGTTTACGTTTGAGTTTCGCACGATCTTCTCAAGTATGATGTTGAAGAAGTCACATGACAGCGTGTCTCTTTGCCTAAAACCTTTTTTGACATTGAAGGTCTCGGTGAGTTCGTTACCGACCTTGATAGAGCAGCGAGAGTTCTCCATCGTCATCCTGCACAACCTGACGAGTTTGGCAGGAATGTCAAAACTAGACAAGGCGCTGTATAGCTCGTCTCTATGCACGCTGTCATATGCGGCCTTGAAATCGACAATTAGGTGGTGGGTGTCAATCTGCCTCTCTTGAGTCTTTTCCAGGATCTGCCGGAGTGGAAATATTTGGTCTATTGTGGACCTTCCTGGCCTGAAACCGCACTGATAAGGACCTATCAGGTTGTTGACAAAGGGTTTCAGGCGATCACACAGAGCGGCAGAGAGTATCTTGTAAGCGATGTTAAGGAGGCTGATCTCTCGATAGTTGGCGCAGTCAAAGGGGTCTCCTTTCTTGTGTCCCGGACAAACGACGCTGAGATTTCACTCATCGGGCATGCTTCCCTCTGACCATATCTTACAGATGAGCTGGTGCATGCGCCCAACCGGGTCATCTCCAGCTGCTTTAAACAGTTCCGCGGACAATCCGTCCGCTCCAGCAGCTTTGTTCGACTTCAGTCCAGACATCGCTATCTTGACTTCGTCTATGTCGGGGGACGGAATTTGTGTTCATCATCGTCCAAATTGAGTGAAACATTCTGCCTGGCAGCGGAATTTGTGTCGTCATCGCCGTTTAACAGTCTACAGAAATGGTTTTTCCAAATTGTCAGCATCGACTGCGATTCTACTACTAGTTGTCCATTTTCGTCCCTGCAGGCTTCGGTCTGTATCGTCCTGATACTTGTTTTACCTTTTGGCCAAGCTTTCGGACCTCCTTCCTGTCGCAACACCTCTCCACGACCGCGCGCTTCTCATGCTCTTTCTTTTTCTTTCTGAGAAGCCGGTGCTCTTCCCTTCTCTCCCGTTCGTAGAGCTCACGAACAGCTCTCGTTGTTCGATGCAGCGTTGCCTTGTAGGCCTCCTGCTTGGCTGCATGTACCTGCCTGCACTCGTCGTCGAACCATGGGTTCTTTCTGGGTGGTGTCGTGAAACCCAGCACATCAGTGGCAGCTTCTTTGATGGCTTTTTGACAACGTTTCCATTCTTCTTCTATTGAATGCGCAGGCAGCGTCGAACTTTCAGAGAGTTTCAGGGAGACTCGGTCGGCAAAGCTCCTAGCGGTCAGTTGCGATTGTAGCTTTCCGACGTCAAGCCGTAGTGTTCTTTCTCGACTCCGTACTTCTCTCGATATCCTCATCCTTCCCTTGGCTACAACAAGGAAATGGTCCGAGTCGATGTTGGCTCCTCGGAACTCTCGGACATCGAGAATATTGGAGGAGTCTCTGACGTCAATCAATCTGCTTGACGGTTGATTGATCAGGGGACCGCCAGGTCCCCTTATGGATGTTGAGGTGTGGGAACCGTATGCTCATCACAGAGAGGTAACGCCCCGAGGCGAAATCGACCAGCCTGAGTCCGTTTCCGGATGTGATGTCGTGCAGGCTGTGTTTTCCGATGACTCTAGCAAAGATTTCTTCCTTGCCCAGCTGTGCGTTAAAATCTCCTAGAACGATCTTGGTGTCATAGCTGGGGCATCGATCGTATGTTCTTTCTAGCAGATCATAGAAGTCATGCCTGCTATCGTCATCCTTGTCCTCCGTCGGGGCGTGTGCGCAAATCAGGCTAATGTTCCCGAATTCAGCCTTGATGCGAATTGTTATGAGGCGCTCGCTGATATATTCAAAGCTTAAGACTTTTTGCATAAGTCGCCTCGAACAACGAATCCGCATCCAAATAAGCGCTGCCTTCCCTCTTTCTCCTGGATCTCCTGGATGGCGGTGACATCTGCTTTGTAGCAGTCCAAGGCCTCCGCGAATTCATCGGCTGCACGTGGTCTTTTCAGGGACCTCACATTCCACGTGCAGAACCGAAAATCGTGCAGAACCGACATGTCGTACTGCTGGGTTTTATATTGTGAACGACATTTCGGGTTACCGTAAAAAAAATCTTCCAATCGATCGCAGGACGCGAAGGCTATGGACATTTGTGGGGCGAGTTGGAGAGTTAGCAAGCTGTCCATCGCCGCTCGATAAGATTGACGCAACAGTCGCCTATGATGGCAGCCAGACCAAGGAGACTAGAAGCAAGTTTGGAGCTGAAGAGGAACCACCTTCAACCAGGGCGTCCTATGGGTTGTACCACAGTCCTTGACGACCTCGAAGTTAGAGCTGCCCATCACCATAGGAGTCAATGGCCCACTCGAAGACGTCGATGTTGTGTGCCCTTTCATCAGCCTTTATTTCGATCTCACCTTTTTAACTGCTGGTCTCATTTTAAACGCTTCCATCTCAAAGCCAGCAATAGTCTCATTGGTGGCTCAATGTTTCACATGACAGCACTTCACGTGGATGTGTCGGAAAACGAGTTTAAGAGTATTCATTAGGGTCATGCCACCAGAAAAAGAGAGAAGAGCCCAGAAGAATAGACCATCACAAGCGACTTCTGCAGAATCTTCGACGATGTGGAGGATATTTAGGGCACCCCACACTTCCTTCATGCATGCTGATTCGTTGTCTCTCTACAAGCTCCTAGGAAGTCGACTTACATTACATAAGTGCAGTGTAGAGGGTATGTGCCTTAGTGTTTAGATATGCATTTTAGACTGCGCCTTTAGACTTCAGATGAGGTGCCCATCACCTACTTCCCTGCATGCCAATCTCCAGTGGAACCTCACCAGCCTCGTTGCGGCTCTGCGTGCGTACCTCCTTGCCAAGTCCATCTCAGTGTCTCACGACACAAGCAAGACATAGTCACGTGTCACATGATGTCACATGATGTCATCATCAACAATCGATAACATTCCAACAAAGAGCTTCAATTCCGGCTCATAGATCAACAACAGCCTCCGCCCCACTGCCTTCCGATCTGTTGCCTGCCCCACATTCGTCCGTTTGAAACGTTCACAAACACTCAATGCAACCATCCACCGGATGGATGTGTGACATTAAGGCCTATTCTATTTGTTTCCTATTGTGGATGCTCTCTCTCTCTCTCTCTGCTCTGCTGTCTTCGATTACATGGATGTCTTTTCAGAAATTACTTCCTGACCACTTAGCATCGCAGAAGATCCCTCGAGGATTATTCATCTCCTGTCATTTGCTCACCACCACCCCCCTCCCACCGCCCTTTGGTTGTAGTCCTTTCCGAAAAAAAAACAGAAAATCGTACGTCAAACTAGTTTTAAGCATTTTTGTCTAGTACGTAAGTTTATTATGATTAAAAAAATAGCTGGGGCATCGATCGTATGTTCTTTCTAGGAGATCTTTCAGAAGTCATCCTTGCTATCGTCATCCTTGTCCTCCGTCGGGGCGTGTGCGCAAATCAGGCTAATGTTCCCGAATTCAGCCTTGATGCGGATTGTTATGAGGCGCTCGCTGATATAATCAAAGCTTGAGACTTTTTGCCTAAGTCTGCCTCGAACAACGAATCCGCATCCAAATAAGCGCTGCCTTCCCTCTTTGTAGCAATCACCGTAGTAGATGTTATCTCGCATGTATTAATCGATCCCGAGACGTTGAGGGGCATCCGCCAACATCGAATTTTTCACCCCAAAAAACTGACAGTGGTTAGTAAGGCATTTTTGTCGATTTTCGCGTTCTTCTTCCAAGTGCCACAGCGGCGCTATTAGGCCACAAATAGCACCCAAATGTGAGGTCACGTCTCGGGGCTCCAACAGCATCTGAGACAACAAAATTAGCTGGCATTCATGATTCTCGGAAGAAATAATGCAAATTTCGTGCGAACTCGTTCTCGGAATTCCCACAAATCAGTCGCAATTCAACAGCCATCGACCTTGGCGAGCACCACCCACCCAAGTGTGGCCACGCAAAAACCAATTCGCATCTCTTCGCCAACTCCCACAGATTCTTTCGACCTTGAGCCTTAAATTCTCCCCACAGGCCAGATCGATAAAATTTCTTAAAAAAAGAAAGAAAATTCCAATTCAAGCCATGACACAATAACAAAACCATTTACGCCACGTGCTGTTGTTTTGCTCGACAGCGTCAAGGTCAGTTATTACCCACCCCCCCCCCAAGTGGCAGCAGACAAAATATTCACATTTCATCGACCGAGAGGAGAATTAGCCAAGCGAAGGATATAACAAAAGCAATTCACCCAAAAACAAGCACATTGTCCTGTTAAGTCATTTTGCTTTCACCCGGAAAGGAAGAACCACACGGACACACGCAGACAGGGACGCAGAGGAACAAAAAAAAACACAAAGGAATCCTCCATTTAACTTTGCGACTTACATCCCCATCACGGCTACAAAAACAACTCAATTAATCGCCGTGAAACAAAGGGACACAGCAACCACCTCCTGTCCGCAGCGGCCGCAAGAACCTACGCACAAACGGGGAGGGCAAGCCGTACAATCACACGAAGCTACGCAAGAAATAAAAATTAATTTCGGGTAATTCTTTCGCAGCAGTAACATTTTATAATCCTCCCCCGGCCAGGACGGCGGGGAAACACCAACAGGACAAAAAAACAGAAGACAACAAAACGACGACGGACAACAACAACAGCACATAAATGACCCTACTTTCCACCTAATTTACCCTATTCTCAGGACATTTACATAAATAAACGGCAATCCGACTGAAAGGACCTGCACCGAGGGGTGCGGACGAAGCACGACAACAACAAAGCAGAAAGAGAACACAAAAAACAACAGAAAAATTACAACAAACCTTTCCCCGCCATCGTTGTCATTGTCCTCGCAGTCATTGATGTCCTGGAAAAATCCTCACAAAGAAATGCATAAAATAAGGGGGCGACGAAGAAAAGGATACTCCCTCGTCCGGCCGGCGAATCCTTTCACGGTCCCGCTCTCGCAGAGCACACCTATTAGTCATGCATTGTTCGAGGGGGCGGCGAGAGGATGTCGAATAAAACTTTCCAGTCAACATAGACAAACGATGATCCTTGGCAAGGATATAAATCTTATCTGCCGCCATAGAAATTCGCTGCTAATAATCACCTCATCATGCTGTGCGATGAGGCCGCTGGCGTAGGCGCCCCCCAGCAAGTCGGCGGCAGGACCACGCGTGCTGGAAAACTTTTTTCCCTCCCGCCTGGCTTTCGGGGCGAACGAACAGCGATCCTGAGGCGCTGGTCAGAGTCGCACGTTTGCCAGTAATCAGGTCAAACTTGATTCAAAAGATTTCCCTCCACGTTCGGTTGTCGCCGCCCTTTTTGGTGTTTTTTTTTTCTGTTTAGTCCTTCGACAATAGTCACCCAATTTATGGGTGAAAGGAAGATCCCCACAAAGGATAATCATCTCTTGAGCAGAGCCTTGTGGAGCCCCAACCGACACCCGAACTGAGACATGGATTAGGGACACCTCTACGGCTGGTGGTCACAAATAAATTTGCTTGTCCTTCAGCACGTAACTCATCCAAATTCGATTTCATTCAATCGGAAGGGAAGTGGGTGGCGCCCTGTGAAACGAGGGGGATGACAAGGAAATTGATCCGTTGACCACTCGTTTGTGGGTTCACTTCCTTGAGTTCTAATGAAGTGTGTTATCAGAATGAATAAAGAAGGATTTCACTGTCGCTCATCGGTCAGATAGGATCTAGGTGTCCTTCGTAGGGGTGCCACGAAAACAGGGAGGGTTCGGGTGATAAACAAAAATTTACATCATCACAGACACAGACACACAGGCACATGGCGCAGGATGTGTCCACACACAGGTGTCGAGGCCAAGTGGATTTATAGTGAGCAATTTAAATACCGTTAAATGCATAAATCACTCTTGCCCACACGGGGATTTTATGAACACAACCGTAAATTTAACGCCGCTGCAAAGGGATAACACAGGCGACAGGAATAAAAATGAGAACACGGCAAAAGAAAAAAATCGACTGTACTCATACAACGGTGTAAACAACGGTGTGTGTGTGAGGCGGAACTTCCGGTGGGCCGGCTAGCCTGGTCATGGGCTGTTGGTTGCTTCACCTCAATGTCAGCGGACGAGTGGGTGGCTGAGGGTTAGCCAACTCCCAGGAATTGACGGCAAATTTGATGCAAAGTCACCAGTCTTTGATGACACATCACCTACCACCCACCGTACCGCCATTCGGGCCATAACCAAGTGCCTACACATGTAACAATAAAAAATCAACAAACATCCCACACGACTCCTCAAAGGACACGCTGAAACAACACAACACACCAAAAAAAAAATCTGGGCGAAAAAAAAACCAACAGTCCTCCGTTTAACGACTCTGGTGGCATCTCTGGCAGTCACAGTCGGACGGGGGATGGGCGGTTGAAGGACATCTGAATTTTCGCGGCAACTTTGTCAGCACAGCGGAGCAGCGGCGACCGAGTGGGAATGTCAACCGAACGACCACCACCACCACCAGTGCGGGGGTAATTGGGTTGGGAGCCATTTAAAACCGAAATTAATTCATTGTGCTGCGACAAAACGCGCGAGGGGTTGGGGGAAGGGAGAGATAAAGATTACTTGGTCCTTTACCCAGGACCATCATTCCAGCGCCTCCCTCCTCCACCGCCCACTCGTGGCATCGCTCGATATATGTGATTTGCTGTTTGATTGTCGACGCGAGGACTTCGTTGTAAGGACATTCGTGGCATGTTTAACGGTCGTGACACACAGACACAGCCACAGAGGGTCCCCGTTTATTTATTTTACTAGTCAGCCATCCATCCGCAGACGGAGCGAGGCACCAGTCAGCGCGACACACACGATTTAAATCTTTTTATGGGCAACCGTACCCAGCCCCCAGACAGCCCTCGCCACCACGAAAAGTTCGTATAATTTGTGGCACAATGTTCCCGAGGTGTGTCCTTTCCCCAGCAGAGACCGCTGTTTTGTCTCTGCACCTCCGATACATTCATTACAATGTCAACATGACGTGTAGGTGGCGGTGATGGTGGCGGTGCCCGGGGAGACCCTACACCCAAGTGGCAACAATAGCGCGCGCACACACACCGAACACAAGAAAAGGAAAACAAAAAATGTGGCCGTAGTGTCGTTGAGTTTTTATGCCCAGCCATGAGCCAAATTGAGTTTCAGCAGACATTTTTTTCGGCGAAGCCCCGGCAACTTTATCTCTCTAACATTGCTCAACCCCCTCGACTGCGGAGTTAGTTGGAATAAATTAACGGCTTGCTGTACACGGACAGGACACGAAATCGCTGAGAAGTTATTGTTTTATGGTCATGCCGACCGAGGGCCGACGAACGAGCAGCGAGCACCGATGACAAAGACGCGCTGGGCGGCGGGGGTTAATGTACTGAATTTTGATTTCATGAAATTCCATGAATTCGGATGGATTTCATGTGGCGCCATCTACGGCCACTCGAGGGTGTAATCGGCTTCATTTTCGGGAATCCTTTGAGTGTCCATCGTTTGCTTCCAAGAAAACTGCTTGCTTGCTGGCGACGAAGGAGACAACTCAAGGGCATGTCCATTATCCTCTGGTCAGTGGGTGGGGATGGGGGTGGGGGATGGAGGATGGGGGTTGGTTTCCATTGACTTCTGGTCGCCTTTCTTTTTTCGCAAATGGCGAGGATGCCACTCCGGGTGGGATGAGGATGTTGGACAGCGAAATCGAGCTCGAGAAAGTAATTAACATCCTTCTGCCGCATCCAGGCCACCGTCCGACAGCTGGTTGGCTCTGTGTCTCGGGGGTGCGCTTTAATGCTCGCCAAGGATCTTGACTAGCAATAAAGAAATTAACATGTTTATGGCCATTCGCTGCGGACCCCGCCGTGGACGACTGTGGAATGGGGACGGGTTGACCAGCGCGCACTTCAGCTGAATCGTATACTTAATTGCAGGACATTACAAAGTTGATAGCGGGATGATCCGCAGCTGGATGCTCAGCTGGTAGCTGGATAGTTTTTGTTGTTTATTTTTTGTTCCTGCTCATGGCATTACACATCCCCTTCGAGGGAGATTATGAATTTCAGCAAAACTTCGGGAAATTTGTTTGGCGAATAAGTTTCTGATAGCAAACGTCAATATTGCACGAGGGGCCGGGTGAGGGAATAACACTTGCAGTGTTCAGTAGAGCTCTCCTCCTCGCCAGTGTTGTCCTTGGAAAATGTATTCCATATGCAAATGCTCGGGGAAAGCATGGATTTCATAAATTCATGACGATGCGAGAACCACGGCTCGTTGTATGAGTGCGCGCCGCCTCAAGTGGCTGGCTGGGTGGGTGGCTGTGTGTGGCTCAGTGTGGAGTTTTTCTTTGTTAATTTTCCCATTTGAATGCCTGTGACAGGGTTGCAGTTGCATTGTTTGCTTTTGTATCTCGAATCAAAGGCTTGCGGCGGCCGTGTCTAATGTGTGCTCAGATGTGAAGGGTAAAGTTTCTAATCGAGTGTGCGATGTCTACCACTAACTGGTTTTATAATGTGCACAGAAGTTGTTGTGCAGAGAGTGGCGGCGGCATTTGAATGAAGCGGAAGTTGGAGAACTCAGTGCATTAGGAATGGAAATGGCGCCCATTTGGAGGTCGTTGTACGCAGTGGGTGGTGATGGGGAAGGGTGGAGTAGATTGAGAGGGAAATTTGATGTCTGCGGAGTTTGGGAATGCCCTCAGTTGAATGCCCTTGAGGCGGTGTGTAGGAGGAGACTGTGATCGATGGGAGGATGGGAGATTTGCTGACATTTCGATGGTGTTTGCTTACAATGACTGATGAGAGAGGCTTTCAACGTTCGAGTCAACACCGCCCTCGGGCATGAACGACATGGGAGCAATGAACAGTGAACAGTTCCAATTTTAGTATATGTTCTGCCGAATCAAGAAGAGAGCAAGAAGAACAGTCGTCTGGAAACTATGACTGGGAGCACATTGTAGAGATAGAACCCGATGCCAAGGAAAATTTCATCGAGAGTCATCTCTCAGACTGACAAATGAATGATTCCCAGTCAATGGAGTGTTTAAGACACGACCGCTACCAGACTCCAGGACCAAGTTGAGTTGCGACCAAAAGTTCAGTCTCTCCCACTAGAAGCAACATGCGCGACCGACGTCAGTTACAGGAACCTGAGCTAAGGCTGGACTTCACTTTTTACGTCCCGTGCTTCTAGTCAGAAGCCCATGTTGCCTTGATGACTGGTGCCACGCATATAATGGATCGTCGAAGCATTTTCGAGTCGAGAACCAAATTAGCTGTGTGCCGTGTTAAGCGTGTCCAGCGCTCTATGGGCGGCAAAATTTAGATACACCCTTAAACCAACCTGATGACTTTACGAAGAACACTACCTTCCTAATATCCGTTTTAGAAATCCCATCAAGTGAATTTAAGAAGGGGTTACCAAGCGCTTGCTGTCTGGCTCTGGCGAGTGGCGCATGCAATGTCTCCTTCTCATCACTGTTGTTGCAGCTGTTCCAGTGTGAGTTGTACGGTTAGCGTCCTTTACAGAATTTCACAAATCTTGCGATATCATGTCGGTTGTGGCCTTAGGAGATCGTTTGTACAGGATTGACTAGACTTACGCCAGATGCTCCTTAATGTAGCACAGATTATTAGTCTGGTCAGCAATTTGAAGGAAGTGCGAGGAAAGAGCTATTTTCCTTGACTGCTTGCAGAAAAGCGACGCTTTATAGGAAGAACGAGAGAATAAATGGAAGGGCAACGGCGTCACTGAACGAAGAAGAAAGATCACGAGAAGCGCACGAGCACGATCGAGCAAATGGAGAGATGTTACGGCAGAAATGATGTCCGATCAAAGGTTTAACTAACGGACAGATCCTTAGCCAGCTGCCTCCAACTTCGCATGACAAATTGAGGAGCTTCAGCACTTTTGCGCGCCATCGGCTTTATGATTGTTCTCTATTGCGTTGTTCGGAGTCGAAGACGCTTCAGGCCAGAGCTGCCAGCCATCTTAGGCGTTCCGTGCCGTAGAGCACGACATGGATGATCAAGGACATCGCCTTTCGAGACGAAGAGGGACAACTCTTAGTAGAATCCCAGTAGATACTGACAATCTGGAAGGTTCACTTCATCAGACTGTTAAACGGCGAAGAGGACACAGCATACAGCTGACAGGCAGGATGTTTCACTTCACGCAAGGGACGACGATAGAAGAGAGACGAGGTCATGAAAGCGATATCGGAGCGACTGAAGTCGGACGAAGCTACTGGTGCTGACGGACTGCCTCCAGAAGGCATCTGGAGATGGGCTGGTGGGATGCATGCACCAACTCATATGTAAGATATGGTCTAAGGAAAGAATGCCTGACGAGTGGAATCGTTTGCCCGATCCACAAGAAGTGAGACCCCTTCAACTGCGCCAACTAGCGAGGGATAAGTCTCCTAAACATCGCACGCCTTTAAGATCTTCTCTGCCGTTTTGTGTGTGCGCTTGAAACCATTCGTCAATAACCTGATAGATCGTTATTCGTCCGGTTTCAGGCATAGGAAGTGACCATCTATTGACTCTTCACAAGAGCCCAAGAGATGCCCACCACCTATTTGTTGAGTTTAAGGGCGCATATGGCAGCGTGTATAGGGACGAGCTATACAACGCGATGCCTAGTTATTACATTCCTGCCAAACTCGTCAGGTCGTGCAGGATAACTCTCGCTGCCCCACCAAGGTTGGTTAAGGACTCACCGAGACCTGCAATGTCAATAAAAGTTTTAGGCGAGGCGACGTGCTGTCAACATCGTACTTGAGAAGATCGTGCAAGACTCCCCCGCCAACACAAGGGGCAGGATCTTCCACAGGTCCATACACTTGCTTGCATACGCGGTCGAACAGACCGGCGAAAATGAGTTTAACGGTGAATGAGGGCAGAAGGAAGTATGTGCTGTGACTAGGTCAGAACGCCACCATAGGCAGCTACAACTTCGAGTTGGTAGAGGATTTCATCTACCTTGGCTCCCAAGGCAATAGTACGAACAACACCAGTACCAAGATCAAGCACTCTTGCCAACCGCTGTTTCTTTGGGCTGTAGATGCAATTGAGTAGTAGAGCCATCACTCAAAGGACCAAGCTAACATTATATAACTGAGATAGTCCGCGGAAACCTATCTCAAGAGCGGATGAAGAAGTCCTTGGTCTTTTCGATTGAAAAGTTCTGCGTTTAATCTTTGGTGCTGTTTGGGTTGATGATTTCTGCAGAAGAGATTCAACCACGGGCTGTACAACAACATGAGTCTAGCCGGGCGTCTAAGGATTAGAAGCCTAAGATGACTAGGCCATGTAGATCGGATGGACAGCACTGCTCCAGCCCGAAGAATCTTCGACTCTGAGCCAGTGTGACAACGCAAACGAGGACGACCAAGAAGCCAATGGCGCACACAAGTGTTAAAGGACCTCAACCAACTCGGCGTGCGAAATTGGAGGCAGCTGGCTAAGGATCGAGCTGAGGCCCAGCCCGGTTAGAAGAAGAAGATTACAGAAGTAGAGCGTGATTCATCTTGGGATCTGATTTATAATGTAAAATAAGACACCTCAATTTGACAGTGAGCTTGGAATGTTGACTATCCTTTAAAAGAACAATTCGTAGCCTTTAATATGCAAATGATGACATGTAAATGGTGACATCACGGTGAAGCACTCTTTACTTCCTTAACAAGTGAGCTTTGAGGCCAGAACTTGTCTAATCAGTTCATTCGCTTTCCTATTTCCTGGGATGTCACTGCGACCAGATGAGGAAGATCAGGAATATATTGAGTTGACCTTCTAATGATGGTAGCTCGGTCAGCCTCTACAAGAGGGTGGGGTATAGGAGGCAATAGCTTTGATTGCAAAGCTTCGTTTGGTAGACAGTGCAACTAGCTGGCAGTCTTTAGGTTTTGGATATGTTGAACAATTCTGCGGCGAACACACTCACTTTGGAGACATCAGTGTAGATTAATAATAATATGGGGGGCGCTACAGTCCGTGAGGGGCCAGGGCCTAGGTTCTCAGCAACCACTCGTGTTGTTCTCTCACGAGTGGAAGGGACCTACAATTCAATGCCGAATCCGAACGGCTTGTGTAGATTACCCAGTTAAAAACCTTAGGCACCTGTCCGTCCTGCAATTTCGTTCTTTCGACGATTGGGGTCCGAAAGCCGTTGGATAATTTGAGTGCAGTGTTGAGCGAGTTTTCTTCTTACTAAAGGTTATGGTTATTGGCCTGCCAGCGAAATTGCCAGCACATTTAGACCATTGTTGGTCCATTGCCTACAAATGGTGACGGGACCAGATTTGAGAACCAGACACAGGAATATTAATTCTTGCTTTCACTGGGATTTGAACCAAGGACCCCTATAACCAAGGGCAGGCACTCAACCAACTGCGCCAATTAGCCGTTTACTCTGGCAATGGGGATTAGATTCCCAGCACGAAGACTCTCTGTGCTTGATGACACTGGGTTCTGAAGTGGTTTTAATGTGTACGTCGAGGGGTAGGGATGGAGAATTAATTTCAGGCGTCTTTCAGGCGAATTAAGGTCAAGGCGTCTGTTGGTGTCGACCGCAGAGTACATGTGGTGCCGATGCATGCTGTGCCTTGAACCCTGATGTGTTTTGTCATATTGATGGCTGGCCTTCATACTGGAGATCCATATGTTAGAATCGGTCGAACTACCGTCGTGTACATCCATAGGGCCCACTTTGGTTGGAGGCAGCATCTGTTGCTGAAGGTTCTACTAGGCCTTGCAGGCATTCCATCTTCTTTGGGGCCGTCTAGGGTTACGCCTAGGTGCCTCCGGCCTCAGTCTGACTATTTTCCTCGAACCAGCGATCAAAGTTCGGTAAACCAGAGGCAATGACAGACGCTCTTTGCCGAGTCAACCCGCCTCGCATTCAAACCGCATCAACACCCTCGCGACCAACAGGTGTGAAAATCAAAGACCCCAAGCCATCACCATTCTGGCATTCCTTCTAACTACAGTCCTTCAATCCGGATTACTTCAATTGATTCCACTACAATCCCTGCTCGTTCACTTCTACGCACTGGCAACCGTAGAGTCCCGGGGGACACTCTGTACTTAAAAGTGCACAATGTAATCGCATTAAAGACGCCCCCAGGGACACACTTCAACCTGACAAGCGACCTTTTCATACTCCACTTCACTACACAATCAATTCTGCATACATATTCCAAAAATCCCCTCTCTCCCCCTCCCCGCCCTCGCCCGCCAATCATCCATTGTATCCCGGGCAGGAGAACAGAAAAGAAAAGGACTCTGAACTGGCAAATAGAACAACAGAGGGACACGGAGATTTTTTTTTCTCAATTTATTTATTTCCTTCGGCTGGGGGGTGAGGGACGGAATGAACGGCATCACAACTAAAAGTGACGGACAAACAAACCAGAGGCGAGCTAAGCTTTCAAGGTTCACTCAAAAAAATGCAAAAAAATGGCGAAAAGGACGAGACAACAGAACCAGAACCGACTCAGAATGAAAGCTGTCAGTAAGCATTCACAGAATACCCATGCAAATGGAATACATAAACAGATGCCCATTTCGAGTGGGTGGCCGGCGACGGTGGGTATGTGATCGAAATCGACGAGATGACAAGAGGACGACGGGAAGTCCTCTTCAGCGACGGCTGCACAAGGTCATCAGTGGCATTGTTTCTTTTTTTTCGTCTCCCCGACATGTGCTTCTGGGCTGTGTCCTTTTTCCAATTAGTTTAGTTTTTCAATTAGCACAAGCCAAGTGGATACAAGGATTTGCCATTCGGTAACCAGCATCGTGGCGGCGGAACACTCAAACACACACACACACCAACACTCATAAATTACAAAACAATACGCAAACACATTAGGGAACCTTTTCCAGGACATGTCAGGACCATAATGCTGGTCGTGGAAATGGAGAATCGAGGGTGAAGTGGATAAATTAGTAAACAGCAGACACCTATTTGTGTACCTGAATGACAATCCCGCATTTGCAAGGATAACAATTAACTCTAACGACGGCGGCGACGATGACGATGAAGATGATGGTGAGGGGTTGGCGGGATGCAGGGTGAGAGGAGGGGGATAGACGACAAGCAGAAAGCAATTTGCCAAAATGATTAAAATCACGAAAATTTGAATTCGCCGAGGTTCGAGGAGTGCGGGCGTCTGAAGCGCGTGAGAACATCCTTTTTCCGTTCGCGCTTCAAGCCAAAGACAATACGACACAGGAGGAGAGATTAAGACCGTGAGAGCGAGAGTGTGAGTCGCGACGGGGGCGGGGGAGTTCCTAGAGAATGGATGCCGCCTAATGGCTTTTTCAATGTCATCAGATATTCCGGAGGCGAAGTCGTTTTATTAGGATCCTTAAATTAGTGAAACATCCCGCGGAGGGGGAGGGGGAGGAGGAGGAGGTGAGAAAACGGAAAATGGTGAAAGTGAGAGATAATGAGTCGTTGCGCAGCCCCGGCAGACAATAGTTTCACGAAACAGGAAAGAGATGACATTCACGGCAAGCGACTGGAATGCTAGACGCAATCAGTGCGCTTGGGTGAGGCGCTTGGGTTCTCATGAATTTCACCGAGGAAGTCTGCTGCGCGATGTGCTGTGTGATGTGGGGAGAGTGCAACGAACTTGGACGATGGCTTGATTGGTTGATGGCTCATGGGTGGTGTATGAACAAATTGAGCCTATAAGTATGCAATGTGGTTGGGGCTTAAGATCATAGTGAGGAACTGCGATTTCAAGTCCAGACGACAACGGGGATGCTTATGGTCTAGGGTGCCTTAAACACCATAATTGCAGCAGTGGTGCTCACATATGTCATGATCAAGAATAGAGGTCTGCACGAATGTGTGCTCTATTCATGACAATCATATGAAAATGAATACTGTACAAGTATGTGAACATAAACAAAATTCAACCACTGTACACCATTCGATCACCTGATTTCAAAATGAATATTCTGTGTGTTGTCATTCATACATTTTCATTCATTTTAAACTGAATGCATTCATTTAACATGAATACATTCGTTCAAAATGAACGCAGCGGGTATTTGAATTGTAGCTTTGAGCAAATGAAGAGAAAAAGGTTGGCAACCAAATTGATGTGTGATGTAAGTTAATTTTATTTTGCAAACATGTACAAGAAATTCTTATTCAAAAGACGATTCGGATATTTCAATGGCCAGCAAATAAAAAATTATGTGTGGCGCTACAGTCCATAGAGGGCCAGGGCCAAGCTTCTCAGCAACCACTCGTGTTGTGCGTGCTATTGTTCTCTCACGAGTGGAAGGGACCTACAGTTTTATGCCGAATCCGAACGGCCAAGTTTGAGAAGCTTTTTCTAGACAGGAAATACTCTTTGAGCATTGTCAGTGACTCAGTGACGAAAGAGGTGGGGTCGTTTGTCGCTCAGAGCGGGAATCGAACCTACGACGTCGAGGTCGGGGTCGACGCACGTACCCACAACGCCACGGGCCACCACGGCCAGCAATATAACCATGCTAAATACCTCAGCGACCAAACAGAAACTATAAGCGGCGAGATTAAAGTTATGCTTTTGAAGAAACTTCAAACAAATTATTGCGTATATTGAACAATAGTATTATTCAAAGTATTGCCCATCTGAAGCTGTGACCTAGTCATCTTTCTGGCAATTCGTGGATCTTATCCCAAAGAACTGAGCCCGCTTGGCAGCCAAGACTGAATCAAGCCAATTTTTGATATTCTGCGCGACTCACTCTCACTCTCACTGCACGAATTAAGTTATAGACCTAATAGAAGATGAAGACTACCCGACTCTTCATTTAACAACTTTTCATATTCATCGCCAATGTTCTGCTTCCTTCCTTCCTTAATGTAAAGGTATCAACAAAAACATATCCCAACGAAATAAGGGAACATGAAGATCAAGAACGATTTTTAAATGAAGAGCTGGGTAGTCTTTTTTCAGAAGACAAAGACTTGTTTCAAGATATCATTCCACAGGTGGAGATTAGGAATTCCTCAGAAAAAGCGAATAAATCATTCAGAATTATGATGGCTTTAATGTCTTACAATGGTGACGCTTGCACCAAATAGAGTTTCTGTTGTTATATAAGTTTAGCTTGCAAAATTCTATCTACTCCAGTGAGAAGTGCTTGATCAGAGCGAATATTTTCCTCGGCCAAGTGAGTAACTTTCGGCCAGACAGTTAATATCTCACGCTAGTTGGAGAGGCATGTTGGTTGAGGCCCAGGTCCACCCCGGACTGTAGCACCACACAAAGAAGAAATAATGTTTTTACATTCCAGTGTTAAAAAAAAAGATATTCATAAGGATTTGTCAGAAAACATACATTTATTTGTAAACAGTAAACATTTCGAATACATTGAATGGATTGAATGGATTCATTGCACTCGGTGTACTCAGTGTTGTGTACTCATTCTTCGTGAGTACATTGAACTAAATGCTTGGTTATCCGTGGGTACAGTATTCAGTGGGTAATCAAATATCGGGTGATGTATTCATTTTAGTTTCCAAATATGAGTGGAATGGATATGGTACTCAAAAAAATATGAATGTCTTGAAAGTGGTTTCAAGACATTCATTGCAGACCTCTTATCAAGAAGTGCTTAATGCGCCCTTATCGAGACATACTTAGGAGCTCATAGGCGATGACTTCTATCCCAATGCGGCAGTCACACTGAGTCAGATCGCGACGGGGAAAGATATCATCAAATGGCTAGAGAAAACGCGGACGGACACTCCCCGGTTTTGGCGCTGCCTACTTTCGGAAGATCAGCATTACTGTGTGCACAACAAATTTATCGCGTTTCACACTCGCGCTTTGGAACACGGCGCAACCATTGAGTAACTGTGGTGTGTTCAATTGCCTGGAATAATTAAATTTGTGTAGCCTAAGCCATTTTCAGAGTCAATCATAAGAAATAGATAGCGAATTGCTCATAAAATTGGTAGTTTATTTCTCTCACCAGCGGTAAGGCAATAGCGAACTTAACACCATCGATACTGGTTCTCTACCTGTCAACTTGGTACTACCTAGTGAATGTCACACCAGAGATTCGGAGCTATTCCTGCGAGAGGCTAACAACTGATTCCGACCACCAGGCGGTCAAACTGGTAATTAACCTCGATCATCCTATATGTACCGACGCTCGACGAGAAGGGGAGTTCGCCAACCTACATCAGCTGGACATAGGCAAACTACACGACGACTTACTGGAGAGAACATCCGCTTGCCACCAACAAGAAGGAACCTCAGTAAAGGGGAAATAGACATCACGCTTCCAGATCTAGAGTATAGAATCAAAAACTTCTTAGTCCAACAAAAAAGGATGAGAGCAAGCAGAGATAGGTATAGTCCCCTACCGTGCTTTTTACCACCACAGATAAAGGCGGAACAAGAGTCTTTAGCGAATATGGTGCTGGCATTAGAATTCACGAGGTAGAGACTATCAAACAGTTCTCACTGAGTTGAGCTGCACGAACACCCGCCAATAGCTAGAGAACAAGCTGCGGAGAATACATCCTGGACCCGACACATTCAGACAAATCCACCAGACCATGGATCAAAGGAGGAAGCTGCCACAAGCGAAACAGCCATACCAGCGGAGAAAGCGGAAGCGTTTTCAACCAATTTCGAAGGCAACTTCCAACCATCTCCACCTTAGATCCAGAATTCGGGGTAGAAGCAGTGTTACCACAACGAGAGGCATGTTGGCTGAGGCCTAGGCCCATCGCAGAAGAAGGTCATAACAAAATATTGAAAAGGAGTTCATCCTCAGGCCAGGGTGAGCTCTGATCTTTAAATACCCTTTTCATCGAAATCTCACACTTCGAGAGGATCCACTCAGGTTCGCAAGCTTACTGATCACTCCAAGATCAGTGATCGATGAAGTGGCTGGAATCAGAACCTGACCACACTCCCTCAAACCTCCATGAACCACTTTAAATCAAAAAGCACGATCAAAGGGCAAATTTCCAACGCAACATTCCACCGCCATTCCCAGATGAACGCCAGCGAACACATGTCTTGCCGCATTCAAAGAGCCAACCACTTCCGGGCGTAGCCGCTTGTTTAACGAAAAATGCCCTTCCGGACGCAATGTGTTCACCATTTCACCAGCCACACCGATCCCAAAGTGACCATTTTGAAAGCGAAAGAGTTAAAAAGCTCCTCCTCCTCCTGCTGCTCCCCACACGGTAACCCACTTGAGTAAACTTTGACCTAAGCGCCCGCTACACCAGCGCCAGCCCCCCGCAATTGACGCCCAACAATTTAACTCGTCATTTCTAATTAACGAAAGGTGGGAATTTTTGGGAAATCCAACTGTAAATGCCAACTGTGTAATTTGCTTAACATCAGAGCAAACCGACCTAGCGCCCCCCACGTCGGCCCTCATCCCGGCTGGTCGACGCCGACGCCGCCGCCGCCATTCATTATTGTTGAAGCGAATTGGTTGATGGTAATGACGAGAGAGGATGCTCCTGTGCCACATCTCCTGCCAATAGCCATGACCATGATGGCGCCCGGCTGCTGTTCCCACGGGGGGGAGGACGGCGTCGATGTCGACGAGGACAACGACGACAGTGATGATGATGATGATGCCGCTGCCGCTGCCGCTGCTGGATGATGATGATGATGAATAAAACTGTGGAAAAGTTTTTGAAGCGTATACATATTGTAACGGGTTAATTGGCATTAAACGGTATTTCTGTGTGTTTCCAGTTGTGTTTGCCTTTTCAACTAAAAAGCACCCGAAATTGCCACTTGCCGCGCGCACTACACTTTCCGGGCGGAGCGACAGCACTGAAGAGCGGATGTCGGTTGTCGGTTGTCGGTACATACACCGATGGCCGATGTGGGGTGGGGCTGACCCAGGGTTCAGAAGGGCGACGACACCCCCGCAGATATGACAGTTCACGTGGCGGTGGATCGACGGTGGCGGTGACGGTGGCGTACTGTGTACCAAATTAGTAAAAATTACTTTGTATCACAATTAAATGCGAGCTGAGGTGCTGACTGGCACACGGGTACCGGATGAATGACTCACGCCGTCGGAGAGACAGCCAGAGAGAGAGTCCTTTGTGAGTTAAATATGCCCCAGAAAGTCTCGGCAACGGGGTACGCACGCTAATTAAGGGAAATGTGGGCGAGACTCTTCCTGTGGTGGCGTGGGAGACAGAGCCTGGGAGGGTGAGTCAGTTGGACGGGAAGTGGAAATAAAAATGAAGTGAAATTAAAAAGGAAACACACACTTCCGGTGAATGCGAATGGAGCGGCGGCACACACGCATTCGTGTGCTTTTAACTTCAATGATTTGGCAGTTGAGCCCGCACAGGTGCACCCCTCCACTGCAATCCATCTGCATGTCCTTGTGCCCCAGTGAACATCATTCACTCGCGTTTACCGCTTCGATGAGAGCTGTCATTATTCATGCCTCCCCCGCTGACTGCACGGAGTGTTTCGTGCGCTTTTGCTGGAACTCCCTCGCGGGCTTAGAGCCAAACATCACCATGATCACCCGGCACAGTTGAGTGGCAGGTTTTCGCTTTTGAGCATCGTAACTCAAGCGTATGTCGCTGAAAGGTTAACTGTCTTGCAGTGCACAGGGTGGGTGGGGGGAGCTGAAAAAATAAGCACACACTCCCAGACGCCCGCCCACCCGGCGACTCACTTAACTCTGAAGGGTGGCATCAGCAGTGCAACGAGCTGTGCTTGTTAGGATGCTTGCCAACGTGTACATCCAACCACCTGGGTACTCAGCACAGCACGGCATTCCGGCCACCTTGTCCCCCGTGGGGTGTAGTCTGTGTGTGCAGTCATCCTTGATGTTTTCGCAGCGATATTAACCTCCACCAACCGTCGGTGGTGCTTGAATACGCGGACGCTGCTGTTCACTTTCGCATGTCATCGGCGGAATCACGGTGCAGGGTCTAGATTGTCAAAAAGTTCCTCAAGCCCCACCCACCCTCATTTGACTGGACCCACTTGAGTTTAAAGAGGATGGACGTGTGTCCACCGGGTGCTCGTTACCGAGTCAAGGGCCGATAGAGTCAATTAAGGAGTCACCCGACAGGACTTCACTTTTTAATGAAAAGCGCAAAGTTCTGATGAAAAGTTAAATTCCTTGACACTCTGCACTAATTCGTTTGAGTGAGGAGGGGGTGCACACACACACACCCACACACACGTGAGTTTATAAAAAAGGACCTCGTGGAGCAACGATGCGAAATGATTTCATAATTGCCTCTTGTTGCATTTAATCCTGCTGAATGCAGCGAGCGTTGGAAACTCGGTTGTTGGGAGAGGGAGTGGGCCAACGACTAAGAAATGCAAAGGCCCCCCACCCCCCATTACCCCCTCTTGTGACATGCGATGCGAAAAGTGGGTTTCTCATACGTGAACAGACTTGCATTGAATCTGCTTACGTTCCCTGTTGTGGCTGCAGTGAGGATGGAAATAAAACAATTGTCTAAGTACCGTGAAATTAGCCATGAACTGGCTGACTTGGTGGGGTGGTGGGGTGTGGTGGGGCAGTGGGTGGTTTGGTGGAGGAGGCGGTGGATGGTGCACTGAGTGAATGTGCATTTTTTTCTGTCTCATGATGCACGGTATTTGTGATTCCACTTAAAATGGGGAATCCTTTGAAGTGTCATGCATTGACTGTCGGTCAGGTGGGGAGGGAGGGCAGGAATAGTGGGCAGGGAGGGTGGGAGGGCAGGGAGGGCAGGAACGGAGGGAGGAGGCACTCTCTACCCGAGAAAACTTTGTCAAATTTACAAGAGAAAAAAATACTCTTAATCGCATTTCTCCGAGAAACTGACTCATTCATAATTAAAAACCCCCCTCCCACCCATATCCGTCTCCCTAGAGGGCGCCACTTAAGAACATCACACTACCAAAGCCACAAATCCTTTCGAAAATTTCGAAACTTCTTAAATGGATAATTTAAGAACTTCAGTGCGAGAGAACTTTTAAAGGATTACACGGCCGTTGAATCTTAAATCATCAGTTGCCACCCATCCTCCACCACCATTATTGGGTCCCTTTGGAATTTCACTTTGTAAATGTTTATCCCGGCCGATGTACCCTTGCTGCTATTACATTCATAATTCCCCACTTCATCATTACCATCCATCTGTCGATGCTTTTCTCGGCAGCAGCGCGAACCATTGAAAGCAGCAAAAGGGGGCCGGCCGACAGCCAGTCAGTCATAGAGGAACGACGGCGCTAAGAACGAATTCTTAATCCCATTCACTTAACCCTGCAGAGTGTCCTTAAGAACTCAACGAACACACACACATTTTTTTTTTTTGACTTGCCTGCCGCTCGTCTTCCAGGATCTTGACTTTTGATCATTAGTGTAAATTGCTTATTACTTTTCTCGAAGGACAACATCCCGCCGACTAATTTTTGAATTTCAACCCTTCTTAAGAGGGGAAGGACCCTCGCCATTGCCTCGTCCTCGCACCACCCCGCGACCACTTCATTCAGTCGTCAAAAGATTTAATTTTGTTCTCGACAAAAAAAAAACGCGGGGCAAGGACTCGCTTTTCCAAACGATATACCCCCTCGTACACGAGTTCTAGACACACACACACACACACACAGACAGACACACCATCGGTGGCAATGTGGGTTTAACAAGCGCGATACGTAACTCAATTATTTTAAAAGCGCTCCAACCACGCTCTCGATGCCGTCAGAAGGACCTCCGGCTCCGACTGAACTCCGCCGGCCGAACCGCTTCAGACGAGACACGAGGACCCCGCGATAGACAGAGACGCTAACGGCTCTTAGATTTCATAAATATTCCATCTCGACGTCGGAGGAAGATCAAAAAAATAAAACTGAATGTGTGAACATGGGGTTGGCAAAAAAAAAAAAAAATGCTTACAGTTTACGTCTTTCAACCCTAAGCACACAGCCACTCTGAATTTTTCATACGGAAAAAAGGGTTCCTGCCCAAAAATTATGTCCTTGCGTAATTTGATTACATCACACACACACACACACACAAGCGAAAAAAAAGGGCCATCCAACGAGGACTGAAAATAATTGCAAAGAAACGAAGGGTTGCCGGAACACTTTGCACCGCACTGCCGCTGGAACTGGACTGGGGAGTGAATTTCGACGGAGAGTATCCTTTTGATCCTGAAACAGACAGCACCGTCTATTCGATTCATATGTTGACTTGGTGTTGTGTTGCTTGTGATACTCTGCTTGGGTACATCCTTCAGGACACTTGTCAAAGTTAAATAATTGCTTTTACTTGCGAGGGGGGCTGGCAGAGCAACCACGAAATGGTCATTAAAAATATATAAATCATGTCCTTTCGCATGTTAAATAGGAACCATTAGCACATAATTAGCCTGCAGTCGGCGGGGTCGGCGAGGGCTAATCAAACGAAAGCGCACACTGGGTCCGCAGTGGGCACATGTGAGAAGGACTGCGAAAGAAACCGTATAACTGACGAATGAATGGTGGCCCGGCTCCGTCGACCAACAATGGAACCATGTAAGAGATCCTGCCTCGTGCGCTTGTTTGGAAGGACAACCGCACCACGATGGCGACGACAACGACGACGACGACGACGACGACGTTTGGAATTAATTTCAAATTAAAATTTCCACCACTTGGCGAAACGGACGACGTGACAGGGGGGAGGGCGGGAGAGCGGAGAGAGAGAGGAAAAAAGTTCGAAGCCAAGGATGGCAAGCTTGCATATAGGATGCCCTCGCAGCGGATTCCTTCTCCTCCGTTCGTTTGTTTTGATTTCAAAAGGATATATCCAGCGTCTGATGGGGTTTTACCAACCACCTCCTCCTCCTCATCCTTTCACCAGTCCGAGAGTAGTTTTGTGCGCTGTGGTCCAGCCGGGCGGAGACAGGGCAGCGAGAGTCCATTTCGTTCGACTGTGAGAGGCTTCAGCGACTGCACGCAAAGGCGCAGACATGGTTTTGAGTTATCCTTGCTGAATAGGCTTGAAGTGGTGGTCTACGAATGAAAAGAAAAATCTCCAAACGCGCCAGCGGCTGGATGGCTGTATCCTTTCACTCTCGCACAGCACCATCACCACCCATTCCGCCACCCAGATCGACGACGTCGTTCGCTTCGACCAGTCTTTCCGGCTGGGGACTCTAATTTTTTTTTTTCGGGCTCTGTGGCCATAGGGCGAAAGTCATTACGGGATTTTTGTTGCGAAAATGAAAATTCGTTAGTTAATTGCAGGACATGGGTGTTTTCTTCTTCTTGTTGCATTTTTTCTCCTTGCTGTTCCTCCTCCTCCTCCTCGTCGGTGGACGGCGGAAGTTTTCGGGCGCTCGTGAGCGCGCAGCGTCTACAGTCAACGGATCGGATTGAAAACCACTTTTACGGTTTGGCAACTTTTTCTCTCCCAGCAGCCTGCGCACAAAGGCGCCCAAGGATGGCGGAAGTGTGGACGGGGGGGAGGAGGGGGTTGAAAAGAAAATATGCAACGGATTCCAGGCTTGTGGTCAGTGTATTTAAAATTTATTTAATTACATTTCGGTTGACGGCATAAAATGGGGGAAAAAAGCACGAAAACAATAAATGCGATGCAATAAAACCGGGATTAGTGGTCAGGGCGGCGGGGGGATTTGCAAGTTTTATGAGAATGTTCGGGTTCTGTCTGGGGGTCTAGTCACTGCCGGAGGAGGGAGTTGGAAACTGGGAACTGGGTTGCATTGGTTCCACAAGTTGTGTGGTCTTCTTGTGTGGTCATCGTCAGCCTTGAGCTTCTAAAAGCACGGTGCTGGAAAAGGCCCTAGTAGACCTATCAACAAACTCTGAGACATTGAGAGGCATCCGCCAACATCGAATTTTTCACCCCAAAAAACTGACAGTGGTTAGTAAGGCATTTTTGCGATTTTCGCGTTGTTCTTCCGACTGCCACAGCGGCGCTATTAGGCCGTTCTACGAACTCTGTACGCTGTTTTCCACGTTATCTCGCTTGTATTGATCGATACCGAGACGTTGAGGGCCATCCGCCAACATCGAATTTTTCACCCCAAAAAACTGACAGTGGTTAGTAAGGCATTTTTGCCGATTTTCGCGCTCTTCTTCCAAATGCCACAGCGGCGCTATTAGGCCGTTCTACGACCTCTGTGCACCGTTTTCCACGTTATCTCGCGTGTAGTGATCGATCCCGAGACGTTGAGGGGCATCCGCCAACATCGAATTTTTCACCCCAAAAAACTGACAGTGGTTAGTAAGGCATTTTTGCGATTTTCGCGTTGTTCTTCCGACTGCCACAGCGGCGCTATTAGGCCGTTCTACGAACTCTGTACGCTGTTTTCCACGTTATCTCGCTTGTATTGATCGATACCGAGACGTTGAGGGCCATCCGCCAACATCGAATTTTTCACCCCAAAAAACTGACAGTGGTTAGTAAGGCATTTTTGCCGATTTTCGCGCTCTTCTTCCAAATGCCACAGCGGCGCTATTAGGCCGTTCTACGACCTCTGTGCACCGTTTTCCACGTTATCTCGCGTGTAGTGATCGATACCGAGACGTTGAGGGCCATCCGCCAACATCGAATTTTTCACCCCAAAAAACTGACAGTGGTTAGTAAGGCATTTTTGCCGATTCTCGCGCTCTTCTTCCGACTGCCACAGCGGCGCTATTAGGCCGTTCTACGACCTCTGTACACCGTTTTCCACGTTATCTCGCGTGTATTGATCGATCCCGAGACGTTGAGCGCCATCCGCCAACATCGAATTTTTCACCCCAAAAAACTGACAGTGGTTAGTAAGGCATTTTTGCCGATTTTCGCGTTCTTCTTCCGACTGCCACAGCGGCGCTATTAGGCCGTTCTACGACCTCTGTGCACCGTTTTCCACGTTATCTCGCGTGTATTGATCGATCCCAAGACGTTGAGCGCCATCCGCCAACATCGAATTTTTCACCCCAAAAAACTGACAGTGGTTAGTAAGGCATTTTTGCCGATTTTCGCGTTCTTCTTCCGACTGCCACAGCGGCGCTATTAGGCCGTTCTACGACCTCTGTACACCGTTTTCCACGTTATCTCGCGTGTATTGATCGATCCCGAGACGTTGAGCGCCATCCGCCAACATCGAATTTTTCACCCCAAAAAACTGACAGTGGTTAGTAAGGCATTTTTGCCGATTTTCGCGTTCTTCTTCCGACTGCCACAGCGGCGCTATTAGGCCGTTCTACGACCTCTGTGCACCGTTTTCCACGTTATCTCGCGTGTATTGATCGATCCCAAGACGTTGAGCGCCATCCGCCAACATCGAATTTTTCACCCCAAAAAACTGACAGTGGTTAGTAAGGCATTTTTGCCGATTTTCGCGTTCTTCTTCCGACTGCCACAGCGGCGCTATTAGGCCGTTCTACGACCTCTGTGCACCGTTTTCCACGTTATCTCGCGTGTATTGATCGATCCCAAGACGTTGAGCGCCATCCGCCAACATCGAATTTTTCACCCCAAAAAACTGACAGTGGTTAGTAAGGCATTTTTGCCGATTTTCGCGTTGTTCTTCCGACTGCAACAGTGATCCCTGCCTCCTTTCAGTTCAATCTCCTCACATAAGTGCCTCATCCCGGCCTAGAGACGAAGCAAAACACTCTGATCCCCCAGTCGGCTTAAATTCAAAATGTAGTTAACAACATTTAAGCAGCAATCGGAAAACCCCAGCTCGGTGGTCGACCGGTTGGCTGGTTGAATTGGAAAACTTTTCCCCTCATCCACTCCGAGAACTGAAAAGTTCAATTGGACGACGCCGACGAAGCGTCCGCACTGTCGTCCGAGTTCGTTCGCAAATCGATTGATATCAATTGGCTCCGACGAAGTTTTCGAGCGCTGAAAAGTGAATGTTGTCCATGCGCCACACCGAAAGTCACCCGTTCCCCGTCCGCAGATGGATGGCTTTTCACAGAAAGAGAAAAGTTCCTTTGCAACTCCCTCCGCAGAGACACGTAACGACTGGCGAAACATCTTAATGAACTTGCGACTAAGTTGTCCCAGCTACCAGCCGCCAGCCCAGCCCCATCACACAGCCTGGTCGTAATCAAATGCAATTAATTTAAAATATTCACCTCTTCGCATCCGCTCGCTCTCACTCAGTCTCTCACCTTGGCAAATCAAAACTTCGAATTCCCTAATCAAACCCTCAAATTGATAGTCTCCTCTCGTGTGGCTCGTCCTGGCTGCCTCACACACGCACGCATCCCTTGGTGCATACGCTCGGTGCTGAATATTGACACTGAAACCTGATACCCATCCGCCGTCCCCTGCACAAATAATCACTTTTGGGCTGAAAGTCCTTTTCCCACACACACAGGCGCGCCCACACCTCCGTGGGGATGGATAAAAGGAAAACTTTAATAGATTTAGTTTTAAGGAACCTGTCTTCCGAGCGCCCCGACACCGCATGTGGCGCCCCCTAGTCCGAGCGAATTACAAAATGTTTTTCAAGAAAATTTGAATAAACATATGATCCGGCACTGAACGCCCGTCATTTGCAACCTTTCCTCCTTCGGGTGCAAACTTTGCTTCTTAAGAGTCTGTCTGCGTGCGGGTGTGTGTGGGCGTGTGGAGTGATATCCTTCAACTTCATATCGTGCAAGGCTTAAACGTTTATTTTGAACCATGCCCTGCGATGGGGTGGCGTGCTTGTTGGTACACTCTCGCCATGCGGCACCACCCGTTGCTCGATGTCGTCTGGAGGTCCTTTCTTTCTGCCAAACGACCATTAAAACGCCGACTGGGGGTGGGAGAGTGTTGGTGAGAAGAAGAAAGTTCCTCGTAAACGAAACGAAATTTTGTCAGATTTCGTCTGTGTCGTCTGGATTTCACTTGCAGCTATTCCGGTGCTAAAGTTTTTCTGCTCGCCTCCTACACATGCACACACACACACACACACACACACTCCAGAGAAGTGCTGTCATCCTTTTGATGGGATAAGAAACTTTTGCGCCCTGAAAATGAAATATCCTGGGCCACATTCAAAGATGTCTCGATGCGTTTCCATAATGATGGACAACGAGTGAACATATCCTTCCATGTTGAACCCCCCCCCCCCTCCCCCCCATCACCCCCTGTCCACCAGCGAAACGACGTGAATTACTCGAGTCGACGTTGTGTGCTGCAAATAAGGATGTTGGGTTTAATTTGTATCTCTCAGTGGAATCTTTTCCCTTTTTCGTTCTTCTGAATGTCCTTGGGGCGGGTTTAAACTTTTCTGTTGCGCTGCTCCTCAGTCGATGTCGGTGCGGTGAGGCTTGGAAGACTTGTGCTGATCGGGATCTTTGCAGGGACTTGCTTCGTTTCGTTTCGTTTTTTTTGTCTTCGTTTCGTTGGATTATTGGTTTAACTTCTGGATGCAGTCAGTTGGAATACAATTTTAAGTTATTTCAGATTTCAGGCCCGGGGAATATTGGTTCTTCGGATGGGGCGCTCGGCCCGGGACGGCCCTTGTTCCATTCGGCTCGGGGGCTGGAATTAATTAATTGCTGTTGGAAGATGTTCCATGGCCGCGGGCTGACGTCTTGTCGAAGGACAACAACTTTCGGATGGACCTACGTCTGGAGAGTGGAATTTGTTAATCTATCTTTTTTTTTCTTCTTTTTGGAACTTTGTGTCCCCTTTAAGGAATGTTTTGGCTTGTTGTCCTCTTGAATCGATTGCGGAGTGAGGAAGGTTGCGATTTGCGGGACCCTTGTCAGAGATCAGGGACGTCTTCAACATTGACACTGACATGTGCAAAGAGTCGCTGGTGTGTCGTGATGAGAGTGCCAGTGTCGATGGGGAGGAAGGTGTCAGTTCATGACTTTGAGAATTCAGAAACTTGGCTAGACTTGGGGGGTAGTGGGAGGAGGTCTAATGGAGGCTCACGAACCTGCCTTTGTTGCCGGTGTCAGCATTGTCATCATTTTCAGACCCACATGATCCATTAAAGGAGTCGTGAGGGTAAGGCACGCACTAGCGATCTCCAGGCCACTCGATCCTCCGTCATCGACTCTAGCTCGTAAGGGGTTTTTGCAAGAGCAACCAATTTAAGCCACCTAGTCCAGCGGCCGCCTTCTTTATGGAGTCGCGTACGTACTTCACGAAAAAGTTTGAAGTTCAGCAGCCGTTGGAAACTGAACCTGAAGAGAGCAAACATAGGCTTCCATCGCTCCTATCCTTTGATGCGTAAGCAAAATGAATTAAACCTGGGGAAAAATTACGGCCTTTCCAGTATGGATTTTTGCAAGACAAAAATAATATAATAATATAATATGGGTGGCGCTACAGCCTATAGAGGGCCAGGGCCTAGCTTCTCAGCATCCACTAGCGTTGTGCGTGCTTTTGTTCTTTCACGAGTGGAAGGGACCTACAGTTTTATGCCGACTCCGAACGGCCAAGTTTGAGAAGCTTTTTCTAGACAGGAAATACTTTTTAAGCATCAGTGACTCGAAAGAGGTGAGGTCGTGAAACTTATTTTTGTAGCTCAGAGCTGGATTCGAACCTGCGACGTCGAGGTTGGGTTCGACGCACATACCCACAACGCCACAGCATTCCCGTGGCCATCATATATACTGCCATCAATTACCGGACTCAACTTCGACAGGGACCGTCGAAAGCACCACAGCAACAAGACGCTCTACGACTAACTACTACGTATCATCCCCTTTTTTTAATAATTTGCGCGTGCTCAAGGGGTTATTAAAACCCTTAATTGTTTGGGGGCAAGACACAGCACGGGCCGAAGGCATAGAGGGAGAGAGAGAGAGATGAGGTACCTGTGCACATTGGTCTTAAGCATCTGCGGATTGTTTGCATCAGTTCACAGCTGATAGACATCAGCAACCATCCGAGGGAGGCAATCAGGAACCTGGGAAACACAATTCCCGGACAACACTACCCCAACTCACTAAATCGGCCTCATTGAGAGCAGTGACAGCAATCACCATCGAGGCTAAATCGGCTACCAAGTTATCACCTCATCCCAAAAGGACGAACATGGACGCAATGTATCGATTGGGCCCGTATGAGCCAACACCCCATATTCAGTTTTAAGCTTCGTTGTAATCACCGATGTCGTTGTGCATCGATAAATTATCACATACAGCAACCGCGCCCTGTCTCGCCTAAGTGTATACAATAGAAAATGTAGATCACTGCAGCACATCATACAAGCATTTTTGCTCTCCCTGCGCCATCTACGGTTGTTTAGAGAAAGAAGAAAAATGAAAGTGCAAGGCAATTTAGCAAAGACATGAACAATGTGAATGATATGGTGAAAACACGAGAGGAAATAAGTAGAAGTGGGGTTGGGACTTTATTGACCCGAGAGTGTACAAGTGCTGCCAGTACTTGTTAAGCGTACGCCATGGTGTTGATTATTTGTACACTGTATAAGCGCAGGCTTACAGAATCGCAGTCGATGCTGACAATTTGGAAAAATCATTTCTGTAAACTGTTCTGTTAAGCGGCGATGACGACACAAATTCCTCTGCCAGGCAGAATGTTTCACTCAACTTGGACGATGATGAACACGAATTCCGTCCCCCCGATTTAGACGAAGTCAAGATAGCGATGTCTAGACTGATGTCGAAGAAAGCTGCTGGAGCGGACGGATTGTCCGCGGAACTGTTTAAAGAAGCTGGAGATGACCCGGTTGGGCGCATGCACCAGCTCATCTGTAAGATATGGTCGGAGGAAAGCATGCCCGATGAGTGGAATCTCAGCGTCGTTTGTCCGGTCCACAAGAAAGGAGACCCCTTTGACTGCGCCAACTATCGAGGGATCAGCATCCTTAACATCGCTTACAAGATACTCTCTGCCGTTCTGTGTGATCGCCTGAAATCCTTTGTCAACGACCTGATAGGTCCGTATCAGTGCGGTTTCAGGCCAGGAAAGTCAACAACAGACCAAATATTTACACTCCGGCTGATCCTGGAAAAGACTCAAGAGATGCAGACCGACACCCACCACCTATTTGTCGATTTCAAGGCCGGATATGACAGCGTGCTTAGAGACGAGCTATACAGAGCCACGTCTAGTTTTGGCATTCCTGCCAAACTCGTCACGTTGTGCAGGATGACGATGGAGAACTCTCGCTGCTCCATCAAGGTCGGGAACGAACTCACCGAGACCTTCAAGGTCAAAGAAGGTTTTAGGCAAGGCGACACGCTGTCATGTCACTTCTTCAACATCATACTTGAGAAGATCGTGCGAAACTCAAACGAAAACAGGCACGACCGAGGCACGATCTTCCAAAAGTCCGTTCAACTGCTTGCTTACGCGGATGAAATTGACGTGATTGGACGAACACAGCGAGCCGGACTTCGTCTACCTAGGCTCCGGAGTAAATAGGGACAACAACACCAGCACCGAGATCAAGTGCAGAATTACTCCTGCCAATCGCTGCTTCTTTGAGCCATCTCTCGAAACACCAAGTTGACTTTGTATAATACTCTGATCATCCCAGTCCAGCTGTATGGCACAGAGACCTGGACGCTATTGAAAGCGGATGAAGAAGCTCTTGGTTATTTTGAGAGAAAAGTTCTGCGTACGATCTTTGGTCCTGTTTGCGTTGATGGCGTTTGGAGGAGAAGGTTCAACCACTAACTGTACAGCGGCATGCACCTAGCTTATCGTCTTCGGATCCATCGCTTAAGATGGCTCGGTCATGTAGAGCGAATGGACACCACAGCTCCGGCCCGAAGAGTCTTCGACACCGAGCCATTGGGACAACGTAACAGAGGACGTCCTCGCACTAGATGGCGCACACAAGTGGAAAAGGACCTCAACCAACTTGGTGTGCGCAACTGGAGGCAGCTGGCGAAACATCGTGCTGGCTGGAGAGGCATGTTGGTTGAGGCCCAGGTCCACCCCGGACTGTAGCGCCAATCAAAGAAGAAGAAGATAAGCGCAAGCACATAATCACTTCAAGATATTGCAACTACTTGCGTATCAACTGTGATTACTTGACTTCTTTGCGGTTGAATATGGTTCCAAAGAGCTAACGCTTGAGTTGGATAGAGTTGGCCCCTATCCCGGAATGTAGCGCCGAAATGAAGAAGAAGTAGGAGCTCATGCAGTTCTGGAGTGATCTAGTGATGATGTTCTGTAAGGTCCATGCCTCATTTGTCTAGTTTGAGGTATCAGATGTACACTTAGGGGGGACATTTTTGAGGACGTTGGCTTGCAAGGAAGTCTGAGGCGAATGAACCTTAGAATTACAAAAGGACACGACCTACGTCGCCAAGAATAAGTTTGACAAATTGCGGCAGATCCCTTGGTACGCCCACCACAAATGTCCAGCTTTACAGTGATGCTTTAAATTTACGTTCAGCTGAACCATGAGCAAAGTACTGGATTCTGGTTGAACTCCTTCCTTTCCACAGTCAAACTTGAGTTCAGTTGAACGTCGTTGGTGTAAAGCTATCAACAAATCTGGCAGCACTTTGCATTCTGTCCGTGTATCGGCTTAAATTTGTGGAAGCTGTCAATGTACTCGCTGTACTTTGTGGATCTTGAAATGATCTTCAGAATCATAAAAGGAATAAGTTTGAATCGGCAGTTTGTCGTTGTCTCTAGTCTTCTCCGAGGCGCTACTGTTCGCCAACTTAGAGAGAATCTTTTTCTAGAAAGAGTCCGCTTTGAATGCGATTCCATAAGGTTGGCGACCGCTTTTCAGACCCAGAACTAGGTAGCGATGGAGCGAGTCGAAAAACTTGTTTGGTTTCGCTTGGATTCGAGTTAGAGTCGATGACGGAATGGCCTGGAGATGCCCCGTGTGTGCTTTGCAGTTGGCCCCTTTGACATCTATGGTGGACTATATGGGCCACTGGAAATGAAATATGACATGGAGTACTCTTTGAGCATTGTCTTGGACTAGAATGACAGTGTAACGTGAATTGTGAAAAAAATTCTTAATTCAGGTTTAGGAGTCAACGGGCGTTACGTTCCATGCAACGGCGAGAACTGTGGTGGACGGCTGATGAAATGCATCATCGAATGTTGTAGGCGATCGACGTGGAGCCATAGACCGAGTTGGACGAATAAACCCTCTTCAGTGAGAAGGTATGTGACCATAACCCGCATGACTAGGTATTATTCCCCAATACTACACCAAGGTCTCCACTTTCTCGTCGTCTCAACAACTTCCACCTCAACCTGCCGGTTTACCAGCGTGATTACCTATTAAATAGTGAGTGGTCCTACTGACGACTTTCCTTTGAACCGATAGCAGAATGACACAGTAGCCTTGTGGTCCTGATGACTGATGAGGAGCCTAGGCATATCTTTTACAGCATCTACTAATAGTGAGCTTTGAATTGATTGAAGTCAGTCTGATACCTGATACCCCGTCTTGTCGCTGACACGAAAGAAATACCCTTATACCCAGGGATTCATTTTGTCGCCAATGGAGACAAACAACAGCTGGTTGCCATTATTGCAAGTGGACCAGTGCCGCCGGTCTGTCTCTGCACAGGTTTGTGCTGGTGCCACGTTCCTGAAGGCGTCTCCTTCTCAATTAGAGGGATTAGGGTTGGCCAACGGACAGAAGAATCCGAGTTGAAGTTGGAGGCACACCAATGCTCGCTCCTTAAACATCCATAGATTCATCACTGTGGAGTGTAGACCTCCAAATCAGCTGTCAGTCCTTTCTCCCCATCGACCATTTCCTAAGGATCCTCATCTCAAGCCGCCAGTCAACAAGATTGCACCCAATCCGAGGATTGTCGTTAGCTGAAGACAAGGACAAAGGGGTGGTTTCCAAGGTTCCCCGTGTCATCTTGGACCTGGGAGCGGTTGTAGGTACCACCGATCTCAGATAACCCCCAAAGCTTGCCAACCCAACCCCCCGTCTCACCACATCCGATCTACGATGGCCAACTCATTAGCGTCCACCCAATCAAACACTCATCGCGTTGCGATTTCTTTTGTCCCTCCAACCAGTGACAAATAACTGTAATTGATAATTTCATTAAACAAAGAGGTATCTTTAATCCTCATCAAACAAAGAAAATTCCCACTTAGCGAGTCCGCAATCCTTTTGCGATTCACTTCAAAAGCGACCACTTCCCCCACCCACGCCATCTTTGGGATTAGTGCTCCAATTCATTGCAGTCCTCTGCAGTCGCCCCTCCATCCCACAAACTAAAATGCACACTTGGCAGGAGCTTCATAAAGAACCGGAGAATTCGAAAAAAACCAGCGCAAAAAATCCACCCCCTCCCGAGGAAGGATAATGAACAAAAATTCAAATAGCTCACCGAGACTTCATTGAAACGCAAGCAAAGAAAAAACACCAGCTCCTCTTCCCCCACCCGTCCCCGTAATCCAATCCAAAGCAAAGCGCAGAAACTAGAATGAAGAGCGGGGCAAAAAACCGAAGCGAACGGACCAAACTGCAACAGTAGCAGACACACAGACGGGAAGCGAGAGGCGGCCAACTCAACTCAAAATCAAGTGAAGGCCAATGAAGAGGGGATGAATGAGAAGAAGACGATGGCGATGGGCGAAGATGATGAGAGAAAGAAAACGAATCACACCTCTTCCTTGTGTGCGGGCATAACAGGTGGCAGGACGACGGAAAGGGATGGCGAACGACTGAAAGGTGAATGCACAAAAGTGCCACTGCCAAGCGATTAAGTCTCACCATTCATTTCGGTGCTCGAATTGGGTCAATTTATACACTTTTTTTTGCTGCTGCTGCTGCTGCCGGTGCTGGCTCGTCTTCAACGACAATGGGATTCAATTGCAAAAGGATCCAACAAGGATCAACGGAACGGAAAGGAAATCAATCGGGAATGAGAAATCTGAATAATTCCCCGAGTTCCTCGAGTCGAACTACAATTACAATCGGATTAACGTCGACAATGACGAGTCAGTCATTCATTCCCGGTGGAAAGGACGAAAATGGGTGACTGACTGAGAATCGGTGTGTTGCCACGGTGCTGCTGCAGGGGTGAGAATAGGAGCCGTGTTCCCTTTTATTTGTTTTGATTTAAAGCAGCTACGCGACACAACAGCGTCCTTTGTTATCCGATCCGATAACTAGACGCGGCAGACGAGGGTGTCCCGTGTGGAAATCGATAGAAAATTCGGCATTCCGATCCAATTACTCGAAGGGATCAAAATATTGTCCCAAAGTCGAAGAGGTCCTGACACCGGAGCCTGCACACAAATTGGAATCAACTGCATTCGCTTTGTGTGCGGGGTGGAGGCTGTGCGACTGTGCGACTGTGTGAGTTGCTTGAAATCAGAATCCTTGTGAAGAGTCATCATATTCATAATCAATGTCACAGGGCTGGGGGAGGATGAATTTTCGATTTCTCGCCGTGCTCCGTCGCCGGCGCGCCGGTCTCTCTGAGCAATACTTCAAGTGGTGTAATGGCTGAGAGAAGCACAGGCAAGAGTGCTTACCGCTGCCGCGGCAGACTACGGGGGTGGAAAAAAAATGATATTCAAGAGCTTTTGTTTGAAGATGCTGCACATCCTGGGGCCTGGCGAAAGCGAGAGTAAACGATGCATGCCAGGACGGGGGACAGTCATCTCCATACCCTCAAGTGGACAAATAAAAAGGTAAACGAAGGCAAAGCCGGAGAAACGAGTGCCGGGCTGATTGGAGGATTCACATCCGAGGTCCTGGCGGAATCGAGTAGTCGACTCGAGGATGTTGACAATGTCGAGTGGATTATGCAAAAATGTCTGCTCTCCTTTGCACTGAAGAGCGCTTTGAAGGTGCGAACGGAGGACGCACTTTGGAAATTGACAAGAGTCCTCTGACGATGGTCCTTCATTGGTGGCGAGAGGGAGGCTTATTTGCGCTTGATTAGGTCGAAGGAGGTGGGTGGGGTGTGGGGGTGGTCAGCTTCTCTTGACCTTCACTTCGCACAACGCACGACCCAACAAATCATGGATCCCCAGGAATGTCCCCCTGCTGGGCTTTGATTTACCGCGTCCAGACTGGAAATCTCGAGGGATTCCGACACGGCCATCGGCCCCAAATGTCCACTGGCCAAATCGACAAATTATCGAATCGATTTCGTTTTGTGTTCTCTCACTCGGCAGTCGGCAGTCGGCACCCATTGTGTGTCCATCATCTAGCTCCCGGCTAAGGGATGTGTCACATCCACTTATCGCCACATTCATACTGGTCCCCGCCGCACCCCTCACATGCACCTAACGAAAAATGAATTATTATTCCACGAACCTTTTTTGTCTGTGAGCCCCCACCCACCCCCACAAATGGACTCTCTCTCTCTCTCACACATCATACATCGTGGGTCGGTAATAAAGTGCAAAAAAGGACCTCAAATGTGAAGCCTTTCAGTGAATAAATTATCCGCAAGGACAATGCAAAAAGGATTATCGCCCTCATCTCTCGTTCGTTTCGTGCTCCACTGTCGTTCTGTTCTCGATCTTAATAATTAATTATCCTCTCAGGACATTTCTTTTTTTTTTCCTGCCTTCCTGTGTTGGTTTTTTTCCACCCCCACTTAGTGGGTCCCGACATTATTTTGTTATCCTTTCTCCCGCATCCTCCCCCAAATCGAATGCATGGATTAGAGTGGCTCCCATTCCACCCACCGCCACCCATCACGGCACTTGATCCTTCCATGGGTATATTATCACCACTTCACCGATGAGGACGTCGAGAGGTGCTCGTCGTGTACGGAAACTCTCCGGCTTGGGGGAAAAAAAACAGCAGAAGGACATAGGCACACGGAGGGGGGGCTACAAGCCGACAAGGCGACAAGGCGTATTCTGTATTTTATTGGCACTTGCCATGCGATTACACCGAACACAAGGAAGTCCGCCCGCCTCCCGTCCGTGGGGTTGGTTTAAATAAAGTTCCCATAAAATGGAATTCCCTCCGTTGTCCTGGCAGGAATTCGATCTCGAACTCGCATAGATTCCGGCACATTTTTGCTCCTTGCTGCCGATCACGAGTGAGTGTCCGTCGACGCACTGCGAGTCCATTGTTTGCTTATGATGTCCTTGTGGAATTCAAATCGATATGCGAAGGCGCTCGTCCTCCCCTGCGTACGCATTCATAAATTATCCATTTGCCACCGTCGTCGAGGATTCCCTACCGCCCGCCGCCCGCTCAGGTGTGTTACAGCATAAATCTCAATAACTGTTCCGTGCACACACCAAGCAGTGCCACTCTCGCACACCGCACCACACAGCGGGACCAGTTGGGAACTGAGATTTCATCGGAATTGTTTTCCGTGCCACGTCGTCGCCGCCCTCGAAGAGGTGAAAGGATCCAGCTCCATCCGTTCGACTGCCGAACGAGTTGTGGTTTTATAATGATGATGGCATTCTCGGGACATGTACGTGAAGTGCCGCGCGGGTGTGTGTGTACGGTACGGCCACCCAGAGGGATCGGTGGGATGGCGGCAGGATCTCTCAATAATCGTAAATATCCTCGTGAATTGTTACTTATCCGAGGAGGTGGCTGAGGCTGAGGCTGAGGCTGATGCCGAGGCATGAATGAATTTCGAAAAATATGTGACCGAAGCCGGGGCGGGCCGGGGGAGTGCAAGGGTTACTCGCAAGGATAACGCGGTAATGGCGTTATTATGTGGTGATTATGACGACGATTAGACACGCTGAATGGCATCGTTGAAATGATGAATAGGTGACGAAGTGTGCGCGCCGGGGGTGAGTGGGAGAGGTGCCAATGGGCATTGAGTCGTTGCGCTGAGCGCTTGACTGGATGACTCTTCAGTGAATTGTTGGGAATTATGGATTTTTTTTTCGTCAAGCTGTGCACACTGGGTGGTGCTTGATGAAAGTGTGTCAGAGCGGTAATTGGGGCGCGGAAGAAAGGGGAAGGTTGAGCCAGGTGTGGAGGGTGCTTGGAGGGCATTCTGGGACACTTCTCAGTTTCCTCAGGATATCGCTCAGACTTGACGTCTTCTAGGCTCGATGACTTCCTTGAGAGGGCCGCAAGCTACAGCGGCACTACTAGAGAGAGACACACAGACGTTGCCACGCATCCGGCAACATCGAATTTTTGACTCCAAAAAATCGACAGTGGTTAGTAAGGCATTTTTGCCGATTTTCGCGTTGTTCTTCCGACTGCCACAGCGGCGCTATTAGGCCGATCTATGGCCTCTGTACACCGTTTTCCATGTTCTCGCACGTGTACTAATCGACTCTGAGACGATGAACCGCATCCGACGACATCGAATTTTTGACCCCAAAAAATTGACAGTGGTTAGTAAGGCATTTTTGCCAATTTTCGCGTTCTTCTTCCGACTGCCACAGCGGCGCTATTGGGCCTACCAATGACCTCTACACACCGTTGATGACGTTTTGGTTTTATTTTCCAAGTCATTGCATCGCCCTCTTCGAGCCACAACTGGATCTCAATCGCTTAGTGTGTCAAGCCCGAGGCCCAATCGCTTCATCTGTCAAGACGTCACGTCGACTGCTCCTGAAACGAAAAAAAAAAGAAATGCTACTCGCTCCTTGACTGCCACTTAACCTGAGCCAGAGCGCCGCCGGCAGGGAAGGCAGCACGAAAAGAAGACGTTGTCTTGTCCTCAAAAAGTGGGTCAGCCTAGTCCAGCCACCCTCCTCACATTAACCATTCATCCGCAATGAGTGAGAATTCACATCCACTCCATCCCCCCCACCACCGCCCAGCGCAGTTGTCAAGACAATCGAAATTGAAATGCCATAACCAATCGACAACGGCGAAGGAGACAATAAATTCGAAAAGGATTCATTGATTCGGTCCCCGTATTTAAGGACAAACAGACGTTCTCTCGTGCCTCGGAGTTCATCTTTGTTTCGTGCCGACGATGAAGATGCTGCCGGCTCTGCGCTGCGCTGTGTCTTTCGTTGTCGTTGCCATCATCATCTTCAACGTCTCCGTCGTCGTCATTTCCGTTTCCAATCGAACGGACATGCAAAAATGAAATTTGCCAGAAAATCAAAGGCTCCAGCATCAGTTCACCCTCAATGATGCACAAGACGGCACTGGGGGGTGAGAGGGTGAGAAATTGGTGAAAACTGAAAAGTCCTCGCTGCTCCCTTTGAAGGCATCTACTGAAGGAGAAGAAAAATTCGACAATAAAGCAGTTGAGTGCGTCGTCGTCGTCGTCGTCGTCGTCCCCGTCGTCCTTTTTTGATTCCTGATAATATGCATACTTAAAATCATTGTCCTGATTGACTATTTTACTTGTTTCACGATGTCTACGTCCTCGCACCATCCACCACCACCACCCACCCTCCCCCACAATCACTCGTCCAGCCATCGAGCAGTTCCTCATCGTCGTCGTCGTCGTCTTCTCGACTTCATCGTTGCCAGAGCACGAGGAAATATTGCCGACTCATTGGACATGATTATTTTCAGCTTCCTGGTGTGTATGCGAATGTACTTGATAAAGGAGCCGGAACTGTGAGCTGTGAGCTGTGAGCCAGCAAGGAGCGAACGCCATTGGGTAAATTGAATTTCACAAATTCGCTGAAGCATGAAACCTGCTTTTGATTTTCCACCCCCTCTGTACCGTCCGTTGGAGAGGGAGACCGTGAGAGGGGGTGACAAAGAGAGCTAGCGAGAGAGAGAGAGAGAGAAGAATCAAATCACCCGCAGGACGAATGAATGAACAAAATAATGGAAAACTTGACATCGACAGTGAGCAGTGATTCCGTTGAACTCTCCCAGATGCCTGCCCACATCCTTATCTCATATACATGTTGCCAGTGCCACGCCACCCCACCCGAGGACGAGAAAACGGTTCATAAACGTTTTAGCGCCGAGTCATCACACCGGCAGTCGGCACTCGGCACTCGGCACTCGGTAGTCGGTAGTCGGTAGTCGGTAGTCGACAGTCAGAGTCACGAACTGTAAGTATTGTGCAAACAGGATCGCAAAGTAGTCACAGTTCATGGACCCAAACGGGGATTTTGGCCGGCAGTCGGTGTCCTGGCCCCGGGGGCAACACCGTGAGATGGCGCATTTTTCTCATAAGGAATTTCCTTGACCTTCCCGCCGCCCGGGGGATACAACGTGAGTGTTTCGTCATAGTCATCGTCGAATGGAGGAATTTGCGTGTGCTGGCCGGTGAGACGGGTGCCCTGGTTCATTGTTCGTTTCTGCAACATTTGTCTGCTGATGGAGTCGGCATGGCAGGGAAGACGCGCCCGGCCCTCGCTCGCTGGCCGAACAAATGCAGATTGGAGCGAAGATGACGTTTGTAATTGAACGCAATTTGAAGTGACGAAGATTAATTGTGTTTCGCTGGAGCATGAGAGAGCGGGGAGGGGGCGCGTGCCGCACGCCGGAAATGAGCTCGGCCATTGATAAGGAAGAGCTGATAAGGGCGAAGCGGTGAAATTAATTTATTCATCAATGAGATTGATTTGAAATTGTGCTCGATGTGGGGGGTGGGCGGATGGATGGTGCATCACGGATCATGAATTTTATTGAGTGGGGGAGGGAGGGGAAAGGAGGGGGGGGGGAGTGGGAGATGAGAGGCACTTGAGTGTAGAGGGAGCCACTTACTGGACTGGGGAGCGAATGAAAAGCTAAAAGGTTTGAGAGAATGTGGTCGTAATGTGGAACTCGACATATGTCGTGCACTAAAAATATGTCGAGTTCCACACAACGACCATATGTGCACTTGGCCATTTAGGAGATTTTCATTCTCGTAGCGAAGGTACGACAGACCAACGGAGTCGAGATAAAATAGCATGAATTGACGTCGGAGACCTGAGTTGAGTGAAGGTTGCAATGGACTGAATCCAGGAAGCACTCGGCAGGTTCATTGTTCGCTCGGACTGCAGGCGGATTGAAAGCAACACAGCGTCCTAGAGTCAACAGTCTGGATGTTGCTTCGGAAGTTACGTTGTATTGGACACGATCCCGAGAGGAGCACTTGATGGTGGGATGCTGAGTGAAGAGGAGGTTAGGCAATGCATGTTATTCCTTCTTGGAGGTATTAGAATCTTGGGGTTTCAGAGGTTCACCCTCCAACATTCAGGTGCTCTTCTGAGAACATCACAATTACATCAGACTTCTGGGGGCCAACTGGATTGAGTCTTTCGGCAAACACACATCTGACAACGGTGATCAGAAGAATGGCGGGAACATTGTGGCAGCTTAAGTGACTGTCAAAGGAAATGAACAGGTTGGACAATGATAGCAATGAGGCACAGGCAGCTGAGCTGAGATTCGAACGAATGAAGGACACTGGCGCCGGATTGAAGATTGTCTTGGACGCCTAGATAGGAACTAATGCCCCTTTATCCTTTCCAGAGACTCATTTACATGGTACGGGTTGTAAGCCTGAGGATTAGCTAAGGACCTGGCTAACAGCTGGTTAGGTTAGGTCATAGTGGCTGACTGCTAAGGGCAGTAACACTTAAACCAGAGTAGGCCCATTGTGATACCACGCGGATTGACTTCTCCCAACATCGGAACCAGTTGGTGCTCGTAGTGAAGCGATTTAGCTGGCCTATGCTGGCGCTGTTTAGCTCATTGAGGCTGCTAAAGTAGTAGGCCCCTAGGTGTAGGAACCTACGACTTGCCAGAGCGCTACAGGAGCAGACTAGGTGATGTTTGTTTTTTTCCACCTCTTCATCCATGCAGCTTCTGCGGAAGCCATTATATGGGGCACCCATCCTGCGATCATGGGTGCAAATTGCACAGAGCCCGATTATGACTCCTATGAGATTCCTTAATGAGTACTTGCTGTGGCTAAGTAGACTGAGTGACCGTTTAAGGTTGAGTGATGGTACCTTCTAGTCTCTTCTAGCCTTCGATACCGAGCCATTAGGATAGCGCAACAGAGGACGTCCTCGCACGACGTGCGCAGCTGGAGGCAGCTTGCGAAAGATCGTGCTGGCTGGAGAGGAATGTTGGTTGAGGCCCAGGTCCACCCCGGACTGTAGCGCCAATCAAAGAAGAGGAAGGTGCCTTCTAGCCATTTGACGTTGATGGTCTTAATTGTGTGAATCTTTAAAAGATGGAAGGCTGTAGCAATTGGCGTGGAAGGTGGTACTCCTGCAAGTGATAGGGATGCGGTTGTACCACACCTTGTGAGTTCATCGGCTTTGCAGTTTCCTGGAATGTCATAGTGTGCCGGCACCCACATGAGGTGAATGTTGAAATGCTCGGCCATCTCGTTAAGAGACAGCCTGCAATAAAGGGATTTTTTTGTGTAAAACATGACATTGGCCACATTGGCCGATTTTATAGCGGCCTGACTGTCCGAACAGATAGATGTCACGTTGTTTTTGAGCCCAGACAACGCCTCGCTATGGCGCTATGGTATCTGCCTCAAATCGCTATGATTTCTGTCTCAAAATTGCTCCAGTGATCAGGGAGCTTGGTTAAGATCTTGGGAATAGACACCCGCACCCACCCCTTTGTAAGTCTTCGATCCGTCTGTGAAAATACGCAGAGGATCATCCAACGTTCGCCTATCAGACATCCAGGAGGGAATGCTGATCGAGAATAAGGCGGTCAGTGTCGCTAGGAAGGAAGTTGGATTCCTTGAGAATGAATAAGTGGCCGATGTTGAGTTCGGACCACAGCCGGAGTGTTTTGAGTCTCAAGGCTATGCTGGCTGCTGTTTGTTTTCCAGTTGTGGAAGATGGAGGAGAATATTCAGTTCGTCTGACGGAGTACTTCTCAGTGCTCGAGCGCTCTGTGTCGACGTCTCTTCTTTTGCCATTGACATGAGTGTTGATAGTCTCTGGACTCTACATTTAATACAAAATTTGTCTATTGTCAAGCAACAGATTCCACCACGTATGCATCATTAAAGAGGTGCGAGTCACGAGTGTCACGAATCTGAGGAGACTTGCACGCCAGGCGGTTGTCTTGAAATCTGTCACTGACTTCCTGACAAGTCGCCTAAGACACCTCATCAGTAGGAAGTCACTGTGCATCGTCTTTGGCATCTCACACTGATCCGAGCTAGATTTGTAAACTCAACACATTTTCAATGAGCAAGCGACAAGGACCCAGATGCAGTTCCACTCGAGGGGCATTTTCGGCGGAGGTTCGAGGATTTAGATGTGGAAGGACAGCTTGTAGCGAGCAAGCTTCGGACGATTTGGACAAAGGCAATCAATGTTTAGTAAGGGCTGACTAGAGGCCGTTGATCATGCCACGAGGGCGGCATTGTCGTGGTCACCATTGACAGCCTGTCCGGAATGAGGCATTCGGTGCGACTACAAGGCCAATTTGGAGCATTTAATGGATTCGGGCAAGAACCTGGAAGTTGCCAAATGAGTCCGTCTAGGTATCTCGATGATGGATAGGGCTCCACTTAGAGGCGAAAAATCTAGATCCTAGCTAGGACTCCACTTAGTGGCTAGAAATCTTGATCCTGGCTCGACGCTTACGCATATTGCGGCGCCTGTGGTTTTGTTGGTATGTACATCGACCCCAACGCACTTGGACTTCTTTCGAGTCACCGACAATGCCTGAAGAGCTCCTCCAAACTTCGACGTTCGGATTCGGCATACGACTTCCACTTGTGAAAGGACAATAGCACGCACATCACGAATGGTTGCTCTAGAAGCTAAGCCCTGGTCCTCCATGGGCTGTTGAGCCGTAGATTGGAGTGTCATTTGACAACTTGGCACCTGACTTCGACGCTGTCACAATGGGACACTGGCATAGAGTTCACGTTTGAAACGCAATGAACGCGGAACTCGCACAACGTGACGTACGAAACTTGACACGATGTCCTGCTGATCGGAGAGCCTTGACGGTCGATGGTTGATGACAGATGCCCACTCTCGAAAGACAAGACGCAAATTAAGTCATCTAGGCGATCGCAGGGACGACTGTATTTGGTTCAGTTGGCTGCAACTTAAACCGTTTCCTCACGAATGGGGCCAGGAAGGACCTAGCTGCCACACTGCGAACATTTCGGAGCAAAAAAGTCACAAAATCTTCATTTTGGCACATCAGCTTACTCCCCCGAAGTCAATTTTCACGGAATGTCAACATTTGTTCGATTGCCAACAATCAACACGACGACAAAAAATTCGAGTTATAGAGAAATTCGGTTAGGTGAGGTCAGGTGAGATAAACATCAGAAGACAAAGCCAACTGTTAAAGCCACAAACAAAAACACAGAATCCACGAAAAAAACCCCATTAATTGGCAAATATGAACACTTTCATGCATTATCCAATGAATCCCCTCCATCACCCCATCACGCCATAAAGACCCTCCTTATATGCGAAATAAACGAGCCAACTCAGTGGCACCCCAATCATAACCCCATTCGGTGGCACTCAGTCGATCAAGAACCGCAGCGTATGACTTCAATTCATTCGCGCATCGCATAAAATCAAACTCCCCGAGAGCAGTTTGCATCGTGATAACCCCATTAAGACAAAGACACACACACAGCCGCTCCCTCCCGGTCGTTCAGACACAAATCACATCATTCGTTTGCAATAAAACAAGTTCGCCCGCCCGGGGAACGCGAGAGCGAGCGCATCGAACGACGAACCCCCCATCGAAGCGAGGCGTGGGGATCTTCTATAAAAGTCAATCGAATTCAATTCAAATACGACACCCTGCGGGAGTGTTTGACTTCGATTTGTCTTCAAAATCGTGTCACACCCCCCCCCCCCCCCCACCGGCTTGTGTGCACAATGGAAACTCAATACCCGATGCCTCTACGCGACAACAATTTGAAATAAAAATGAAACGAAGAGCACTCGTCGTATCACAAAAGCCGACTCAACCCACCTCGCAGCATCCATCCCGGGGGCTGTGATGATCCCCAAACCGCATCACTCAGACTGTACACCCTGTAGTTGCTTCGAGTGAATACCTGTCAACCACCTGCAGTGGGGAGTGACAAGAGGCGCGGTGCGTTAACAACCGAAAAAAACGGGGAAAAAAACGATTCAAACTGCCAGCCTCGCGTTGTTCACCGCTCATTCGCTGGAGGAGGAGGCAACGGCTCGAGTGATACGGCAGAGCACCCCTCTGGGCGCATATACCGCTCTATGAAAAGTGATTAAATTCATTTATAGGATTTGCGGGAGAGCGTCTTTTGTCGTGCCCACGCTATGCTCCGTCAGAGGGGTGCGCTGGGTGGCGAGGCGCAAAAGCAATGAAATAACATAGCCGCGGGGCTGCAGCAAGGCATAACCCCTACAACCCCTAGTGCATGTTACATGATGAATCGTTCGTCGTTTGTTCAGCCCACACCGCCTCCGTTCGCCGAGAGACGGGGGAGGGGAACGCAGGGATAATCACCTTTGATGTCACCTAATTGCGATTTGGCTTCCAGCCTTGTTCCCAAGCCCGGGTCTGTCGTCTGGTGCGGATCAGTCGGTGCTGGTGACGGTGCTGCTGCCAGTGCCACTGCTCACTGCCATGCCGTCACGATGACGACGACGACGACGACGACGACCCGCAGGGTCGCTATGAATTTGATTATGGCGTCGTCGTGAAGCGGGAATGGCGCTTTTTACTTTTTAATGATCTAATTTTATAAAATGGCGCACATAAGTGCTGGATTGGTAACAGTCGCGCAAATATTCGCGGTTCTTAATGTATTTTGCATGAGGTAAGAGTGCGCCGAGGAGGGGTGAGAGGGGGTGTGCCAGAGAGGGGGATGGGGATGAATAATGGAATTCGAATGCCAAATGTGGGTGTGATGGCATTAGAAAGGAAAATAAACGCCAGGATAATCGGCAATAAGTGCCAACATGAACAAAACGAAAGTCACCACTTTGTGTGTGAGATTTGAACGGCAAGTCGGTGGAGAGCCGTGGCAAGGCAACGCAAGTGGAAATGTGTTTTTGTTGCGATGGTGGGTCGGGGGAGGGCGTTAGCGAATTTACGACAGACATGCTTTTTGATTTCGAATTCGATTGTGGAACGAAAAAAAAACGGAAAGAAAAGAAACTCGTCAATTGGGCGGGAGAGCGAGAGGGTTGATGATGGCGTCGATTTTGACGAGCGGGATAATGTGCGACAATGTGAGGTTTCCCAGTGAGGAAACCTTGCCGGGGCTCAGGATGAGAGGGAGAGAGGGTAATCGGATCTGCAGTCTGACGGGGATTAAGGACATTTTGTCTTGTTTTGTTTCGAGTTGGAATTGAAATTGGATTAAATTTTGAAGGAGATCTTTTGCACGATCTTATGGAAGAGAGTCAAGGTCTTCTACGGCCCATGCCTTGGAGGCAAAGGCACCCCGACCAGGACAGATCCATTGTATGGAAAGGTTGGAGTTAAATCAGAAGACTCATGAAAGCCAGTAAGGCCTTTGGAGTCGAGTTTTTAAAGTGATTGTCTTCCTATGGAGGAAATGTACGTTTCCTTAACCAAATTAGGACAGGATACACAGGATGTGCTCAGAAGTTTCATCCTCTTCGACGCATAGCCGACAAACCATGCCTTCGCTCAGGTTTGATTTGTTAAGGTTATTTTTCAGACCACCGTGGGAAGTAAGAAACACGCGTTAGCCTTCTTATGCTATCCTTGTTGAGAAGGAGTTGCTCTTGTACGAATAAGGCCTGATTAAACGTTTGGTTTGCTTAAGACCATGACTACATGTCCACTCCTTTGGACGAAGTTCATTTTCCCATTCGAATAGTTACCGCTGTCCAATTGACGTTCGGGACTGCTGGGCGCAGATTCCGAGCCAGCCCTTAACGACTCAACGAGAGCGACCAGGAAGCCGATGGCGCATCAAGTGGAGAAGGACCTCAAGCAACTTGGCGTGCGAAAATGGAGGCAACAAGCTCAGGATCGTGCCAGATGGAGGGGCTTCTTGGCTGAGGTCCATGCTCACCCTGAAAAGAAAGAAAAAAGAATCGTTCATGCGTGGACTGTGGGCTTTGAGGGTGACTATTGACTGAACTCCTGGATCAAAGCTTTCGTCGCCACATAAATGATGGGAATGAGCACAAGTCTGATTCGTCACCATTGTCTTTTTTTTGTGGAGCAAGGCATGAGGGGTGGTTGTGGTCACAATTTAAAAAAACCGTGAAAAAGAATACTCGGCAGGTCGCGGTCGAAAAATGCCCCTAAATGTGGGAAGAAGTCACCAAAACCTACACTCTCAGAAGAGAGCCTAGTAAATCCGCCCCTGATGGAGATTACAAGCGCATTTCAGTACATTCAGTACAGTTTCGGCACCACGAACCACCATGGACCATCACCAGAGCGAAGAAGTTGCATCCGCTGTCCTGTGGAGACTGTGGAGCATCCTAGCAACGTCTGACAGTTTTGGACTCCTTAAAGTTCCACGAGAGTGCCTTTGGTGCTGCTTGACTGTCACAAAATATCGAGATAATGGCGCCCTTACTTCCTGCGTGGGGATTCTTTTTGGAGCGGATCCCGATGGCGTGAAGTTCGGCTTAAAACAAAGTAGGACTCGACCCCATTGGTACGGAAATCCTTGTGTTGGGTCTAAAGGCTCCAGCATCTACTCCAGAATGGATTTTTTATCCATCAGTGTACCATACTCAAATCTTCACACCACGGCAGATAATGGAAAAGACCCAAGCAAATGCAAATCGACACCCACCATCCGTTCGTCGATTTCAAGGCCGCGTGCATATGACAGCGTGCATAGAGACGAGCTATACAGCGCCATGTCCAGTTTTGACATTCCTGCCAAACTCGTCAGGCTTTGCGGGATGACGATGGAGAAATCTCGCTGCTCCATCAAGGTCGGTAACGAACTCACCGAGACATTCAATGTCAAAAAAGGTTTTAGACAAGGCGACGCGCTGTCATGTGATTTCTTCAACATCGTCCTGGAGAAGATCGTGCGAAACTCACACGCCAACACTAGAGGCACGATCTTCCAGAAGTCCGTGCAATTGTTAGCATACGCGGACGATATTGACGTGATTGGCAGAACTCAGCGAGCCGTCAGTGAGGCTTTTGCTAACATTGAGACGGAAGCGGCTAAAATGGGTCTGGCGGTGAATGAGGGCAAAACGAAGTATATGCTGTCCTCAAAAGCGGGCATACAACATCGATGACTTGGATACAAGACAATATAATAATAATATGGGTGGCGCTACAGCCCGTAGAGGGCCAGGGCCTAGCTTCTCAGCAACCACTCGTGTTGTGCGTGCTATTGTTCTCTCACGAGTGGAAGGGACCTACAGTTTTACGCCGACTCCGAACGGCCAAGTTTGAGAAGCTTTTTCTAGACAGGAAATACTCCTTGAGCATTGTCAGTGACTCGAAAGAGGTGGGGCCGTGAAAATTATTTCTGTCGCTCAGAGCTGGAATCGAACCTACGACGTCGAGGTTGGGGTCGACGCACGTACCCACAACGCCACGGGCCACCACAATGCGTCACAATGGGCAGTTATAACTTCGAGGTATTCAAGGACTTCACTTACCTCGGCTCCGGAGTAAATTGTACCAATAACATCAGTACCGAGATCAAGCGTGGGACCTGTTTCTTTGGGCTCAAGAGGCAAGTGAGTAATAGAGCCCTCTCTCGAAGAAGCAAGTTGACTCTATACAAGACACTGATCATCCCAGTCCTGCTATACGGCGCGGAGGCATGGACAATCTCGAAAGCGGATGAAGAAGTCCTTGGTCTCTTTGAGAGAAGAGTTTTGCGTACAATCTTTGGTCCTGTTTGTATTGACGGGTTCTGGAGGAGAAGATTCAATCACGAACGAGCGGCATGCACCTAGTTAAGCGTTTTCGGATCCAACGCCTGCGGTGGCTAGGTCATGTAGAGTGAATGGACACCACAGCTCCGGCCCGAAGAATCTTCGAATGCGAAACTGTCGGGCAACGCAACAGAGGACGCGCGCGCTAATGGTGGCGCACCCAAGTGGAGAAGGACCTCAACCAACTTTTGTGTGCGAAACTGGAGACAGCTAGCCAGAGATCGCTCTATTTGGAGAGGCTTGGTGGTTGAGGCCTAGGTAAACCCCGGACTGTAGGGCCACGCAAAGAACGAGAAGTGTACCATACCCGACTTTTTGGGTCTAGTGCTAGGACACCACTGGTCCATTTAGATCGGTCCAATATTTCAACATCGACAGCCTGTCGAAGCAATGCTGCCTAACCATAGCGTCCGGCATTGTACAGTACATGGCTCTATGATTGGATTGGATAGAGTTGATCCCTTTAGGTTTGCTTGGCTTATAATGCACATGTCCCATACGCCGCGTTCGTCCATGTGTATCACAGTTTACCAACAGTGGTCTAAGTATGCTAACCTAACCTACGTCGTCGTCATCACCATCACGAAGGCTTCAAAATCTCAGAATTTCCCATCCACATCCCACAGATCCCGCCTGGCAAACTATAACAAATCTATAATCCTCAACTTCTTATACACATCCTGCCATGTTTGTGCGTGTATCCCGCTGACAAACTGTTGCTCCTTCGGGTTCTCTTCGCGTTTGTTTTCGTTCCACAACAAGAACAAGGATACACACATTTGCTTGGTAGAAACTTCAAGAGGAACTATTATCAAATGCAAATATTTTCTAGACGAGGCCGGCGCAGAGATGATATAACTCCCTTCCCCTCTTCATTTACAAGCACTGAAGTCGAGCATTTTAAGGACGTCGTCGAGGTAGTAGAGCAAGCAAATACACTTTTAGTTAAGAATCGGTGGTTTAATGATGTTTCTTCAGTTGTTTTCGGTGTCTACACACCTAACGACAGCACCCTCACCTCACCTCCATCCCCACCTCCATCCCCACCTCCATCCCCACCTCCATCCCCACCTCCATCCCCACCTCCATCCCCACCTCCATCCCCACCTCCATCCCCACCTCCATCCCCACCTCCATCCCCACCTCCATCCCCACCTCCATCCCCACCTCCATCCCCACCTCCATCCCCACCTTCATCCCCACCTCCATTGGCACCTACCTACATGTCCACATCACTACCTCTATCTCGCCTTCCCACCTACATCTCCATCTCCATTCACATCACCATCTTCCACTCCACTGGCACCTACACCTCCATGAGCATCCCCATCTCCGTCCTCACTTCCATATCATTCTGCAGCTCTAATTATACACATAACGCTCACGCTCTCCTAAACTAGTAGCTTCCCCTGTGCAATCGGTACCCCTAGCCATCCATCTTCATCTTCATCGCCACCTTGGTCGCTGCCCCCATCAGGACCTTTTTTCCACCTCCTCCATCATCATCCCCACTTTTATATCAATTCGAACCTCCACTTCCACTCATATTTTCACCCTCACCTGCACGTACATCTTCACCACCACCTACACCCGCATCTCTGCCTCCACATTCATCTCCATCGCCTCGATCACTCCCACCGTCAGCACCTCCTTCTCCACCCCTTCCTACATCTGCACCCCATCCTCACCCTGACGCCACCCACCAACCTCCCAGAAGGAAACAGAGCCAACACGCGTGGCTGCACATACACACCATACAACTGATATTTAAGTGTCACTCTCCATCCACCGGATAAGGAATTCTCTCATTTCAGCCCTCCCTCCTGCTCTAGGTGAAAACAAATAAACTTACCGCCCCCCGCATAGACAGCAAATTGGATGAGTTTCGGTGTTCTTTTCGACAATTTTTTCTGCGTCCCTTTTGTTTGCTCTCGTGTGTCGTGTGCTTTCTCCTAATCGGAGACAAAAAGGGAAACTCGACGACATTCCAAAGGATTGACCTCCGCCCCATCTCGGGCGTAGGGGCAACCGTCTCCCCACTTTGTTCGTGTTTTTCTTTTAACGAATTCATTTTCCACATATTTTCATTTCAAATTTATGCGCATCCTTTACCTCTCGCAAAAGAGACAGAAAAACTGACGACGAACCAAAAAAAAAATGTAATTCGACGGGTGTGTGTGTGTACCCACCCCTAGATGAGATGTTGATGACGTTGCGGGCGGGGACTTATTTTTCCAACGTATTCGCATATAAATTGTATTTTGAGGCAGAGAGAGAACAATTTTTGTGCAAACAACTCAATTTAACCCCGTTCTTCAGTGGGGCCTCTGCTTTTGGATCCACTCTCGCACAGTGTTCGATTCCCACGGTGTTTCTGATGAAAACAACAAATAAACACACACGCGGGCACAGGCCCCACTCGGGGCAGGATGTGTGTATATCCGCTCTTGTCTTGTGTCGAACTGTTCCTCTTATCACTATCGAGATGATCTCTGGTGCGCGCCGCCGCCGCCGCCAGCATGGGGATCGCTTGCAAGGCAGAAAAAGTGAACAAGAGCTGTTTACGTCCCAAAAACGCACTCAAGGATGAACGCACACAAACACGCGCCCACCGGAAGTGCGCGGTGCGTGGGTGGAAGCTGGAGCCCTCTTCTCCTCCGTCTTTCGCAGGAAATTAGGTTAGTTACAAGTGGGTAACGATTTTCCGGTTCCTTTTTGTTCCACATGAATTTTTTTCTCTTCTGGTTTCGCATTTATTTTCATCTCCTTTTGCTCCTTGTTGCCGGCGCTCCACTTGGATACATTTTTTTTCGCATCGAAACTTTGCGCTCATGAATTTTTCATTCATCCCACCACCCACCGTCGCTCGATGAAACATAGGGAATAACAAAGATGCCGCTTCTGGGGAGGACTGGGGCAGGAGAATCCTCATCAGTTTGTTGTTATGAAAGCATTTCTTTAAAGAGTTTCATTGATTTGAAGCCTTTAGCCCGCCCGGAGGGGGTGTGAACAGAATGGGGCGCCTCTCCGAGGGGCACTTATGACTAGGGAGTGCAGAGCCGTTTTCGCCGAGATTTACTGACGGGATGTGGATTTGATGGACTCGCTGTGCGGAGTAGTTGGTGGATGTTGATTGAACTTCGGCCTTGAGGAGAGGTGGCGACCAACTTTTGTACAGCACCGCCGGAGCAGCTCACACAATGGAGTTTCAAAAATCCAATAATTCGTGGGAATTGCTTTCAGACGAGGCACCAAGGATCCCGGTGCAAATCGCAGCTATTTCCGGGAACAGATCCGGGATTCCGGAACAGCAAGCACCGCTCTCCCGGTCGACGTGTAAGGCGATTACACTCGCTTTGTGCAGCCGCCTTCGCCGAACTCGGACGGAAAACTCAGAAATAGACCACCACCCATCCAGCCACCCAGCCTTTCAGCACAAGCCAAGCATCAAGTAGGTGTCACGACCTTTTCACTCCCGATTCTATTCATAGGCAATCCCAGCCACATCCCGCCCGACGCACGTCCTTATCCCCACAATCCATCGCCTGTCCGACTCGTCACGCTCCACTTCTGCCATTCGCGTGATGTTCCGAAATAGAATTCCGACCAGCCCACCCCGTCCTCCGGCACCCGCCGGTAATTAAAATCGAAGCATTTCGTCTGAATTAGCTCGGCATTGCGATTGACAAACCCACTTGAGCCGCCGCCGCCGCCACTGATTCCTTATCCCGTCAGTACATCTGTCGAAGGCTTGTCTCGTTCTGCGGAACGATTCGGAACTATAATTAAATTTTATAATCTTCGTGCCGTGCGCGCGTAACCCGTTCATCCCCGCGGAACACCCATAATCTGCCGTCAACCTCTGTCATCGACGTCGAACTTCGCATCGTTCCTGCACCAGGTAGGCATCGATGGTAATCTCGCCTCTCACCAGAAAAGAATTAGTTTTACAACGAACCCGGGCGCTCAGCTGGCTACAGGTACGCCGCCTCGGCCTCGTCACTCTCGGTGTGTTTTAGTATTCCGATGGGTTTCCGCTGATAACGCGTCGACGTCAGTGTAGACATCGTTACGCGAGAGGTTACATGGAAGTGCACCCTTTTGTCATATTTCTCCTCCCCGCCCCAGTCCAGGCCCCCTTGCGAAGCAACAGTGGAAGAGGCCAAGTCCTCAGAGATGCTATCTGCTCGCACAGTAACCGAGACGAGCAGTAAAGACGAAGTTTTATGTGTTTGAGGCATTTCGTCAGAGCCGTTTTCGGAATTGTTAATGGGCCCAGGGTGCAGGCCGCACCGAGCCACACCGAGCCCCGAGTGCACACGTACACGAGGTGGAGGCTTTGCCTAAGCGGAGGCACGTACGATCCTGGCGCCCTCCCACGGAACGGCGCGGTGCGTTGCGTGCCCACGAGAGCGGGGAGAGCAATTCGAAGGTGTTCCGAAGGCGAGCACTCGCACACACACACACACGTGGCTTTCCTTCGAAGGAAAAGTGGTGCAATTGTTATTTGTCAAACATACAAAATGAATTTTTGTGGGTTCGCCTTTATAAGACGCACGTGACTGAGGTCCTAAGTCGGGCGACTTCCTTGCTGGTGTGGTTGGGGAGCGGGTTACTCCGTTCGTCGTGTAGTTTCTGAGAGCGAGTTGAGCGCGCGACGCAGTGGAGAATTGAATTTGAAAACGAAAAGGCAAATTTAACAATTTAGTTCGCTTTGACAGTAATCGTCTGACGGGAGGGTTGCATTCGAGACGAGACCACAGTGCGAGTGGCTGTCGCTGTCAAAGGGACGTCAGAGCAGGAGACTCTGTCACGTGACTGATGCACGTCAGAGGTGACAGCGAGCACGGCCGGTGGACTTAAGGCATTCCAGTCAGGTCGAGATGAAACCTGACACAAATCGATTACAGAAACTGTTTCATGGAAACGCTGCTTTCCTCAACGCAAGCGAGTGAGTGCTTTCGGTTTGGGATTCAAGACTTGTCTGGGGGCACGTTGGGAGGATGAGATTCCCGGAATGCCAGCCATTAGGCGGGCGGCGGCGTTGTGCGCTGTTAACTTTGATCGCCGGGGCTTATGCGTCGAGAGCCCTGGGTGAGGTCTGATTTCGGGGAAAGAATTTCCGTGAGTACGACGAGTGTGCTATTTAGACAGGAATTTATGTGTCGTGGGGTGGGGTGTATCTACATATGGTACTCGGAGGTAGACGGTGGTATGGACGGGGGACGGGGGACTACGGTCAAAGTGAACCAGAAGTCAGCTTAGAGGCGAAATTTAGATCTCAACAGGAATCGAAGCAGATCAGAACTTGACTCAAGAATGGGGTAAAAACAAAGTCAGAATTGGATCGGCATCAAAAACAGGTTGCCACGGACAACGAAGGAACGTGGACAAGTCAGAAGTTTAGGTCAGATTTGTTCAAGTTAGTGGCGGCGAAACACGTGAAACCAACTTACTTACTTACTTATCAGGCCGACGATCCATGGCGGGTCCGAACCTGAGCAATTACTGCGTTCCATCGTCGACGGTCCTGGCCGCTGTGCTTTCAGTCGTCAAAGCCAAGCTGTCTTCATCCGTGATGACCACCAGAGGTTCGGTCCTCCTCTGCCTTTCGAACCAGAAGCCTCGGATTCGAAGATCCTCTTTGCTGGAGCGTAGTTGTCTATTTTCGCGACGCAGCCGAGCCGAGCCAGTGTAGTTTACCTTCCGAACAACATCAACACACTTCTTCTTCTTCTTCTTCTGGCGCTACAGTCCGGGGTGAACCTGGGCCTCGGTCAACAATCCTCTCCAGCTGGCACATTCTTTAGCCAGCTGCCTCCAATTTCGCACTCCAAGTTGGTTGAGGTCTTTTTCCACTTGAGTGCGCCATCGGGTTCGTGGTCGTCCTCTATTGCGTTGTCCCACTGGCTCGGAGTCGAAGACTCTTCGGGCTGGAGCAGTGTTGTCCATGCGCTCTACATGGCCTAGCCATCTTAGGCGTTGAATCCGTAGACGCCTGACAAGACTCATGTCGCTGTACAGCCCGTACAGTTCGTGGTTGAATCTCCTTCTCCAGGAACCTTCAACGCAAACAGGACCGAAGATTGAACGCAGAACTTTTTTCTCGAAGAGACCAAGTGCGTCTTCATCCGCTATTGAGATGGTCCAAGCTTCCGCGCCATACAGCAGGACAGGGATGATCAAGGTCTTATATAACGTGAGCTTTGTCTTTCGAGAGATGGCTCTACTACTCAATTGCCTCTTGAGCCCAAAGAAACAGCGGTTGGCAAGAGTTATTCTGCGTTTTATCTCGGTACTGATGTTGTTTGTACTATTAACTTGGGAGCCAAGGTAGATGAAGCCCTTTACTACCTCGAAGTTGTAGCTGCCTATGGTGACGTTCTGACCGAGTCGTCGATGTTGTGTGTCCTTTTTTGATGACAGCATATACTTTGTTTTGCCCTCATTCACCGCTAAACCCATTTTTGCATCAACACACTGGTACAGCTTAAAGGGCGCGCGGTTGTGTCTTCTCTTCCATTCGCCTTCCTCGCAGACGGGACCATATATCCGACGCAGAGTTCTTCTTTCGAAGCCACCAAGAATCAGCTCTGCAGTTTTGCTTAGCGTCCAGCATTCGACTCCATAAAGCCGGACTGGCAAGAAGGGAGTTTGGTAGGGCATGAATTTGGTTCGAGTTTCGAGCCCAGTTGTTGTAACAAACGGAAGTAGCATCGGTTGCCAAGGGCGATTCTACGTCGGCTCTCCACTACGATGTCATTCGTGGAGTTTATGTTTGCCCCGAGGTAGACAAACTCCTTTATTACCTCGAAATTGTAGCTGTCGATTGTGACGTTTTTATGAAACCAACTAAACCAACAAATCAATATAAAATCCACAGCAAGGTGTAAGAGACGGTAGAGGGCTCACGAATTGAAAGCTCGCTGAACCAGAATTCTACCTTGCTCCCTACCCATACTCGCATTTACATTTTTGACAGAATCAGAAGGACGACCTCGCCTGAGTAACATGCGTGACTTCATGTTAGGTCGGAACAAGGACAGAATTTAGATCAAGGCTTCGTCCACGATTTGGTTGCTTTTCGAATGAAGGCGTGCTAATATGATGCCTAACTACGAGCGAACATCAATAGTCAGTCGCTGAGACAAACAGTCCAGTCAAGATTAGACTAAGAAGCGAGGCTGTGTCAGAAATGTTAGTTAGAAGCCTGGAGACTATCAACCAGATACGTGCTTCTGAAGAGAGTTGGTAGAGGAACCAGCATGAGATAAGGCGTATGCCTGGAGCTACAACAAGTGAACTAACTACAACCAACCCTAGCCCCGACGAAGAGCTTCAATAAACGATTTCCCGGCACATAGCATAAACACAGACAGACAATCACAGCTGAGCCAAAAATTACACCTGGGTGTACGGTAGCTAACTCATGAAGTTAAGCACTCGCACGTGGTTTCATATTTGAATTGAATGCTTCAGAACATCCCACCGCCTCTGTGCCCCGCACCAGGGGGAGGGTGCAGAGGACCCATTGGTAGGCCATGGCTGAACCAGAAATCAATTCAAGGCAGACTTCAACTGATGGAGGAGGAGACGGAGAAGACTTTGGGTTGAGCTCTTGCCGTCCACACCAAACTCGATCGTTGATGTAGGACGACAATGGAGAATGCACGCTAGGTCAATAATGAACTGACCGACCCCTTTGACGTCAAGCAAGGCGACGCTCTGTCACGCGACTTCTTAAACATCTTTCGAAAGTCCGTGAAACTACTCGCACATGCCGGCCAAATTGACATAACCGAAACTTAAGATCGAGCTGACTGGAGAGGCTTGTTGGTTGAGATCTCACTGGACGTAAGGAGTAAGGTGAATGAGTCGCATCATCCCCAACAGAGTACTAGTCAGAAATTTTGATCAGATTCCACTCATGTTGAGACAAGGAACTGACAGGCTCAACTGACCATCGTTCGCTGAATCAAACCTAAAACTTGGCCAGAAATTCATTATTCTGAGACAGAACGAGAAACTCGAGTAAGCTCAAAATGCAAAGCAACGGCCACAGCTGAACTGGTCAGAGCCAAGGCCGGTGCGAGACCATGAGGAACCATGGCAGCACCGGAAATAAGGTCAATCCCAAGCTGAAGGATGGAAGCTTAGTGAGAAATTTTGTCAGATTCAGACTGCTGGTGACTACAGAGTCAAGGATTGGTAACCTCCTAGTCATTAGCACAGCATGGAGCAACTGTAGTCGAATACAGATCAGCATGGAATCCTATATTCGATCCAAACGAGGGTGTAAGGAATGTGACGAGGGAAAAGACCCCGATTTGGACAAAATTTGTGCTAAACACTGCAATGCCCTCCAAAATCCTGGCCCAGATACCAATACGGGGAGCAGAGCTTAGTAGCTTAGTCTTAGCTTAGCTTAGTCCGCATTGAGCCAAAAGGGGACTATATGGATCAGAAATCAAGTCAGTGTTGAACATTCGTATTTGAGTATAACCTAGCAGGAGTCAGCAACTTGGTTAGGTTCAACCAAAGTCGAGACAAGGATAACAACTAAGCCAAACTGCCCGTGCAATCAAGTCAAACCGAGAACTGCGCATACGTGATGAGCGGGATCGTGGCGTTGTGTGTATGTGCGTCGACCCCAACCTCGACATCGTAGGTTCGATTCCAGCTCTGAGCCACAAACGACCCCACCTCTTTCGAGTCACTGACAATGCTCAAAGAGTATTTCCTGTCTAGAGAAAGCTTCTCCAACTTGGCCGTTCGGAGTCGGCATAAAACTGTAGGTCACTTCCACTCGTGAGAGAACAGAGCCCTGGCCCTCTAAGGGCTGTAGCGCCACCCATTTTATTATTCAACCAAAGTCAAGAGGAGGACGGGAGATGTGTCAAAAGTGAAGCCAATTTGGCCGTCAAATCAAGAACCGAGCCTACGTCTGAAATTGGTCAGTCAGATACAGACCGAGGAGCACGACTGAGGCCAAAATTCAAGTCAAGGGCCACAGCCGAACAGAAAAATAACCAGATTCACAGACCACATCACATGACAAACTTATGGATGGCGACTGAGTCAGAAACTTGATCAGATTCAGACCAATGGTGAGGACAGAGTCAAGGATTGATCTCCTTCTAGTCATTGCCACAAGCAGCATGCAGCATGGAGTCAGCCCAAAGAGCACCTGTGTCAGCAATTGTAGTCGGAAACAGATCACCATGGAGTTCAAAATTCGATCCAAACGAGAGTGTCAGATATGTAACCAGGAGGACCGCTTCATCGGAGCTTTTCAAAGCTGAGGACAAGGTAATGGTAGAGAGCATGCACCAGATCATTTACCGAATTTGAAAAAATGAAAGCATGCCCGACGACTGGAATATCAGCTCCATATGCCCCATCCACAAAAAAGGCGATCCTACCTCCTGCAGCAACTATAGAGGTATATCCCTGCTCAACGTCGCCTACAAGATCCTATCCAGCGTACTGTGTGAACGTCTAAAGCCGTTTTGCACCGCACTAATCGACACGTACCAGTGCGGCTTCCGGCCCGGCAATCGACTATAGACCAAATCTTCACACTAAGGCTGATCCTGGAGAAGACCAGCGAGTTTCAAATCGATACTCACCATCTGTTCATCGATTTTAGAGCCGCATACGACAGCATTCATCGCAAGGAGCTATTCGAAGCGATGGCCGAATTCGGGATCCCGGAAAAATTGATCCGGTGGTGTCGCACCACGATGCCCCGTGCAGTTCGGTTCAAAAATCTCTGAAACGGATTTTGGCAAGGAGATGCCCTGTCGTGTGATTTCTCAATTCGGTACTGGAGAAGATAGTGTTACACCGATTTTTCCACTTCCGCGCGACTTCGATCGGGAGGATGCCTGACCAGCCGTGGAGAAGGCCGTGGTCTTAATGTTTTATTTGTGGGCGCCACGCGATTAACCTCCCGTACGATCAACCACCTCTTGAATCGCGACAATAAGATGGTAGTCCGCTTTTAGGTTTCGTTCACAGTCTTTATTTACTTAAAACTATACAATTATTTCCTTATAAATACCCTGGTCTTGGATTTATTTAGATTTTATGCTGTAAATCCTCAGGTTGTTCAATACCGCTTGAAGCGTTCCCGAGTCACCTTAGTTCACGACTGTCTTCTCGCTCTCCTCGACGTGCAACAGCTTCTTCAATCTGATAGTGGGGGAAGGAAAAACCTCGAATCGCTGAAAGCAGTGGAATAAAACAAAACTGGTTCCCCCTCAAAATGTAACTCCTTCCTACCATTCTTCTCTTGTTTTTTAAATTTAATCCACTAAACTACAGTCACCATAAAAATAAGCCACACTGCACTACTCCTTTTTTTTCGATGCACTGTCTACATACACTCCACGAGTTCAGTTTGTGACTGAAGTGGATGGGTTCGGCCTTCCTCCGCATCGGCTGGTTTTTCCCTTTTGGAGAGTTGCGGTTCTCCACAACATCAGGCCATCTGCAGAGCCGCTAATTCCCATTACCACTTCAGCCAACTCAAGGTCATGCAACCATAATGAGTGCAACTTGGACGCTACAAAAAAAAAAGTGATGAACACAGCCACAGGATTCGAACCTTAGTCCCAATGGCTACCGAGCTAGCGCTAGAACCATGGACCTAAGACTTCCGCTAGCGCCACATCCGAATAAACTAGTGTCCTAGCAATATACCCTTGCACTCTACGATTAACTAAATAGACATCTGGAACTAGGCGAAAACCTTTACAGTTTCTGGACGTAACAATAGTGCGGCGGGCAAAAGTCTGTTGACGGAAGGCACTATCTTCTACAAGTCAGTCCAGCTGTTGGGATACGCTGATGACATCGACATCATCCAACGCGCCATAGTGGAAGCTTTTACGGCAATTGAGGAACAGGCGAAACGAGCTGGTCTTAAGGTCAACGAGGACAAGACAAAATGTATGCTGTCGAGCAGAAAACCTTCCGTCGCACACCACCTAGGCCAAAACGTCACAATCGACAGCTGCAACATCGAGGTAGTAAAGGAGTTTGTCTACCTAGGGGCAAATGTAAGCTCAACGAATGACATCGTAGCGGAGATCAGAAGTAGAATCGCCCCTGGTAACCGATGCTACTTCGGTTTGTCAAAACAACTGGGCTCGAAACTCCTGACTCGAAGGACCAAAGTCATGCTCTACAAGACTCTTATTTTGCCAGTACTGCCTTATGGAGCTGACAGCTTGACGATAAGCAAGACCGAAGAGCTGATTCTTGGTGCCTTAGCCTAGGCTGACTGCTAAGGACAGTCACACTTAGGCCAGAGTAGGCCCATTGTGATACCACGCGGATTGACTTCTCCTAACAGTGGAACCAGTTGGTACTTTTAGTTGAGCGATTTAGCTGCCCTATGCTGGCGCTGTTTAGCTCATTGAGGCCGCTGAAGTAGTAGACGCCTAGGTGTAGGAACCTACGACACAGCCAGAGCGCTACAGGAGCAGAGTAGGTGATTCTTGTTGCCTTCGAAAGAAAAAGTCTACCTCGAGGAAGGTGAATGGAGGAGAAGACACAACCGCGAGCTCTACGAGCTGTACAAGGATGTGGATGTAGTCCGGAAGGCAAAAATCCGTCGACTACACTGGCTCGGCCACGTCGAGCGAAGGGACAACAACGCTCCAGTCTTCGAATCCGAGCCTCCTGGTTCGAGAAGGAGAGGAAGATGGAACCTCCGGTACAGAGACTAAGTCATCGCGGATGTAAGACAGCTTGGCCTTGACGACTGAAAGCACCGCGCGCAGGACAGTCACCGATGGAAGCCAGCAATCGCTCAGTCTCAGACCCCTCACGGTTCGTCTGCCTGATAAGTAAGTAAGTAAGCAAAGGAGGACCACATTTGGACCAAATTAGTCCAAATTCCAGCGCAGGAACCAGTTGAGCTGTGGAACAGTGAGATGCCAGCCAGAATTCTGATCCAAAATCCAAGAACCGCTGGCCATCGCCAGCCCAAGCAACGCCCTCCCACCCTCAAAACAATAGCACTCACTGATCCATCCATTCCCATTCATGGCTCATTTCCTCGACGTTGTTTGCGAGTACAATGTACGCTGCAAAGAGCCCGCAAGTCTTCGCTAAACCAAGCGACCTTGCATTTGCATCAACCATATTAAATTCACCACCTGCTGCACCGCCTTCGTTCGGTCGCTCGCGTTCACTCATCGTCCTCCAGTCGCTCCCCCTTCATTGCACATCCGTCCTCCCATAAAGCCAAACAATAACAGTTCACTTAGAAATATTGAATGGGCACTTGCCACAACCTCCCCCCACCCCACCCCACCCACATTTTTTCATGCAAATGCGACCCATTTCTAATCAAGTATTCCCTTCATAACCGGAGTCTGCTGAATGCAGGCGAATCTGCATCTACTCTGCGTCCATTACCGATATCAATTGTAATAAAAATACACTCCCTCCTCTAGCTCACCCACACCCACACACAGTGAGAGAGTCCAGGAATGAAATAATAAACCCTCTCCCATGTGGCGCCAAAGTGTACCAGAACCCCGCTCGAACTCCGACCACCAGTCAAACTGTTGCAAATTATCCAAAAGGTGCATCTCAGCCGTCCCTTCAGCTCACCCACACCCGCCGGGCGGTCGTCGTCGTTCTCGTCCTCGTCCTCGTCGTCGACAACAGTTCCTTAATGGCACATTCACTCTCAGATTACATGCATATCGCACCCCAGAGGACAATGGATGGCCGGGAGGGGTGGGGGTGGGGTGGGTTCGCCTGGTGGGTGGTGGTGGGCGATGGTAACTTTGGCGAATTATCGCAACGATTTGCTGTGCTAGCTTCGCGCAGTGGCTTCCACGGGAGAGGACTGCAAAAACAAGCACTTTTCCTTCAAGGATATCCCCGCCATGTGAGGAGCTGTGTGTGTGTGTGTGTGTGTGTGTGAGGGAGAGCAAGGATGCAAAAAGTTTTTGTTTTCCGTGTAAGCCAAGAATTCTTCCTCTCCTTGCATCGCTGCGGCGGTTCTTTGCGGTATTTTGGCTGCGTGTGTTTTTTGTTTCCTCCCGCGATGATGATTTATATCCTTTCGGGATGCGAGCACACCCACACCGTCACACACACGGGCGGAGAACAATCAAAGTCCCCGACGCATTATCGTGATGGGAGTCGGGAAAGTTTCGCCCTTGCACTCAATCCATAATCGATGCGATACTTCCTTCCGCTGGCTGTCGTCCTGATCGTCCTTGTCGGGCGCCGCACTCCGGCGAGGTCCTTTCCCCATGCCACCGCTGGTGGAAATTCGTCAAAGAATTAGTTTTTAATAAACTGCCGGTCGTAAAAGCCAGCTCCGGGAGGTCCTTGAAACATCTGCATACCGTGGACACGTCCTTATTTTTGTGATTGCGGCGATTTGGTGTCGTTTCTTCCCTGTGTGTGTATCCATCTGCTGCCCTGGCCAGGAGACAGTTTATGTGCTCTTCCTTTATGCTCTCGTCCCCCGTCGCCCGGTTGCTTCCTTAATGGCTGCGGAGTTTATTATTTGTAATCAAAGTTCGTTTTCCTTCCGCTGACGTTGGTGCCGGCGGGCGGGAGTGGCGTGGCGCCTTGTGCATAAATTTTCTCCGATTTTAAAAACCGTGTGCCTGTTGGCCGGGTGAGAGCCCGAGAGCCCGAGAGAGAGAGTTCCAAGAACGAGCGGAAGTGGAAGTGGTGGCCAGGCGAAGGAGACGCACCTCCGATGCGAGGATCAGATGCGAAGGGGATCAGGACAAGGTTTGCTTACGCAACATGCAGGCAAAATAAAAAGTAAGGTAAATGAGTTATTGTACCATAAACATTTTTATGATGCCATAAAATCATAAACTCATAAAAATTGTACCGCTGCTTGTGTGCGCTTCCCTCGGTTGCGTGGCTGCGTGGCTGGGTGGAAGGGTAATATTTTTGATTTATGATTGAGAGCAAGGCAGAAGCGCCTATCGAGCAACAAGCGAACGACTAGAAACTGGTAGGTTCTTATCTGCCGGATGTTAGGGGAGCCGAGTTGGCGAGGAGAGTTGAGGGAGCACCTATCTGAAGGTTGGCAGAGCAGCATGATGCTGCTTAAGTGAGCGGAATTATGAGATCGATGAAGAGGGACTGCGGCAGTGCGCTAGAGGGAATTCGGTTGGAGTGCTAATAGAGCATGTCCTGAGAATGGGAGGCCCTGGGTAACAAATTCTACAATTTGCACTCATGATGCGACGTGATTGGGGTTTATGACAATTCGGTTCGTTGAAGAGATTGCTCGTTTCAGATTGTTGCTGGGGTGTTTAACGGGGGGCCTGGCTGGGTGGGTGTTCAGAGGTGCGACGGTGAAGATATCGAAGGATTTGCATTTGGGGTCTATTTTGAAACAGAACCTTGGAATGGGACAAGAGGAGGCAGTGAGCGACGAGTGACTGCGAGCTCAGCAGTGGTTCGACGGGGCTAAGCGACGGGTGATGTTTAATCGAGCGTCTTCGTTGTTTTCAAAATGAAGTCATTAGACTTAAGATCTAGCGTATTTCCTTGATGTAGAGATAGGTGCCATATCCAAGCGATGACTTTCCTAGTCGCTCAGCGAATACAAGTTTTGCGACAAGAAATTACTTCTACGTCCAGTGGACTAACATATGGTTTCATGTTTCCTTGCTCGTCGGTTATAGCTCACGATTAGACGCTCATCGCTCACGATGAGTCGCTTTTCGCTCGCGATTAGTCGCTTATCGCTCACGATTAGTCGCTCATCGCCCGCGATTAGTCGCTTATCGCTCACGGCTTATGACTGGTCTTAGGGCGTTCAAAAGCAGAGCTACCAAGATGACAGTCATGTTCTCTGAAGCCTCGTTATATAAGTACAATAATGCCATCACTACTTCAGATGCGATACCGCGTCGCTCAGCGATGAGAAAATGTATACATGACGACGCCGGTTCACCATCGAGTGTCAAATCTTTCGACTGCTCATCACTCAGCGTGTAGAACGTCTGGAACAGAAATCTTAGATCGATGTTAACGACGACGCTTGGCATCGCCCAGTCACTCATCGCATAGTCGCTTAATCGCTCATCGCTTTATCGCCCAGTCGCTCAATCGCCCGTCATTCATTCTCTCGTCGCTTAGACGCTCAATCGCTAATAGTTCAGTAGCTCGTCATTTAGTCGCTTAGTCGCTCAGGGCTCAGTCAATCAGCTGCTTGGACGTTTATATCTCAGTCGTTCACCTGCTCGTCGTCCAGTCGCTGACTCACTCAGTCGCGCATAGCTTAGTCATTCAGTCGACAGTCGTTCATCGCTTAGTCGTTCATTAGCTAGTCGCTTAGTCGCTCAATCGCTCATTCGCGCCCTTGCCCCTCTTTTAGTCGCTCATCGCTCAGGCGTAAGTCGTCCAGTCGTGTGTCACTAATCGCGATAAGTCACTCGGTAGCTTATCCAGTCATCGCTCAGTCCCTGATCTCTAAGTCGTTCGTCGTTCAGTCGCCCAGTCGTTCAGTCGTTTAGTCACTCAGTAGCTAGTCGTGTAGTCGTCTATCATCCAATCGCTCAGTCGCTTACCTGCCCGTCGTTTAGTCGCTAGTCGTATAAACGCCTGTCATTCAATCGTGTAGTGGCCCACTCCCCCGTCGTTCAGTTGCCCAGTCACCTGGTCGTTCACTCAGTCACTCATCGCTCAGTCGCCCGTCGTTCATTCGCTAGTCGCTTAGTCGCTCAATCGCTGATCCCTAAGTCGCTCGTCGCCCAGTCACTCAGCCCCACACTTGGCCGTCTTTCAGTCGCTCATCGCTCAGGCGTTAGTCGTCCAGTCGGTAGTCGCTCAGTCGCTAAATCGCTTAAACGCTCTTTAGTCGTTTGTCATTCAATCGCTCAGTCTGTCACATGTTCGTCGTTTAGTCGCTCAGTCACTCGATCGCTCATCGCTCAGTCGCTGATCTCTAAGTCGCTCGTCGTACAGTCACTCAGTTGCTAGTCGTGTATTCGTCTGTGATTCAATCGGGCAATGGCTCACTCGCTCGTCGTTAAAGTCCGCTAGTCATCCAGTCGTTCATCTCTCAGTCCCTAATTCATCGCTTAGTCGCTCTGGCGCTCAGCGCTTAATCCCTCAGCCGCGGGATCCCTCACTGTATGGCCTAAGCCCCCAATGCTACCCCAATGCTAAACCCTAAATCAATCGCAAGCATAGGCCAGACAGAGTCTCAAAACTGGTGAAACACAACCCCCATCCCAACCTCAGTCCGAGCTTCATCTCTTCAACTTCTTCCGCTCCCCTTCAGCGCCTGCCTTCAATTACTTCCTCACCACCTTGCCGCAACACGTGGCCATTTAAGATTTCAATCAAACGCCTTGCCAAAAATGAAGCACTCCTAAAACTCAGCCATTGTCCTGTCCGATTGCAACGACTTGCCACATCGTTTGCCAGAAGATGGGAAATAATCACAAGGACAATTTGCAAGTTCTCACATCAAAATTTACTGCTCCAGCTCCTCGGTGTGCTTAATCTTCGAGCCACACTGACACACGCCCACTTTCCACAGGCGCCTGTTTATGGTGAGAAAATTCAATTAAAACCAGAAATGTCTCACAATGTGCGACTAATGGAGCGCACTACAATCTTACAATCGGGCAATTTAGGACAATGGTCAGTTGGCCATTCTCCCTTTGACTTTAAATATCCTTGTCCTTCCTTCCTTGCACTGGATGTGGCTGTCGTTTCAAGGTAAGGCAGGGAACATCCTTCGAAGACTGTATTGTATCCGCCGAGGCTTTGTTGTCGCTGTGGCCCCGTTTCTCGCCACCACCGAAGCATGTTCAATACGCTTCACATCCCCAAGCCCGTCCGCCACACTGCTGTGAAATGTTCATTGGAAAACTATTTTCATGGCTCCCAACCACACCGGGACCAGCTACCGCCTTTCAGTGGTCTGCCACACACAAGAAGGATAATGTTGCATTGCATCGATATCGCGCGCACACACACACACACACGTGTGTCGTCCTTAATGCGGAATATTACACAAAAGCCATTCATTGAGAATCCAATAAGGACATTCTCCTTGCCACAGCAAGGACCAGAACAAGCGAAACCATCGTCATTATCGTCATGATCATCGGGCGGAACGGCGCCCCATTCCCGCAGCCAGGATCCAGGTGCAACGACGTTTTCGGGTACTGCACCGAATCCGGCGGAATCCTTTCTCTGCGGAATGTGGCGAAGGAGAACATTTTTCCGAAACGCGCTCAAAGCAATTTGCGGTGCACATTGTGGATCCTTAACGGTTGCTTACCCCTTAATGATGCCAGAAAAGGGATATCATTCGTTTAACAACAAAAAAAAGGGATTCCGAGGACGAGAGATGCTCTCGAATCCCACAAGCAGTTGAATGGCTGAGATAATTGTTATTTGCGTACAGACTGCCGGTGCCGGTGCCTGTGCTCTGCCGTGTATCCTTTTGTGTGTGATTCCTGACCTGCACCCGGACGGAGTCAAAGAAAGGATTAGGAATGCCCTGACTGACAGACGGGCAGGATTACGGTGCGGGTCTTCTATTCAGACCACTGATTGCATTCGATGTACGATCATTAAACCTTGAAGTGTAACCAATTGCCCGATCGGTTGGAAGGATGCAACTACAATCGAATTGAAGGGGATGTTTACGTGGGCCTGCGCTGAGAGGGGATTTGGTGAGCGATCGGATTTGGCAGGCCTGTCGACGTGGTAATCTGTTGCGTGAAAGGTGAGCAAATGTGCTTATGCTATTGCCGAAGGAGGGTGCGATGACGTGAAAGTGATTTAATTTTCGTTTGGTTGTGGCAGTCGGATGAGGGACCTGAACATCGACAAAAATGCCTTACTAACCACTGTCGATGTTTGGGGTCAAAATGTCGATGTTGGCGGATGTCCTTCAGCGTCTCAGGATTGATTAATACACGCGAGAAAGCATGGACAACGGTGTACAGAGGTCGTAGAACGGCTAATAGCGCCGCTGTGGCACTCGGAAGATGGACCTGAAAATCGACAAAAATGCCTTCCTGACCACTGTCGTTTTTTGGGGTCAAAATTTCGATGTTGGCATGTGTCCTTCAACGCCTCAGGATTGATTAATACACGCGAGAAAGCATGGAAAACGGTGTACAGAGGTCGGAGAACGGCCTAATAGCGCCGCTGTGGCAGTCGGAAGATGGACCTGAAAATCGACACAAATGCCTCACTAACCACTGTCGATTTTTTGGGGTCAAAATCTCGATGTCGTCGGATGCGGTTCATCGTCTCAGAATCGATTCAAACTTGGAAAAAGGTGTACAGAAGTCATCCTCCGCCCAATTGGGCCATAAACTCAGAAACCGCCAGTCGAGCTCGCTCTTAACCCACCATCCTCAGCGAAGACAAGAACCCAAAAAAATGCCATGACCACATAAAGAAACAGTCTCCACCGCACCACACACAACTGGGACGTCCCCAGTCGTTATGTAAAGCACCCACCCTACTGCAGGCCATCGCTGGGAACCACTTTTCATTCAATAGCATCGCCTTCGCACCGGAAACGGTCCATAAAACCCATATCAAGGTAATTGCGCCCCTCCCTGGCGACCCACCTAAAGCACCGCATAACTCCCCGATAGAGTCAGTCCTTTGTGCGATTTTCCACACCTCACAGCCATTCAAACGTCATAAAATCAAATTGCTCCACCGACCAGGCGGACTCGAGGGGACATCCCTCGTCACGATGCTCATGTGTGACCATGAGCTGCGACCGGCTACCAGGGCTGCCGGCGAGTATATCCCTTAAGGTATGCCATTACATTCCAAGCACCTCATTTTCAGGGATATTAAGGACAGCTTCCGTTGCATCATCGCCCCACCGGCGGCGACCCACATTCGATGCAGCAATACGAGCACAACGGGGATTTTTCGGCAACCAAAGGACAATGCAATTGTGTCGCCGAGAGAGTGCTTCGGTTCCACAGTCGAAATACAAAACGAAAGTGCATCCTAAGTCTAATTCATCACGTCTGCTTTAGTCGGAAGGAGGGAATCCTGCCCGGAGGGGTGGAGGGGGGAGGGGGACAGACTCGGCAGTGGAGTTCATTGTGAGACCGGAAGCAACAGAAGCTTCAAATATACAGAACATGGCGCAAAATCCTTGAAAAATCATTGCTTCTTGGTTATGACGAGGACAACGATCGGCACACTCACACACTCACACTCACACACAAAGGAGCAGCAGCAGCAGCAGCAGAGAGGTCTAGGAGGAAGGAAGGATATTCTGAAATGGATTGGAATTCGTTATTCTCGGCTTGGATTGAGGTGGATTCTCACACATTGCATGGATTTCGTTGTGCGCCCAACACAACAGACGGAAGAAGAAGAAGAAGGAAAAAAAAGTGAAGAAGGATTCGTTGTAGAATCAGGATCATCCTGAGCCATTTCGCTTTGACGCCAGTAGTTGGTTGCTTCATACACAGGGACTTATACCGTACACCCAGTGGCAGCAGAGGATCCCAAGCACAAACCGAATGTGTATTCGAAACATGAACGATTTCCACAATGCCACCCAACCACCCAACCACCCGACTCCACCCGGCCACAGTCAGAGCACAGACGCGCCCATAAACGCCATCGATATGTGGTGGCAGGCGGATGGCTGTGGGGGCAATCGCTTTTATCATATCCCTTACACACATTTATATCCTATGGCAGGAGGAGCGTAGTCTGCGACTCGAGAAT